>LPNX010867003.1:196123-240137 GCA_001517045.1 Pseudotsuga menziesii
CTACCTGTTGTATTTTAGCAGCCTGAATGCATGTTCTTTCTCTTGCAAGACAGTTATGGAAATTGTACAGGATGAGTTTGATTATATTGGGTTTGTGCAAAAGAGAGTGATTTCTTTTATGTAGAGGTCATTATAGTATGATATTGGTTCAAGTAACTATGTTTCAGTGTGATGCTTTGCCTTGTTTGAAGTATAGTTTGAGGAACTACTGTGATGCGCAGAAGCTTTTGATATGGGTGCCACAACCAAGCTTTCAATATCTGACATCTGTAACTGCAGGAACATAAAGAATTAACAAAAAACAAAAATACATCAAGACTTCAATCAAGAGAGTAGACTTCACTGTTACCATTTTTCACATTTCCAGTTTTCTTTCCTCCCATTTTCAGTCCTGATATTAGATATAAATATGTGATAATATTTTCTAGCGACTTACTCCATTATTGCTTCTCATTCTACATATAAAATTTGATTTTCATTCCATTTGCAGAATAGAATATATCTGTTTTAGTTCAAGAAAATGCAAGTCATCTATTGAATGCAACACTTCAGACTGTGCCAGGCACCAACGGGAAAGAACTTGATGCTACCAAAGACACACCATACCCTATCTACAAAATTTCTCTATAATTTTGTATTTTTGTATATTTTTCACTGAGAGTGGAATGGCCCTAAGCACACCCATGATTTGTACATGATATGTTTGATAATTTCGCTTGGAATTGTCAGATGGAAAGGCTTAGGCACTCCCTTCAGATAATGTTCCTTTGTGACTTTATGAGTCCCATGACAAATTTTTGGCCATCTGACATTTATATAATTTCTTGCTCTCTTTATCAATCACAGGAATTGTAAAGTGCTAGGTAAATAGTAAATACCCAGATAATAAAACTACTTTTGAAACTCAAACATGACCTAAGAAAGTGGCAGTATTTTAAACTGTGATATTAATTTACAGATAACAAGCCAAAGTTATTTGTTTTACCATTCAGTTGCATACAGAAATAACAGGCAAAAAAGGCCTAAAAAGAAAAGTTATATTACCGGATTGTAAAACCGTTGTTTTGAGAAGCCACTATCAACAACATATACTATACCCTGGATTCACATCAATAGTAATACCAGAGATGAATTTGAAGCTATAAAAACAGGGCTGCATTGCCAAAAATGTGGCATACTATCACTCAAAAGACTGTGTAGTTGCATGAATGCAACAGAGAACAATTTAACCAATATATGTGCTGATCCAAGCAACAGAGAACAATTTGAGAACACAGAAACCCTTTTTTCAATTTTAAAACTTCCATGGTTGTTTCTTAATATTGACAGCCAATCTGATATCATCAGGAAGTCGAAGTGCAAAGTTATCAGTATGTTGTCTAAGATAGGGATCAAAGCAATGAGTGAAAACATTCTCGAGGTTTTGGACCTAGCATTGCAAGATCAGAGTGCTGATGTCCGAGCTGAAGCTGTTGCATCTATGCCTATTCTTGCATTCAATCCTAGCTATGATATTATTATAGCCATGTGTAAAAGATTGGAGTAGGTGCTGCTTAAAATACAGTTAGGCATTATTAACCTCAATCCAACTTTCGTACTTATCAGTTACTGATACTGGCTTTCTGATATTTCAAGGTCTTGGTTCAAGACAAATCTGACAAAGTTCGTGAAATTGTAGCTCATGATATTGGATACATCGCATGTATCTCCGCTACTCTTTTAGAAACCAATTATGTAACTGGCTGTCTGTGTCAACTCCACCAAAATGTTGGTTCAGAAGTGAATTTGGGAAACATAGATATTCTTATATCCGGATTCTTTTTGCCCTTGGAAGTTTTTAATCTTCTTATTGAAACATGAGCGTATGCTTCTTTAACATATCATTATTTAAATTACATATAACTAATTTTTGGATTCCAATAATTATATACATGCGTATCGTGATAAAATTACTCATGACTTATTTTCAGCGGCAACACAGCAAAGAGGTACATGATACAAACTGACATTAAAATATTTACATCTTGACTGTATTATTTGTTTAGCCAATTGTGACATGGGCTGTTATTGCTGGGGTTGCACAGGTTTTAGATCTCATGGTAAGGATGCTGGGATTCACTGAGGAAGATAAACAAAGGATAGGTCTTGCACAACAAGTTGCTAGTAAAGGTGTTGTTCGAGGTGTTTTGGGCTTACCAGGACGCCTTGTTGGTGGCATCATGGGAAGCGGCCCATCTGAAGCTTCACCTCCTGTACCATCTGAGAAGCAGGTATCTGTCAATACTGGGGAAATGGGGACTCCTGCCATGACAATGATTTTCTAGAGATGCTAGTAGTCAGTCACTAAACTAAAGGACAATAGTTTGAGAGTGACAAGGCAGTAGATGCTGCCATATTTATGTGTATTTTCCTCTGTTTGTTGCATGTAGAAGTCTGAGAGTTAGTCTTTGTGTTTTTCCTTTGCAATGAAAAAGTATTTTACTGTCTCCTATACTGCATTTTGCATTTCATATGGCTGATATATAGAGCTGGTGTGAATTTAAGTCCTTTTCAGATCTTTGGATTGATTTTCTACTCAAGGAATCACAAGAGAGAGAAAGAAGAGAGAATGCTGAAGAACAAGCTAAAGCAGGCATCTCCAGGCAGGATAGAGAGCTTACATCTGCTAATTCAAGAGGCATGGCTGCTTCAGATACCCTTGCAAGTGCTGTTAGAGGGGATGCTGCCTTAAAATATCCCATAGGCACACAAAAAATAGTACACTCAACTGATCGCTTGTCAAACTTTCCAACAACGTACTCATTTGTGGAGCAGAATCCAAGGACACACACTTCAAGAGGTCAGTGGGCTAATCCTGTTGATACAGAATTTTCAACAGTTCCTCTAAATTCTGCTGTTTTACCAACTTCTGCAAGTAATAATCAACATTCAAGGATAATACCAAGGCCCTGAACTTGTCAGTGTATTATAATGGTAAAGAAATTCTTGTACAAGGTGGTTATTATCATGCTGTATGATGTCTGATTTGTGAAGTTAATTCTGAAGTTCAAATTAGTCATTTGATCAAGCTGGGAATGTAAGATGTTGCTAAAAGTTGTCACTTTGCACCATCCAATGATCAAATGTACTCTGGGAAAATATTCATTGTAATTTTTTCCCAAAATTAGCAGCAGTGCTCATGGGGAAATAATTATCGATACATAAGTGATTCTTTTGGGCAGTGTTAAGTGGAGAAATTAAAATTTTCGAGGGGTTTAGTGAACACTGGCTCTGATTTTTGTGTCTATTGTAATCAATTTTTTTTATTGGATTCTATCTCAAAGAAGTGAGAAAATGTATTTTTTCTTATTAACCAATGCTCCACGACTGTGTCTCTGTTCTTTGAGGCAATATGGAAGAGTTAGTGCATAACTCTTTATTCAGATCATGGTAAGGCCAAGGTGTTGATCTTATTCTTTTCTGGTGGTGCAACCTTCAAGATAATAGATATTCTCAAAGAAGAAATAGCAAGAACAGCGTGCACAAGATCAATAGTAATTGTGACAGGAGCTACACGGGTGGGATTTGCTGAAGGCTCTGCACCAATTGGCAAAGCAGAACGAGGTGCTTGAGGGCCACCAAATCGATATATAAGCAGGTCACTGAAATTTACAATATTGGCATGAGGTGATAGTTCATTGGTAAGACCATAGAAGTATTCCTGCAACACAAAAGCAGCAATATTTCAATATTAAAAATTCGAGAAGTATAGCATTCAAGCATACCTTCCAGACATCAGCCATGCCTTGTATTTCATAGCGAGTAATGCAACTGAAAAATAGAATTGCTTGCAAGGTGGATATGTGCATGCATTCAAGCACAAGTTAATTAGTTGACAACCTATTACTTTTTGAAGACTTTAGTTTTATATTTGTCATGGGATAATTCTCTGAATTGGCCCTGCGAAACTTTCAGATGATGACTGTGCAAAAACCTCCATTGTTTATTCTTCAGGTCTGCATCTTTTTGAAAGTTTATCAATTTCTCAGTAATCTCAAAACATTCAGCTTTGGTTGCTTCTGCTCTCACTATAGATTTTATTTTATGACTGAAGCTTCTGAGTTCTAGCATAGGCTGCCTCTTATTTTGAATTCCTTCAACGCCATCAAGAATGGTCTCCTTGGAAAATTTGCATTGTGAAAATAAGTCACTTTGCACCATCCAACGATCAAATGTACTCTGGGAAAATATTCATTGTAATTTTTTTCCAAAATTAGCAGCAGTGCTCATGGGGAAATAATTATCGATACATAAGTGATTCTTTTGGGCAGTGTTAAGTGGAGAAATTAAAATTTTCGAGGGGTTTAGTGAACACTGGCTCTGATTTTTGTGTCTATTTTAATCAATTTTTTTTATTGGATTCTATCTCAAATGTATTTTTTCTTATTAACCAATGCTCCATGACTGTGTCTCTGTTCTTGGAGGCAATATGGAAGAGTTAGTGCATAACTCTTTATTCAGATCATGGTAAGGCCAAGGTGTTGATCTTATTCTTTTCTGGTGGTGCAACCTTCAAGATAATAGATATTCTCAAAGAAAAAACAGCAAGAACAGTGTGCACAAGATCAATAGTAATTGTGACAGGAGCTACATGGGTGGGATCTGCTGAAGGCTCTGCACCAATTGGCAAAGCAGAACGAGGTGCTTGAGGGCCACCAAATCGATATATAAGCAGGTCACTGAAATTTACAATATTGGCATGAGGTGATAGTTCATTGGTAAGACCATAGAAGTATTCGTGCAACGCAAAAGCAACAATATTTCAATATTAAAAATTCGAGAAGTATAGCATTCAAGCATACCTTCCAGACATCATCCATGCCTTGTATTTTATAGTGAGTAATGCAACTGAAAAATACAATTGATTGCAAGGTGGAGATGTGCATGCATTCAAGCACAAGTTAATTAGTTGACAACCTATTACTTTTTGAAGACTTTAGTTTTATATTTGTCAGAGGATAATTCTCTGAATTGGCCCTGTGAAACTTTCAGATGATGACTGTGCAAAAACTTCCATTGTTTATTCTTCAGGTCTGCATCTTTTTGAAAGTTTATCAATTTCTCAGTAATCTCAAAACATTCAGATTTGGTTGCTTCTGCTCTCACTATAGATTTTATTTTATGACTGAAGCTTCTGAGTTCTATTATAGGCTGCCTCTTATTTTGAATTCCTTCAACGCCATCAAGAATGGTCTTCTTGGAAAATTTGCATAGTGAAAATAAGATCAGCTTATCATCTCAGATGGGCATTCAAATCCAATGGCTAGTTCTGGCTTGGCTTTAGATCGGAGAATTCCCTTCCTTGCTTATCTTACTTAAGAAGTCCCACATGGGGGCATGCTAACATTATAAATTGCAATTGGTTTTTTCCTGCTACAGGTATTGGATTCCGCTTTCACTATTTCACCAATAGAAGCAGGGGCCGCTGTTAAGTTAAAGAAGCAGATGAATGTGCCGCTACTTCTGATTGAATTGAAAAACCTATTCTGTCCGTGGCTATCTTGACTATTGATCCTTCCTTTCCTGCTATCATTCCTGGCATATTTGTCCGAAAAACTGGTTATTTTCGAGCAGCAAGAGGACATTCTCGAACATTCACTTTTGGATTCGATGCTCTCCTTGGCCTTGCCCTTTCTCATGTATTCTATTCGCCTATTCTCTGTGCGTCGGTGTGGGTATCTTCCCCTATTGATTCATTTCCTTCCATGGAAACCCTGGAATTTTGGCCATTTGAAAACATATGTCAGTCCTTAATATCGGCACAAAAATTATTTTTTTTAAACAAAAATTGACAGTCGTCGCTTAACCGACGGATATAACCGTCTCTTTACCAACGACTACATTATATAGCTGTCGCTTAACCAACGGCTTGAAGGCTATTTTTTAAAAAAAATTGACAACCGTCGCTTCACCGACGGATATAACTGTGGCTTTACCGATGCCTAGATTCTATATCCGTCGCTTAACCGACGCCCTGAAGGTTATTTTTAAAAAAAAAATTCACTACCGTCGAAGAAATTCTGTCGCTTAACCGACGCTTTACATTTAACCGATGGTAAACTGAGGTGTCGGTTAATCGATGGCTTGGAAGGATGTCGGATAAGCGACGATAGACCACTGACGCCTAAAAAAAATCATAGTGTCGTACATGCGACAGAGAAGTGTCGAAAGTCCGACAATACGGCCGTTGGATTTTTGGTCGAAATGTAGTAGTGCATCAACATGGCCACCACTTCTGTACTATGTGCAAAATAGTCATCATTTCTTTCTCATATGTGGAGGTGGATAAATCCTTTCCAGGAAGGGATTTACTAGTGAATTCCATGGGATGTTTGTCTTGCAATAGGACAACACCAATTCCATTGTCACAAGCATCACTCTCAAGAGTGAAGGGGTTGGAAAAATTCGGCATCTGAAGGGTGCAATAAAGTGAAAGATCCAAGGGAGTATTTGAGACTACCAAAGGTTGCATTTGAATGAAATGGAGATGAGTGATGACACCATGTGAATTATTCTTAGGGATTGTTTCCATGCAATGTGAACTGATGATGCTGAGAGACCCTGGTTGTAATCCATTGAATGTGTGTTTTTTCCCATTGACTAAAATATGCATCCATAGTTCAGCAAAATCCCGTAAGATGGGTCAAAGTGTGCGTAACCATTGAGTGCCCGAAATCACAGAACAACCTCCTAGGGGTATCTCAAACATGTTAGAGTGCAATTTATAGTCTCCAATAGAGATACACACACTGCGGCACTTTCCTTTGCAAGGTAAGGTGCTCCCATTGGAAACCATGAATTTAAAGCTGGAGCAAGGATGGACAAAAAAAAAACTTGTTTAGCAATCTGAGGATCAATAGGAGGCTGCAGAATGTCAACTTGATCATCTACTGGATCCTGAGCAGCGTCAAAAATTTCAAGTGCAGGCAGAGAAGCCACATCCAAGAAATAGGGCTTGTGTTCAGTACATTGATGTCCCTGGGTGAATTTATCATCACAATTATAACAAAGTCCTTTCTCCCTATGTGCCCGCATCTTGGCTTTAGACAAATGCTATATAGGAGTGGTTCTAGGAGTCAGAGGGATTGGATGTCTTTGGGGAACCATATTTCTGAATGGAACAAAAGTGGATTTGGGGCATTGCTGAGCCCTAATCTTGTCCTCTACCAACTTATCCAACCCTAGGATTTCCATCATTGTGTTGGGACATAACATTATAACGTCATATCATATTGTATCCTTAAGACCATTGATAAAACAAATCCTGTAGAATGCATCAAAAAATCCTTTTGTGTGCTTGACTAAGCTCTCAAATTCTGTTTGATACTCTCTCACAGTGCCAGTCTGGAGAAGTTTGGTGAGTGCTCCTGTGAATTCATCAAAACCACTAGGGCCAAATAGGTGCAAAAGGAGTTGGCAAAAATCTGTCCATTGGGGCTCTTCATGATCCTTGATGTACAAACAGAACCATTGAAAGGATTCACATTCCAAATGAAATGATGCAAGTGGGACTTTTGTGACATCAAAAATGTTATGCATATTAAAGTATTGTTCTGCCTTGTGTATCCATCCTCTTGGATCAACACCATTGAAGCGAGGGAGTTCAATCTTCAGCCCACAAAAGTAGTTGGAAGTAGATAATTTAGTGTTTGCAGAAAACTCAGGTTATTTTCGGTTGCTCATGGTTGAATGCTAAAGATGGAGGTCAAGAAATCTTTGATCTAGATCTTCAAGTTTGGTCTTGAGGGTGACACGTTTTTCTTCCATTTGTTTATTTTCTCCTGTGTGTGTGACAACCATAAGCAAGATTTTTTTTATTATCGTAAATGGGTGGAAAAAAAAACAGAGAGGGTTTTAGAAAATGAAAATTTTGAGCTGGGAAAAACGTGAGTGGGTAATTAGGTTGTGGACACTTTCTGAGGGACAAGGAAACACAAAATGTGAATTTCAGAATTGGGGTGAAAGAAGGAGATGGAATTTCGGGCTTTGGGAAGTGGATTTGGGATAGGGTCCTCAATGAATGAAATATGTAGAATGGAATGACAAGGGTTACAGTGAATTTTCAAGGGAAATAGAGCTAAACCAAGGAATATATGGAAATTTTTTTTTTTTTGAAGAAATTATCTATGGCAGTGCTAGAAAGTTGTGCTTTATCAACTTGAATTCTAGTAAATGATCTGTGACAATTCTAGAATTTTGCATGTTGTCAACTGTAAAAAGATATGGAACCCAGGTATATTCAGCTTCCTAATGGTTAGAAGGTAGTCACTCAACCACCAAGGTTGTCTCAAGCTGAGTATTGGGGCAGTACCCCTCACTTCATGGCGTAGGTAAAATTGCTAACTGCTTGGCCAAAAATGACAGCTCTTTGGTTTTCCTCATAGATGGGAATCTAGTCAATCTAGTGGGGTCATTGCTTTTTTCTCTTGGTAGGTCCTCTCAATGGCTAGATACTTCGGGTTTCCTGTGGTACTCCTCACAATGAGTTTTAGGGCTATGCCCAAGTACTTCCCACAGTTAAGAGGATAGGGTTTATTTCCTGATCTGAATGAAAAATACTACTGCAAGAAGAAGAACTATTGCAATAATCATAGTTCCAAAAAAAATGTGGCAGAAATTCCACCCAATGCCCAAAAACCCGTAATTAGAGCTGGGGTTTTGAGACGAAAACGATTAAAATGAGAATAAATCGATCTATATTGCTTAGAATCACTATTAAATCCTGTTTCTGGAACTGGAAAAACAACTCTTCTTCTACCCATGTAATCAGAATAGAAATTTAGGCACTCGGTCAAAATATTATCACTCTGTAATTTCTGCGGCTGTCACCAAAATTATGAAAAATTGCTGTTTTTTAATCTGTGATATCTCCAATTTTAGAACTCCAAATGAGATGATTTTTTTTTGAAACTGTGTATTTTTTAAAGAGGAATTCAGATATGCATTTTTTTCTTGAATATTCACAAAAAGTTTCAAAAATGGATGTGAAAGCCACCACCCAAATTTTCCCCTTCTTTTTTCAAAAAAAAAAAAATCCCACTTGTGCCAAGAAAAGTGCTCTGATACCAGATGTGGAGAACCTCCTGCAATAAAAAATAATAATGCATGATATAACATAAATTATGGATCACATAATATATTTTATTAATCGCAAACCACTTTGAGGGGGCAACCTCCTTTGAGCAAGCTCAATACAAAATAACTCTTTGATGCTTTCATTAGCCTCAACACATACTTATATACTAAGTCTAATCTAAACAACTATTACCCCCATGAATGTGGGATAATGAAACATAATAACTAGACAACTTAACAACTATTACTTACTCCCCATGAATATGGGATAGTACAACATACTGATGGGATGACTTACAAAGCATATGCGTCCGATAAAATATACTAACTAAATAAAGAGGACGGTTGACACGGGTTCTTAACACGGATGTTTCTTTCAAATGATCTTATTTCTTATGTTTTTTATGTCTTCTTGATCTGCAATGACTATGATGGATGTTTTATGAATGAATGTTACTGCTGTGATGAATGAAGTAATGCGATGTGTTAGTGATTTACTAGCTATATATCTGTAATGCATGATGCGATTATGATAGAATATCTCTAGAATATTTGTTTATTATGAAGTTCAATCACTGAGAATGTACCCTCATTTCTCACTACTGGAAACTTGGTTCTGACAGCTCTCCCTCGACATCTCGGTTGAGAATTCATCCGCTCTGCAGGTGTTGCCGGGCAAGGTCAAACCTGTCTAGGCTGGTGCTCGGGAAGATCAGACTGGTTGGGTGTCGATAGAGTGGGAACCCTTGTCGACGAGGCTTTTTTGGTGTATCACGCCAACAAGGACCATTCCTATAGTGGAAAAGGATGCAACCACATACAAAGGATAATATTTAGTATAATCAGGTGGTTGCAACATAGGTGCATGGGTGAGAGCATGTTTGAGAATATCAAACACGCGCTACGCGAAATAATCCCAGATAGAGGGTGTATCCTTTTTAAGTAATCTCATGAAACCATGTGTCCTTTTTCCGTACTTGCAGACAAATCGATGTAGACATTTTTCCTTCCCTTGCAAACTTTGGAGTTCTATGACGTTCGTAGGAGTAGGTAGGGCAAAGATAGCTTTGATCTTCAAGGGATCAATATGAATGCCATCCTTAGAGATGATGAAACCAAGCAGTCAGCTATTTCTGACATAGAAAACACATTTGTGGGGGTTCAAATGAATATTTAAATGACGACATCTAAGAAAAATAGCTCTCAAATGATCGTCATGAAGGTCTCGTTGCTTGGAATGAGTAGGTAGATCATTGAGATAGGGTTCCACAATGTGCTTAATATCATGAAAAGTGTATGACATGGCACGTTTAAAAGTAGCATCAACATTCTTCAAGACAAAAGGTAATTTTCAGTAGGAAGAGGTCCCCCATGGGAAAATGAAGGTTGTCTTGTGTTGGTCTGACAGGAGAATCTCGATCTGATTATAGTCGAAAAATCCATCCATAAATGAAAAGATGACACTTCCAGCATAGTTATAGATTATTTGATTGATGTAGGGAGTGGGGAAATTGTCTTTTGGACAAACCCGATTAAAGTACCTAATGTCGATACAAACCCTAATAGTACCCTACCTTTTATTCACAGGAACTATGTTGGACACCCATTTAGTTAAAGGCATGGGGTAAATGAAACTGACCCTTATAATTTTTTCAACTTCCTCCTTAATGGAAATTGCTTTTTATGGATGTACTTGTCATATTTTCTGGTGAACTGTTTTGGTGCTAAGGTAGGTTTTGATCCCATGAACCACAATGAAGGGATCAATCCTTGGAATTTCTTCGTATGTCCAAGTGAGGACATCTTGAAATTACTTAAATAAGGCCATATATAAATAAACATTAGAAGGAGAAGAGTTTTAGCCTATTTGAATATGCTCTGAAATACCTGGTTTCACTGATATATATATGAGAATAGTTTTGGTAATATTGCATAGATTTCCCTCAGACTCGACATTATGGGTGAGGATCGGAGACTAAGGGTCCATAAATACATCAGATGAAACTGCAGGTGTGAAGTTCTCTTCTACCACATGAAAAGGGGAAGGAAAGAGGATTGATGGCGTGTGGAAATTGAACCCAGTGATAGATTAATTTTACTCACAACAATTAACAATTGATCATGCAAAATCACTCACAAAAGAGACTGAAATTATGAGCTGAACACTAAAATGTATCAAATCAATGTACAATAGCCAACCCTGTAAAATAATAGGTTGCTGTATAAATAAAATACATCAGGGATTCGAATGCATGAGGAGCAATTCGATTCTAGCATAAAGTAGGCTTACTAAAATTAAGCAAATCCCCCATAGGTGTAAAAAGTTGATCCCAAATCTGTCATGGAGCTCACGAATTAGCAAAATGGCTTAGGCAAGCTAAAGAGTGATGGAATGAAAACTCATACATGCTTTTCCAAGGAGAAACGAGAGGAGGATGTGTAGGACAAAAAACTAGTCAACCTCACCTAGTCAAGCTTTTCCATTTGCCTTAAAACACTGAAAAAGCAGGCAATAAAGCAGAAAAAGCAGAAGGGCACTTAGGAGGCCAGGAATAAAGTAGATTTGATTCCTTTAGGTTTACCAAGTGCTACATGGTTCAAATAAGGAAATTTGGACCACTATGGATAGGTAATTGACAACTTGCATAAGGTGGGACACATGAACTAAGCAAATAAGACAAAAATAATTAAATTAATGTCTAAGGTACTAAAATATGGGTTGATTATTCTAAAACCCCCCCTTAATCCTAAATTATGAGTAATATATCAGAAAATTATAGGGCCTAGCAACAAGTCTTAGTCACCCTTTACATACTGCATGTCCATTTAAACAAGGAAAGAGGCAAAACCAACTTGGGAAAATCCTCCCTTAAACATGGACTGTAAAACAAAATTTGGAAATATTGTCTTCACTCATGCTTCACAGCATGATCAGAAATCCCCAGTAGTGATTTGAGATTGCTGAAGGTCTTCTCACAAAATGCTTTGGTGAAGATATCAGCTACTTGTTCTGAAGATGAACAGAAGAGTAGGTGAATGGTGTCATCATGCACAAGCTCTCTGATGTAGTGCATATGGATCTCAATGTGTTTGGTTCTCTGCTTCTGAAATGGATATTTGTATATTTGAATGGTAATCTGGTTATCATAGTAGATGGTAGTTGATTACTCTGATTCGAAGCCACACTCTCCAAGTAAACCCCACAACCATAAACATTGAGTTGTTGCATTAACAACTCCTCTGTACTCTGCTTCTGTAGATGAGAGTGCAATGGCACTCTATTTCTTGTTGGACCAGCTGATTGGCCCTTCTACAAGCATGAACACATATCCTGATGTGGACTTTATATTTGTGCTATCACCTGCCCAATCACTATCAGTAAATCCAATCAAATCAAGATCAGATTTTGCTTTATAGAAGATCCCATGTGTCCTTGTTCCTTGAACAAAGTTAAGGATCCTTTTGGATGCTTTCCAATGGATCTCATGAGGCTAATACATGTATATAGAAGCCACACTTACTACATAAGAAATATCAGGTCTAGTATGTGTCAGATACAACAAACATCCAATCAATTTCCTATACAATGTATTGTTTACCATAGGTGAAGAATCGGCTTCTTCCAGCTTCACTCCTGAAAGGAAATGAGTTTTGCTTGCTTTGAAATCCTTCATTCTGAATTTGTTTAGCAAGTCCAAGGAATATTTGGACTGGTGCACCTTGATTCCAGCTTTGGTTTGAGCAATCTCAAGCCCCAAAAATTGACTTAAGAGCCCCAAATCTGTCATGGAGAAGGCTTGGTTCATAGCACCCTTTAAGGAAGCAATCTCATCCCTTGAGCTTCCTGTAATGAGGAGGTCATCAACATATAACACAATGATCATTAATGAACCATTAACTAACTTCAAATAGACATTTGGATCTGATTTGCATCGAACAAAATTCAATGATAGCAAGAAGCTATCGATCTTGGCATACCAAGCCCTGGGGGCTTGCTTTAGCCCATACAATGAATTTCTCAACCTGCACACAAGAGAAGGGTTAGTAGAAAAACCTTGAGGCTGCTGCATATATATCTCTTTAGTGAGATATCCATTCAGGAAGGCACATTTTACATCCATGTGATGTACCTCCCATTTCCTTGAGGCTGCAATGGCTAAGGCTAGCCTAATGGAATCCATCTTTGCCACTGGTGAAAAGGTCTCATTGTAATCTATGCCATGAAATTGTGAGTAGACCTTGGCTACCAATCTGGCCTTGTACTTCAGTGGTGAACCATCAGCAGCAAATTTGGTCTTATAGACCCACTTACACTGGACTAACTTTCTTCTTGGAGGAAGATCCACTAGCTCCCATGTGTTGCTCTTCTGGAGTGAGTTGAAATCCTCCTTCATGGCTGTTTTCCATCTTGGATCTCCTACTACTTATTCATATGTTTGAGGATCAAAATCCACCATCAAATATCATTTTTCAGCAAACATAGGATCCTTCATGCACAGACCACTCTCAAATTGAGATCTAGTCCTTCTTGGGTCATTGGGATCCCCAACTAGCTCTCCTGCTGCATGTAGTGTCTTGGATGCCCATTTTGGACTTGTAGGGCTGTTAGGGTCTGCAATAAACTCATCTCCATTAGAAAAATCAGAATCATCATGTTCAACAAACTCTTTACTTACTTCTTGAGGTTCAGGTGGAGAAGAGGCTTCTCCAACTTCCACTGCTGCAAGGGGTTCTTCTTCAAACTGAACACACCTTTCGATGAAGGATTTGTTTGTGCTCAAATTTATAAGTTTGTACCCTTTTGAATCTTCAAAGTATCCAATGAAAATACACTCTTGGCTTTGGGGCTGCAAATCCTTCCTCTTCTCTGTTGGAATTCTAGCCCAAGCCTTTGAGCCAAAAATCATGAAATGGGTCACATCTGGCTTGTGCCCACTCCATGATTCGAAGGGAGTCATACCATCAAGCTGTTTATGAGGAACCCTATTCTGAATATAGGCTGCATAGTTGATATATTTGGCCCAGTACTTTGGTGGCAAAGTTTTGGCCTCCATCATGCATGTTGCCATCTCCTTCAGTGATCTGTTCTTACTCTCAGCAACACCATTTTGTTGTGGTGTGTAAGGGATAGAATGCTTCATCTGAATACCTGCATCTGCACAATAATTAATAAACTTAGACTTGACATACTCACCACCATTGTCAGATCTAAGGACCTTGAGTTTCCTCCCAGACTGGTTTTCAACCAAAGCCTTAAAGACTTTGAATAGGCCAAAAACTTCAGACTTGTGTTTCAGGAAGTAAACCCAGCAATACCTGGAAAAGTCATCAATGAAATTCAATGCATATTTGGCCTGAATCATGGACATATGAGGGAATGTTTCAGCAACATCACTGTGGATCAGCTCGAGGGGTGTACAGGTTCTCTCATGACTAGCTCTCTCAAATTTGTGCTCTGGTTGTTTTCCTAGGATACAACCTTGGCAGAATCCTTTGGAAAATTTTATCTTGGGCAACCCTATGACCATCTCTTTTTCACTAATATCAGAAAGACACTTGTAATTTAGGTGGCCAAATATTTCATGCCAAAGCTTGCTAGCTTCGTTAGCATGAATCAGAAGAGCAGAGGGGTTTGAGTAGGGTAGGAAGTGTGAGAACATGTATACCTTTTGAGCATGATTCACAACTCCTTTTGCAATGACTCTACCACTTGAGATCTCTGTGATCTCAACTTCATCAGGGGAGAATATGACTTTCTTAGGAGACCCAGTGTGAGTCATCTGGTACACTGACAAGAGGTTGGAGGCAAGACCAGGCACATACAAGACATTGCTGAACTGACCATGATCAAGATCAATCCTCCCTTTGCCCAAACTTTCAATGAGAGAGTCATCTCCCAGTACTATTGGTGGTCCTTTCGACATGTCAAGTGAGGAGAAGGCCTCCTTGGTCGAAACCATGTGTCTTGAAGCTCCAGAATCAATGATAAAAATGGGTGAGCTTGATGTTCCAGTAACCAATGCATGAACTCTCTCTCTGTCATCTGAACTTGATCCTCCTTCCCTCTTCTTT
Source organism: Pseudotsuga menziesii (assembly GCA_001517045.1). Lineage (NCBI taxonomy): Eukaryota > Viridiplantae > Streptophyta > Pinopsida > Pinales > Pinaceae > Pseudotsuga > Pseudotsuga menziesii. Next base: position 211,310 of record LPNX010867003.1, read on the forward strand.
GAGTTGTCTGGAAGGGAGATGCCATTCTTCTCCAGGAGTTGGGTCAGCATGTTTATTTGCTTCTTCATACAAGAGCTTTCAGTTTGATTTCCCTTATTGCAGTATGCACACTTGCTCATTTCACCTTTGTTTTTCTTCTTCTGGTAGTTCTTCTTGGAACCTTGTGGCTCCTCCGGAGGCAGTTTCTTGTCTCTCTTTTGCTCAGGTGGATTTTTAGCTTTCTTTTTTCTTTTTGAATCCACCTTCGAATCTCCAGCAATCAGAGCCTGATCTTTGGATGGTTTGATGGTGCCCATCATCACCAGCTTGTCCTGTTCTTGTGTGAGAGATTCCATGAAATCTGCAAGGCTAGGCATCTTCCAGGTTCGAGTTGTCAGTTTTGTGGCATAGAAGGTTGAAAAAAACACTGAATAGTTAGGGCCTAGCTTCGAGAGAATGGCCAGGATGAGCAGATCATCCTTCTTTTCGATCCCACACTGTTTCAGCTGCAAAACTAGTTCTTTGAACTTGGAGAAATATAGCTGTAGGGATTCAAAGCTATTTGGACTTAGAGAAATCAGCTCATTTTCGATTTGATGTCCCCTCATCTCATCTATCTTTCCAAAAAGATCAGAAAGCTTCTCCCATAATTCATTCGGTGATGTCAATCCATCAAGATAGAAAAGGAGGTATCTGGAAATACTTAGACACAGGAGACCATAGGCCTCATCCCTCCTGTTGTGCCATTTTATCTTCTCTACAGCTGCATTGGGCTCTGCTTCTGTTTCCATAGTCACCCTGTAGAGGCCTTTCGCTCTCAACAGTATCTCCATCTCTGCTTTCCATTCTATTAGAATATAATATGTCGGGATTATATATTGTAAATAAATAAATCTGAATAGTTATGTAGGAAGCCGAAAAGGCTGGGTGGAAGGTGAAACACAACCGTCACATGTAATATATAAATGTATGCATTATCCATGAATAATATTGAATCGGGAGTTATACCTATCAGTGGTATCAGAGCTTGGCTATTTTCCATAACTCCTACCTGCTGCATTTCAGTCCTGGTATTCTTCTTGCCAGTCCATTGCCAGGTTTCCTGCTCCGTCAGTCTGCCAGTCGCATTCATTGTGTGCGTTACATGTCCAGACCTAGTTGTTGGTATTCCATCTCTGCGTGTCTGTGTGTTGGTAATAGAAAACCCTAAATTATTACCTACATTCATCTCTGCGTGCGTTTCTCCTTCTGCTCATCCCGTTCTTCTTAGAGTTGAACATTATGCTTGGCTCAAGGCGTTTCTTCATGCACTCTCTCCTGTCTGTGTCGATGTTTTTTTCCCTCAGTCCTAGCAATATACCCAGCGTGAAAGAGAAACCCTAATTTATGAATTGAGAATCGTAAACTGTGTTGTCTCAAAGTAAAAGTCAAGAAGTTGGTTGGCTATTGCATTCTTTTTATGATGGAAGGGGTTCATGCGCCCCCTTGAAGATTTTCTATTGTCTTCATGCTTCTGGTACACAACGTAGATGAGAGTTACTGGGAATCGAACTCTTCACCTCTTCATTTAGTGAGAGGACCCAAGAACTGCGAAGTATTTACATTAATTTTATCTATATTTCACAGTGAAAATTTGCAGCTTAAGGATGAAATTTGTAGCTTAAGGATGAACTTTACGAGAGTAGAAAAGGAGTAGTAAAGGTCAGCAATGAAATCATTTGTTATGTGTGTAACAAGCGTATAGGGGGTAATTCATTTGCTGTGTATCCAAATGATATTAGTATGGTCCACTTGGCCTGTTTTCGAGATTCCCAGACCATCAAAGCCATAGAGACTGCACCATAAGAGCACTGTAATTCCATTTTTGTATCTGGTTCACTTGCAATCACACAGCTTGATGTTTTTGTAAGTCGTGTTCTATATTTCACAGCGTCTGCAGGTCGCAAGTTCCAGTCTCATAGAGGCCTCCGTAAAATCTGAAGGATATACATCAGATTTGATTACATTGTAGGTACTGGTGCATGGTATGAAGCATGCTGCTGAACGCTACGGTCTATCTTGTAGGTTGCCTGCGTTGAAAGATGTGTTGAGGCTGCGTTGAAGGCTCATTCCGTTTTTTCATTTGCGTGGAGACTGTTTGAAGAGACCATCTTGCCTGGATCTATTGCTTGTGCTACGTTCTGCTGTGTGGTGGATCTGCCTACTACGTGTGCTACGTTCTGCTGCGTGGAGGAGCTGCCTGCTGCGTGGAGCTACTGCGTGTGCTATGTTCTGCTACGTGGAGAAGAGTTGCCTGCGTGGAAGCTGAGAAGAATGTTGAAGTGATATATAATGCTTGCTGCGTTGTATTCCTTCAGAATAATGTATGCTGACTGATATATTGAATAATAATGTATGGTGACTGCTATATTGTGACTGATATATCATACATTGAAGAATCCTGTGAAAGATATATGTTTTTTTGTTGGTGTTGATTGCATTGAGACTGCTCTTGCAATTGGGAATATTGCCACTGTGCAATTATTCTACTACTGCAACTAGAAGTACAGGATCAAGCTGCTGGAGTCGCGACTTGCCTTGAAGAATAAAGTTTGTGTGAAACAATTGTATTGAAGAAGCCTGTAAACTTACATTGTATTCACCTTGGTAGAGACTGTAGACCTACAAGGTTATTGTTTTTCTATTTCTCTTTGTCATATTAAGATTCATTATTGTAAATTACACTAACAGTTGTAAAAGATGCAATCTATAGCATCTATAGTTGGTGCCACTCTCACTGGAAAAGACACTTATTCAGAATGGTGGAGGAATATCAAATCTGCCTTCATCTACAATGACCTTTGGGACGGAATTTGCGAAGGCACCACAATAGAGACAACAGTCGAAAAGACCATAACTAGAGACCCTAAACCTCCAGAATCCGAGAAAGAGAAGGCCATTTGGAGAACAAAAGACAAGAAATCTTTAGCAGTAATCAATGCCACAGTCAGTGAAGAGGTGAGCCAGCACATATTGCCTACAAAATCATGTTTTGAAGCACTAAAAACATTAAAATAACTTTATGATTCACACTCTGAAATGGAAGTTATTCAACTAATGTTAAAATTATTCAGTCTTGAAGTAAAAGACAATGATCCCATGTTAGTTGCCTCTGATATCAAAGCTATCATGCACAAGATTCAAGCCTCTGGTATGAAACCAGATCTTCCTCTTGCATCATTTGTAAAATCTTTGTATCCTACTCACTCCAACTATCTTGAGTCGTTGCAAGCTAGTGACAAGTTCAAGTCACTGACTTTTTACACCCTGGTAGAGAAGATAGCTGACAGAGAGAAAGCCTTTGGTAAGAAGACAACCGAGCATTCTGGAGAATCACTTTGCTTTGCTCAAAAAGAAAAGAACCACACCAAATACCAATCTAAGATCATACCATAGGAGAAAGCAGCAAGAGAGGCAGAGGAAGAAGAAACTTCAGAGGCAGAGGGGGCAGAAACAACTTCATCAAAAGATCAGATTTGCAGTGCAAGCGTTGTGGAAAGACTGGGCACACATCAGATCATTGTTGGGCTTCATGGCACTCCATCAAAGACAAGCATAACCAGAAGAAAGATGACAATAAAAATCAAGATGCTAGTAAATCTTCTGATTCTGCTCATTGTATTGTTGCACATTGTAATCTTGGAATTAATGAAATGACTTCACTTTCATCTTACAAAGATTGTTGGCTGCTTGATACTGGTGCAACATCGCACATGACATTTATAAAATACTGTTTTGAAGAACTTAATGAAACAATAGATGGCATAGTTTACTTTGCAGATAAGTCAAGTATTAAACCAAAGGGAATGGGCACCATTCGACTGAAGATGCCTAGATTCCTTGATTTCTTGTTGAAGAATGTTCTTTATCTTCCATAGTTGTAGAGAAGCCTGCTGTCCTTGGTGGATATTCGACAGTGAGGCCATTCCATCCACATGTTTGATGGAATCGTTGAAATAAGAAAGTCCTCTGACAACCAAGTCATCATGACTGGATACGAAGATGGGAAGCTGCTGAAGCTAAAGGGTTCATCTCCAAGAATTCAGAACTATGCCTACCTCTCTCAGCATGGAGAAGGTGATTTGTCATCTAGTTCATTGTGGCATGCAATATTTGGTCATCTAAATTATAACAGTCTTCATTTGTTGAGAAAGAATGGTGTATTTGGTTTTCCCACCATTCCCAAAGAGAAGAAAAAATGTGATGCATGTATATTAGGGAAACATAGTAAGCTTCCATTCCATGAATCTAATTTCAGAGCAAGTAGGAAATTAGAACTAGTGCATTCTGATTTATGTGGCCCAATGCCAACTCCTTCAGCAAATGGGAATAAGTATTTTATGACATTTGTTGATTACTACTCAAGAATGTGCTGGATTTACTGTTTAAAGACAAAATCAGAAGCATTTCAAACATTCAAAGACTTTCATGCATTGATAGAAAAACAAGCGCAATAAAAAATTGGTACACTTCATACTGATAATGGGAAAGAATACACTTCAAATGATTTTGAAGATTATCTTCGACAACATGGAATTGCACATCAGACTATCGTTCCCTACAATCCTCAACAAAACGGTGTAGCAGAAAGAATGAATAGAACCATAATGAATATGGTTCCCTCAATGATGGTTTTCATGAATGTAACTAATGTTTTGGGGTGATGCAGTAAAATGTGCAGCCTATTTGAGAAATAGAAGTCCCTCAAATGCTCTTGATAACAAGACTCCACATGAAATGTGGTTTGGCCATCTCCCTTCAGTCAGGAATCTCAGAGTTTTTGGTTCCACCTGTTATGCCTTCATTCCAAAGGAGCAAAGAAACAAGATGGGTGCTCGAAGCAGAAGATGCATTTTCCTGGGGTACGAAGAATACTCCAAGGCATACCGTCTGTATGATGAGGTAAACAAGAAATTTGTTATTTCCAGAGATGTCATTTTTCTTGAGGATAATAAAAATGACCAGTCCATTGAGAGATAGCTTGATCATTTGGAAATTTATCCTCATCCAAAGACATATTCTGAAAATGAATATGAAATTCCAAACCTTGAAGGGGGGATTCCTATTCTAGATCAACCTTTGGAATTTCCATATGAAGCACCAACTCCCCCGCATGAAGAAGTTCCTGCTAATTCTCCTGATCAAGAGGTTCAACTAGATGATGTGATTAAGAGAATTGAAAGACTCTCAATCAATGATGAAGCACCACCAGCTGATCAACCAGGACCATTACGGAAGATTCCTAAATGGGCCACAAAGACACTTGAAAGTGTCCATCCGGATGAAGTTGGAAAGACGGGAACGAGAAGTTTGAAAAGACATGGAGGAGAAGCAGATAATTTAGGTGATGACATGAATGTATCATTTGATTGTGAATTTAATTTATCTACTAAATTTGAACCAAATTCCTTTGAATAAGCTTCTACTCGAGTTGAGTGGAAAGAAGCTCTGCAGAATGAGTATGATGCACTCATAAAGAATGGAACTTGGAAGCTGGTTGACCCTCTAGTTGGAACCAAACCAATTGGCTGCAAGTGGGTGTACAAGAACAAATACAGATCAGATAGCTCACTTGACAAGCACAAAGAGAGGCTTGTAGCAAAAGGATATGCACAGAAAGAAGGAATTGACTATGAAGAAACATTTTCTCTTACAGCAAAATGGGCTACCATCCGTATATTACTCTCTTTAGCTGCTCATAAAGGGTGGAAAGTTCATCAAATGGATGTGAAGACTGCTTTCTTGAATGGAGACTTGAAAGAGAATGTCTTCATGTCTCAGCCAGAAGGATTTGTTGTGAAAGGAAAAGAACAAAAGGTATGCAAGCTTGTCAAATCCTTGTATGGCCTAAAACAAGCGCCTCGCGCATGGTATGAAAAGTTAACCGAGCATATTTTGAAGTTAAATTTTGAACATTTTGATCTTGATGATGCAACATTGTTTATAAAGAAAGTTGGAAGATCTGTTGTGTATCTTGTGGTGTATGTAGATGATACTTTGATGACAGGGAACAATGAGAGCTATATATCATCCATAAAGAAAGATTTGAAAAAGATATTTGAAATGACAGATATGGGACATCTCCAATATTACTTAGGAATTGAAGTCACTCAACATCCTAAGTACATATTCCTATCTCATAAAAAACATGTTGGAGAACTACTAAACAAATTTTGCATGACAGAATGCAACCCTATATCTACTCCAATGGAACAGAAAATGAAGCTCACATCAAGCGAAGGAAAATAATTTGAGGATGCGACCAAGTATTGACAACTTGTAGGGAGTCTTATCTACCTTACAACAAATAGACCAGATATTTCTTATGTTGTTGGCATAATTTCAAGGTTCATGCATAAACCTTGTGAAGGACACTGGTCAGCTGTAAAGAGGGTTCTAAGATACTTGAAGGGGACTCAAGACATTGGACTCAAGTACTCTAAAGTAGATGACTTCAAACTTATTGGGTACTCAGACTCAGATTTTGATGGTTATAAGGAGACAGGAGTATCAACTTTTGGATACACTATGAGTCTTGGATCAGCAGCTGTCTCATGGAGATCACGCAAATAGTCAGTTCCGACAGATTCAACAACAGAAGCAGAATACGTGGCTGCAGCTGAAGCAACAAAAGAAATAGTATGGCTCAGGAATATTCTTGAAGATTTGCAAGAAAAACAAGAAAACTCCACTCCATTATTGGTCGACAATACTTCTGCAATCAAGCTAGCTAAGAATCATATATTCCATGATTGAACCAAACACATCAACACAAAGTATCATTTGATTCGACATCATGTAGAGGCCAAGACAGTCCATCTTCGACATTGTTCCACAAATGATCAAGTTGTAGACATCTTCACCAAAGCGCTTGGACGAGAAAAGTTTGAAAGGTTCAGAAACATGCTCAGACTTACGAACACCCCTTCGGATTAAGAGGGGGATTGTTAGAATATAATCCATCGGGATTATATATTGTAAATAAATAAATCTGAATAGTTATGTAGGAAGCCGAAAAGGCTGGGCGGAAGGTGAAACACAACTGTCACATGTAATATATAAATGTATGCATTAGCCATGAATAATATTGAATCAGGAGTTATACCTATCACATTCAAATAAATTGAAGGGAGTCAAGATAGTTTTCTGTGATTGATCCATAGCTTAGAAAATCTATCCCGGCTGTCAGTAGAAGGATCCCAGTCACTGATGTCGAACCTGTAAAGCAATTTTGAAGGAGATAAATTGATCTACAATGGCTCTAATACCATGTGGAAATTGAACCCAGTGATAGATTAATTTTACTCACAACAATTAACAATTGATCATGCAAAATCACTCACAAAAGAGACTGAAATTGGAGCTGAACACTAAACTGTATTAAATCAGTGTACAATAGCCAACCCTGTAAAATAATAGGATGCTGTATAAATAAAACACACCAGGGATTTAAATGCATGAGGAGCAATTTGAATCTAGCATAAAGCAGGCTTACTAAAATTAAGCAAATACCCCATAGGTGTAAAAAGTTGATCCCAAATCTGTCATGGAGCTCACGAATTAGAAAAATGGCTTAGGCAAGATAAAGAGTGATGGAATGACAACTCATACATTCTTTTCCAAGGATAAAAGAGAGGAGGATGTGTAGGACAAAAAACTAGTCAACCTCACCTAGTCAAGCTTTTCCTTTTTCCTTAAAACACTGAAAAAGCAGGCAATAAAGCAGAAAAAGCAGAAGAGCGCTTAGGAGGCCAAGAATAAATCAGATTTGATTCCTTGAGGTTTCCCAAGCTCTACATGGGTCAAATAAGGAAATTTGGACCACTATGGATAGGTAATTGACAACTTGCATAAGGTGGGACACATGAACTAGGCAAATAAGACAAAAATAATTAAATTAATGTCTAAGGTAGTAAACTATGGGTTGATTATTCTAACATGGTGGTGATATTGCTAAGGAATCTCCTCAAGTGAAATAATTTCCACAATGGATTCATCCGTAGGAAGTGTATGTGATAGATAATCAAGAGATGGGGGGGTATTTCTAGCTAATATGGCAGATGATAGAAATTTGAAGCCACCAACAAATTAGCGTTGATGGCAGGGTCACTGGTGGATTGTATTGCATTATAAACTTCTTCAAAAGGGGTAAATGACGGTGATTCAACAATTTATTTTCCTTTTCCTATAGTAGAGATAGAAATCACATTTATGGATGTAGTTTGTGGAGGAGGAGGAGGATTAGCCAACGAAAACACTCCCATGAGTGAAGAGTATTTAATAATACATACTCTGATATTTTGATACTATGGGGTAGTCAGAAGTGGGATGTTGTTTGCATTGTTTGAAATAGCATTAGGAGTGAGGAAATCTAACTGATCTATAGTAACAATCCTTCCTTGGAATGGGAACTATACAATCCAAAAATGGTCGATGCTATGAATTGCATAACATAAAACTAGCTACGGCCTAGGAGTAGATTGTAATCCAAAGGTACATCAATGACTTCAATGTGGATGGAGACTAATTTTCCCCCCAAATTGATCTGGATGGAAAGTAGTAATCCATAGGGTTGAGATCCATGACTATCAAAGTCCTTGAGTGTGGTAGGTGAATGCTTAATCTCAGGAGAACTAGTGGCTCTCCAACAAGATGGAGACATGACTGAAGTGGAGGATCCCTCGTCTAAAATAGTATGATGAATATTCTTTCTGGAAATATTAGTGGTTAGCTGGAAAGCCAACTAATGTGAGAGCCGAGTCTTAAAGTCATCCAGTTTGAAAGTGATGATGTTACTGTTCTCAAAATCCATAACTCCAAGTGCTGTGAGCAAATTTTTTGATTCGGTGGGATAGGTTTGGAGTACCTCTAGAGCCGATATAGCACATGGTGTCTGGGCCAAATATTCTACAATGTTATAGTATTGGGTAGCACGTGCGTTAGGATTAATAATGGACTTACGAAGCGTACTCTTGGGTGGGTGTAAAACTGGCTCAGGTATAGGTTTTCCAATATGAATATGAATACCATTACTAGGAGGAGATGTGGAAGTTGAGGGTTTTCTAGGAGGAACTTCATCAGGTTTCTTTTCTGGAGGAGGTTCATAACTATGAGCTCTTGTATTTAAGTTAATCGTTTCACTAGACATGATTTTAACTTCATCAATCGATGAAGAAGGCCCATGAAAATATTGATGATTAATCAATTATTATTGGGTGGGGAAATGATCTTTTAGAACTGATGGAGTGGGGAAACCTTTCAAAAATTTATTAACTTCCTCTCGACGAGGACATTCTTCGGTGAAGTGATCGCCTCCATAAATTAAGAAGGGATATTTTACGTTTCTCTTACCTTTTGAATTGGCATCAGTATTTGGTGGTTTATTCCCTTCCTATTGATTATCAGGTATTTTTGATTTATTTTTTCCTTTCTTCTTTCCACTCGAATATTTAGCGGTTTGGACCGCATTTACCTCGGTGGAAGCAATAGGAGAAGGTGCAGTTTTGGATTGTGGTGCTGTTTGACTTACTGGTATGGTGGGTTGAGTTTGATTTTTGGTAGATTTTGTTGCTGTTTGTGCTTGCACTGAACCAAGTATACCATCGACAGGTGGGTTAATCGTGAGTCTTGATGGATTAGTTGTGGCACGAGGAGCATGTGGAATTAAGTCATAAAGAGTACTTGAATCAGATTAAACCAAGTCTAAGTACTAAGCACGACTAATAGATCGCTCCTATGTAACAATGCCTCCCATGGAAAAATATATAGAAATGGGTCAAAGTAAAGACTTTGTGAACTAGTCGATGAGTAACTGGTTAAGAATAGGGGCCTTAATTAACCTTTGTCTTCATCTCCATTCATGAATGTGATCCAAGATATGTGTTGAAGTGAGGTCAACAGGTCTGTACCTGTCTCATATCATATTGGTAATTGAAAGTGAGTTAAGAATGCCATTTCTAAAGCATTGAAATCCCAAAAAGAGTGTTGTGGTAGCTCTATATACCATTTTGTAGCAATTCCTGTGAGGGTTCTTTGAAATAGTTTTAGATAGATTGAACCATCCATCAGAGAATTGGATGAACAACATAGATGAAAAGTCATCACATGGTTCTTAGGATCCTCACTGAGTTTACCATCAAACTTTGGTATATCCGAAGGTAACTTGACCAAAATGGCTAGCCAGGAGGGGTCATGATGAATAGGATCATTTATCAATCTGGGTAGATCTGGAAGATCTAATGTAGAAATAAATGGCAATTGTTGATTGGGTTCTGGATACTGGTAATACTGGTATGGAATTTGTTGACTAGTAGGACCATAGGCAAATTGATAAATGGGCATGGATGATTCCCCCAAGGCTTGTTGATTAGGTTTTTGGTTACCAGAAGGTCCACTAGGAGGTGGGCCACTCGAGGGAGGCAGACATCCAGGGGGTGGTCCACCAGGTGGTGGTGGTGGTGGTCCTCTGGGAGGTGGTGGTGGTGGTCCTCCAAGTGGGGATCCTCTAGGCAGTGGACCTCCATAAGGTGGTGGTCCTCCATGAGGTGGACCTCCAGGTGGTGGTCCACCGGGTCATCTAGGTCCTTCAAGTCCTCTCGGGGGCCCTCCAGGAGGTGGGAATTCTCGTGGACTGCCATACCCCCAAACCGTATTTACAATATATCCTCCATAAGATGGGACATTAGACCAATTCAGTTGTCCCCAAGGTAGAAAAACGTTCCCAGGGTAAGCTATTCTGGGATAAACTACCGCTAATGGTGGTGGTTGATAAGCTTGATTAACCATGGGTGGTTGAGTTCCGGGATAAGTATATCCCCAAGAAAGTGGAGTAATAGCAGGTTGGGTCCACGAGGTTTTATCCTGGATGATGGGAGGTACAACCATATTAGTATTAGGAAGAGGAATATTTGATGCTGGTGGTAGCACCGACAATTTTTTCCCCATACTAGAAATGGTCCCTCCTATAGATGACTGAACTTGGACTGGGGAATGCCCCACGGGTATAGAGACTATAGGAAGAGTTGAAATAGATGGGGATCCTAGACTAGGGGATGGGGTTTGTATTGGATTTTGACTAGGAGGTGGGGTGTGAAATGTGTTCTGGGTAACCATGTTTTGGATCGGTGCCTCTGGAAGAAGATCTACTTGAGGTGGTTACAGAGGATGATACCCAAGTGGTGTTTTTTTTGAAAGACTATGAAGAGGGGAAATACTTCTCCTCCTCTCCTGTACAGTATTTTTTAATTCTTATGCATGTTTGGCAATTTGCACAAATGTTCGATAGATTATCGGAAAAAATATTCATTTGAAGGAGCGTTCTCAAGGCCTCTCCTTAAAGGAGACATTGTAGATGGCTCCAATTCAGTTGTGGTAGTTCCGTACTCAGTAATAGTCTGTCCTAGAGATGTTCTCTAAAATGGATAATTTGGGCCATAGTATGCTTCTATAGTTTGATCAGGTGGATGATTGACAATCCAGTTGGATGCTCCAGGTTGACCTTCCATTGAGAAATGGAAGGTTGTGTCAGTTGTAGGAGGTAGTTGGACCAAAGGATTATTGTAAATAGAGAAATATTCTTTGAATTAAGTAGCTGAAGTATTTTCTATATGAGAATGAACAAAATATTTTCATTCCATGGTTTCACCTTCGTGTCCTTCCACAGTAGGAGGAGATTTAGGTGGTAAACCTTGTAGTCTACGATATCGCCTTGCAAATTGCTCAGCTAGGGTGGTGGCTGAAATTTTTCTACCCTGTGGAAAAAAGAAAAAGACACATATAAATAGACCTATGCAAATTAAATGCCACAAGCAAAATTAAATGACAAGATGGGCTAAATATAGTCGGTCTCACACTAGGATTGTCAAGTTTTCACAACTCACGATATACCGCAGGGTCCAACAGTAAAATGCATCGAGGAGGATCAACTGTCCCTCACCTAAATACCCAACTACCTGGAGGAAACATGCATAGTATCTCCCCGAGTGTTGTTCTCGGTGTATTGCTCCAATAAGAATGCCAAAGGGATTTTCTAAGATGGTATAGGAATCCTATTAGGGTCTCCTGATATACACAAGGTACATGGGGGATCAAATCCGTGTTAGTGATGTCTAATGCACAACCATTCAAAAGGGTCCCTCCTATATACAATTGAGTACATGAAGTACCTTTTGATATACCTCAAGGGTACGTGAAAGGTCGTTCTATATACTGACCGTACGTGGAGGAACCACTCAGACATTGGGTTGTAGTGCAGGCATGAAACGATAGCTCCTATGTTTAAAGACGCCAAAACACATCTCTATCCTATCACTCAAATTTATATAAAATTTTATCCTAAAGATATCATTTATTTTATCTGAATGATTAGTGAATGTTTGTGAGGTGTTGTCTCCAAAATTCAAAATTATCCTATATGTGATGCACTTCTTTTTCCTTCAATTAAAACTAGCTACGATAGGGAAAAGACTGTTTATTTTATTTCAAGAACACACCAATTTAAATTCCACTTTCAACAATTCAAATACAAGACCTAAAAATAATTCTTCAAACACAAAAATTTCACCAATAAGAATTTTGATTTTTTGAAACAAGAAAAGAAAGCAAAGCCTCTAAGATTTTTAGGATTTACTTTTCTTCAAAATGCCAAAAAGACCTATATTTCTAACTTGCTTGTGAAATTTAAGAAAAAACCTTTCCAAAGCATAAACAAAGGTAAACTAATTGATTTATTTTTTCATTTTTTAATTGAAGTTCTGAAATAAAAATTACATAAAGCAATTTAAAACAAACTCAATGAGAGGCTATGGATTTCCTTTTCAAGCTAAACTTTTTCAGATATCAGAGCACACAAAAATCAACAAAGTCCAAGACTGTCTTTCACACAATTCCCTTCAAAAACTTTACTAAATGAAGAAGATAAATATCTTGAAACTGAGCTCAATGAATGAGAATCAATTGATAAAAACCAGTAGGGTCAATCAATTAGAAAACATGAGAAAATCACACTGGAATTTTTCAGAGAAATGGAAAACAAAAAAATCAAAAGCAGACATTTTCAAGGTCCGACCTCGGTGCACGAAGAAAAGCTACACGAGAGCGTTGTAGTAGGGTCGATGCTCTTTCTCCACTTCAGTAAGTTGTTGTCGGTGATCTGTGTTAACTGAATAAAGGCACCATCGACTCTCTTCACTAGAAGGAAGGATGCGATGTGAAGGGGTCGGCACTCTGTCAACCAAATCTAAGTGCACCGAAAAATCAGGAGATGAGTTGGATTGTGAGGGGTAAACAAAAATTCTAAATAGAGGAAATAATCAGAACAGTAAGATAGATTGCTTACCTTATCAACTGAAATGACTAAAGGAAGAGAGTGTGACCTTCATAGGTGAAAAAGTTACCAACAATCATAGATCTGACTGGATATACACCATATATGACTGTATCTTCCCCAAATCTAACTAGATTAAGCTATCCCCAGTGGATTCACCAATTTTTTTATCAGGAATTTTACACATCTTATGGACAAGAGCTCTTCCTCTACCCTTCAAAGTACAAGTGTAGAACAAAAGAGTACAACAGTACATATTTCCCATAAGTAATCAATTTGAATGAATGAAACCAAAATCTTACCAAAACCTGAGTCCTTTTTTTCCTTGATCCAACAGTCCTTGAAATGTCCAATACCTCTAAAATAGATCAAAATACAAAAACACAAAGTGAGAGCATCATGACAAATCAACTACCTATGTCAGTGATCAAGGAGTCCAACAATATCTAATCTGTAATTAAAACACATTAATTATGGGAAAGGGGAACGCTTTTTTATTAATAATGAGAGAATAAAGTTACAACCAAGCCTTGATGTTGATGGCTTTATCCTCTAAATAAAATCTACAATCCTTCACACCTATGACAATCTCTTCACATACAAGCCCACTCTATCTTGCCTCTAACTCAGATCTCAATCCAAAAACATAAGGGTACTTTATTTGGCCTCTTTAACTCTCATCATGATGGATTCATTTATAGGGAAAAACACATGAGATTAACTTGGGGAATGGATAGGAAGTGATCCCAACAGATGAGGGAGGTGAATGCCACCTCTCCCAAGCTAGTAGGAACTGACTCCATGAAGGATTTTGCAAGGAAGATTCCAGAAAATTATTTTTTGTCCTTTTTGGTCTATCAGTGCACCTATCAGAAATGGTTAAAGCACCAACCTAACTTGTTGTCAAAGAAAATAGGGATCAATGCTCCTTTCTCCACTGCAAACAACACCGTTGACGCTCTATCAAAATTGGAGAAAAGTGCTACCCTTCCAAAAGATGGAAAAAAGATAACCAAGGTATCTCAAGTGTGGATTTCTAAAAGGAAAATAGGTTATAGTGGAATTTCCAGGTGCAACACCCCTCCATCTTCATCTAATGGCCCTCTCATGATCAAGAAACGTAATCTTGATTTGATTTTACAACCGCTTAAGGATACCCTCAGGAAGGTTGTTTTCAATCCCAATGCCTGAGCTGCAGAATTCTATAATGTTGTTGCATATTTAGCTCAGGAACCTTGCACGATGTATACCATTGAGGTACTCCAAAGTTGTCCAATGCAGTGTAAAAAATTGCTAACAGCTTTGGGGGCATTAGATCTAGATAACACCAACTTAATCCATTTCAATGTGGAGAACTATAAATCCATATTACCTCACCAACTCACATTTCAAATTTTCTCTAGAGTAGTTGGGAGAAAGTTTGATTGGACCGTTCTTGGTGAAGGAGCTTCAACCTTAGTCTTTTCTATATCCTATTGGAGAGCCATTGGTTCTCCTGAGCTTAAAAATTCTCCTACGACATTAAAATATTTTGATGGATGAGGTTTCCAGCCTCATGGTCTGTTACCATCCCTTTCAGTCAATCTTAGGTGAAAACCTGTTTCAATTTAGGTGGAAGTAGTTGATGTCCCGTTGGATTACAACCTCCTATTGGGTAGAAACTGGTTCTATGCTACGACTGTCATCGCTTCGACAGTATTTCGAAATCTCTAGTTTCCTCATTTGGGAAAAATTGTAAATATCGATCATCTTTACTTTTGTTCACCAAATGTTACTACTACCACCATGAATAACATCCCTATGCTAAGTCAATCCCCTCCTCCTTATCAGTCAATTGGGGTAGGTATGCTGAAGGATTCAACCCTTATGGGAGTGTTTCCTTCAGTTCCTCCTAGTAAGGAAGTAGTGACCATGAACATGATTTCCATGACTGGTTATAGTCCTAAACGCAAAGAATTTGTTGAGTCATCCTCTCTTGGCCCCAATGAAGCATTGTATGATGCTGTCCAATCTACCTCCAATGTCTAGCCATATGATATTCAATTGGTAGCTTCAGATCCTTACCACTTTCCCTACTAGCTAGAACCCTCTCTTCCCACTATAGAATATCTCACACAGACTTTTCCTTCAGATGAGCTCATCATGGATATCATGAGTACGAATTAACCCATATGGGAAGATCACCATCACTGATCTTCTTTTCTTCCCAATGCCAGTTTAGTAGGTTTTGACCTTATATCACTTATCACTGCTAATATTGTCACCCATCCACAAATGCCTGTATTGTTGCAAGACATATATTCCAAAGGAAATCTTTGTAGCATCACTAAGACAACCCTGGTTGACATATCGGTCGATCCTATAACTGTTGAGCACATTCACATAGGCCAGAATTGCTCGACGAAGGAAACTGAAAATTTTAGAGATCCCTTCAAAGAACTCCATGATATTTTTTCTTAGACTTATGAGGAGATTCTTGGAATCAATCTGTTGATTTTTATACATGAGATTAAAACCTATCCCACAGAAAAAACTGTCCGACAAAAAATATGTCAAGTCCATCCTAGGAAGGCTGCGGCTATTAAAGATGAAGTAGAAATTTTTTTGAAGGCGGGGTTTATTTATCCCATACCCTTGATGGAATGGGTATCTAATATTGTCCTCATGGCAAATAAGCAGGGAAATATTAGAGTCTGTATCAATTTTCGAGACTTGAATAATTCTTGTCCTAACAACAATTTCCTTACTCCACACATCGATCAGATCATCGATAACTGTGCTGGGAGGGTGATCTTTTCTTTTATGGATGGCTTTTCTGGATACTATCGGATAGATATTATTCCTACCAATCAACATAAAATGATATTCATTTTCCCCTGGGGAACCTTCACATATCGGAAGTTACCTTTTGGCCTAAAGAACACTGGAGCTACATCCCAACGATCCATGTCCTATGCCTTTCATGATATTAAGCACATCGTGGAGTCATACCTTGACGATCTCCCTGCTCATTCGCATAAATAGGAGGACCATTTAGGGGCACCTTAGAGACATTTTCCTTAGGTGTAGTCATTATAACATCCAACTGAATCCACAAAAAATATGTCTTTTGTGTTGAAATTGGATGCCTTCTTGGCTTCATGGTTTCCAAAAATGGAATCTGAATTGATCCATTGAAAATTTCTTTTATATAACCTTACCCTCCCCGACAAACATTACTGAGATCCAAAGTTTACAAGGGAAGGAAAAATTTCTTCCCTGTTTCATGTGCAACTTTGGAGAGAAAACAAACGGTTATATGCGTCTCCTAAAGAAGGACACTCTGTTCTTCTGGGATGACTAGGACCAAAGAGTCTTTGATAATCTAAAGCATGCTCTAACCCATTCACCCATTATACACCCCCAAGATTACTTGAATGACTTTATCTTGTATGTTTTTGCCTCCACTACTACCATCGAAATGGTTCTAGCTCAGGACAATCCCAACGATCAAGAACACATTTTATATTACATGAGTAAGAGTCTCATTGACTCTGAAACCTGTTACTCATGTGCGAAGAAGTTAGCTTTGGCCATGGTCATTGCTGTTCAAAAATTTCATCATTACATTCTACTTTGTACCACAACTGTACTCACAGATCAAAACCCTATGTACTATATTCTGGCTCTTCAGGTACTAGGGGGAAAATATTCCTGTTGGATTGTTATCCAACAGGAATTTGATCTTGAGTTCACCAAGGCTACTTCAAAGAAATATGTGGTTTTCACTGAGTTGATGTGTAATCTTCCCTATGCTTTGATAGAAGTTGAGCCCAATGATTAATTTCCAGATGAATTCTTGTTCTTAATAAGCACAACTGACCCATGGTATGGATATTTGATCATCTATCTCTAGACTCAGAGATTTCAATTCGACATATCCCATGATGACCGTCGTTGTATCTGTCACCATGCAAAGTACTCTCTCATTCTGAATGATACATTGTACCGATGTGGTATTGATTCTATCCTTCGACGATGCCTTACACATGAAGAGGTTGAAACAGTTTTGAATGATTGCCACTCTGGAGCATGTGGCGGTCATCTTTCTGGGATGGCTACAGCCCAGAAAATCCTTCACACTAGCTATTTCTAGCCTTTGATCTTCAAATATTTCATGAGTCGGTTAATAAATTCCCACCCTATCAACACTTTAATCCAAAAAAGTTCACTCACCCTACTAATTTACACCCCATCATTGCAGTTGGCCCTTTTTCCAAATGGGGTATTGATTTTATGCATTGTAAGCCTACCTCAATCCAGGGGAATGGTTACATCATCGTAGCCATGGATTATTTCAAAAAATGGGCTCAGGAAATTCCTACATATGCAAAAGATGGTAATACTACCGCCCTCTTTTTATTCAACCATGTGATAACTAGGCTTGGAGTCCTGCAAGCTATAGTCACTGACCACATATCTCATTTCTGAAATCAAATGATGGCTGAATTGAGTGCTAAGATTGGTTTTTGCCATGAAAAATCAACTCCATATTACCCATAGGCTAATGGTTAGGTCAAGGCCATTAACAAAGTTTTGAAAATTATGTTGCGTTGGATGGTTGGAGATCACAAATCCAACTGGAACTTGACTCTCTTTTCTACACTTTGGGCTTACATGAATGTAGTAGGACTTTCACCCTTACTATAGGCAGGAACAACTACCTTACATCTATAGGACAGAAAGGTAGGGTTCTTGTTGGTTGGAAGAGAAACCTGCAAACAAGATTAGGGCCAAGCTATAGAAACCATGCAAAAACTGTTAAAAAACGAAATAGATGCAAGAAATCAATGGAAACCTACAACAAAGCATGAACAACAAACTTGCAAGCAAACTATGTTAGAAAACTACAATATAAATGAAATAAAACACAAGTATACCTTCTCTAGGTGGAAATGGCCCACCATGCCCTAGCTTTGGGAGCACCTCTCTCTCTCTTTGGCATGGAAGCTTTGGATTATGGATTAATGGAGGAGAGGGAGGGTGAATGGCTTTAGAGGCAAAGTGTCTCAAGGCGCTCACACAAGCAGCATAATGATAGGGAGAGAAGGAGTGTTTTGAGAGTGACCCCCACCCCTCTATTTATATATTTTTTCTAGATATTTAGGGTTTTAAGCCCTTGGTTAGGGCTTTAGCCCCTTTTTTGGGCTTTAAGCCCCTTCCACCCAATTCTTATCTCCTTTGGGGGGTTTTAAGATCCTTTGAGGAGTTTTAGACCTGTTGTAGGTACAATAGATCCCATGTTATTTTAACATAAGAACCCAATCACACATACAAGGTAACTTGGTAAGACTCTTCGTGACCTTATGGGTTCCATTACATCTTTGTTGACTATTGGGATTCCCTAACTTAACCAAATTTCCAAAAAAATCATGCTTGATTTGTTTGTTTTAAGTTGCAGAAAGATTGGTTTTGTTTCGAATTGTTTTGTCATCCTGCATCCCGCAACCCGCAAGTTGTAGAATGCAGGATATTTTAGTTTGATTTTTCAATTTTTCTTTTCCTATAGCTCGGATCCCGCATTTGTGGAATGCGGGATGCGGGAGGTTTTTTAGATATGCTTTCATCGATCCGCAATCCGCATCCCGCATTATGCAGAATGCAGGTTGTGGAGTTGTCATTTATTAATTGTTTTGTTTGTGTGTGTCCGCAACCTACATCCCGCAAAATGCAGAATGTGGGGTGCAGAGCTGATTGAATAAGATTTCACTATTTTGGAATCCACATCCTGCATTCCAATAATTGCAGAATGCAGGTTACGGAATGATTAATAAAGTTTTTGAATTTCATGCTTGGCTCCGCATCCCACAAAACCTAATCCTAACCATTCTTTTCACTCTAATCCTATAGTATGTATTATTTCAGATGAATTATAAATATGGTGGTCTTATTTATGAGGTTTTCATTGTTTTTACCATGGTAATTTGTTCTCCTGCGTGAATTTACATCCGTATTTTACCAAGCAATTTCGACAGTGTTTGCTATGGTTTCAGGTTGGTTATCAAGTTGCTTTCTCACAATTTGAATTGTTTACTGTGTTTCCTTTGTGATCTGTCGGACCTCAACTTGTGTGCATTAAAAGTTTGTGTTTAAAAAGAATGCGTTCAGTAGGTGAATTAATGGAACAGCATTGACAGAAATTAAATGCTGAAAACAGATGGAAAAAAAAACTGATAAACATATATAAAAGAAACACAGAATCCGAGAGTCACAAAACAGAAGTTGATAATGGATTTCACCCCCTTCACTGGGCTACATCTCTGGGTCCCTCTCCAATGGGTACCGATCCAATTAATCTCTTAAAAATGGTACAAAATGGTTCTAGAAACAACTTCAACAACTATAAACAGAATGCTGTACAAAGTCTTTAAGAACTTTCTCTGGAAATTACAATCAACCTTCGTAAGGCAAAGAAAGCCAAAGTATGATAGAGAATGTCAACTTCCACAGTAACAGCATTGGAACACTTTACAACAACTCTTTGAGCTTCGCATAATAGAGAAACGATGTACTGCACTCTAAACAAACTGAGTCTCTCCCCCTCCAACGGTGGCCAGCATCCTCTATTTAAGCACTTAGCGAGAGGAGCCATAACAGACCATAGTTGTTCTCTTCTTTATCAACGTTACAATCATATGCTAAAACTGAACCATGCAATCCCTCCAAGTCACGGCCCAAGCTTTATGTTACCACGGCGTTCCATATCCCTGAAACATTCCAACCAACTCCACGCACATGTGCCGACTCATAACACGTTGCAATGGCTTGCACTGGGCTATGCCACGTAACGTAACCGTTTGATGCCATCTCAAAAGTTACAAATTTCGCGACATATGAGGACTCTGCCATACACCCGATCTGCCATCGCAGCATCTAAATGTCGTAGCATGGGAGTAACCTCCATGAACCATTCGCTGTTCAACTGGACAATGCGCAAACTACGCGGCCCATGCCACAACTGTGCAGCATGCGATAAGCTGCGCACCATGGGGTAGTTGCGCGACATGCGATAAGCTGTGCACCATGGGGTAAGTTCACGACATGCGATAAGCTACACGACTGTGCATACAATTTTTAGCATATGAGTTAAAACCATAGAATAATAAACCTTGTACCATATTGGATCAGTTTAAATTAAAGATGAATAATCCACCGGATCATTCCTCCCCATTGAAGAGCTTTTGGACCTCCAAAAGCTTGAATCATTCGGCAAGTAAGTGAGGGTACAGTTCCCTCACTTTCCCAATATCCATCCATCTTTCTTTGCTAGGATGCATGGCTTTAATCCTCACTCGAAGGTACTCAGCATTCCCCCTTTGTGAAGTCCTTACATTTTTGTCAAGAATAACATCATCCTGCAACTCTTTCATGTATTCAGGTGCCAAATCATCAACTGAAGGAATCTGTATGTTAGTTTCCTCATCCATGATCATAGGAGGCTCATACAATTTAAGATTCTCAACATTGATAACTAAATAAATTTGCATGTATGGAGGTAAATTCAATCGAAAAACATTAGTACTGATCTTTTCCAAGATCTCAAAAGGACCATATCTGATAGGCTTAAGATTTTTACCTTCACCTTTCCTCCTTTCTTTGGTGATATGCAACCAAACTCTGTCACCAACCTGAAATTGATGATCAACTCGATGCTTGTCATGCCTAGCTTTGTACTTTGCCTGGCTCTTCTCCAACTATTCTTGAACCACTTGTTGCACTGCTTGGATTCTCTAAATGAACTTTAAAGATTTATTTGCATCATGATGTCCACCCACTGCATCTTTGCCAAAAGAGAAGTCCATCGGTGTTTTTGGTAGATAACCAAAACAAGTTTCAAAAGGAGATCTTTTCATGGAAGAATGAATTGCATGATTGTAAGCATGCTGTATGTACTGTAACTGCTCATCCCAGAGTTTAGGATGTTTACTACAATATCCTCTGAGTAGCTGAATCACTGGCTTGTTCACTACCTCTGTTTTCCCATCGGTCTGTGGATGAAAAGATATACTTTTCTTAAGTTTAGTATCCATAAGCTCCCATAAAGTTGACCAGAATTCTCCCAAGAACCGGGAGTCCTGATCAGATATAATAGACATGGGTAGCCCAAAATGCACCCAAAAATTTTGAAAGAATAGGTGAGCTGTTTGTTCAGCAGTGATATGTTTGTTACATGGCATTAAGATACACATTTTGCTGAATCTATCCACAACAACATATAGGTAATCATGCCCTTTTCTAGACATAGGTAGCCCCCCTACAAAGTCCATAGAAATTCTTTCCCAAGGACGAGAAGAAACTGGAAGAGGGGTGTACAAACCCAATTTCCTATTGCTAGGCTTACTTGTTGCACACATAACACAACCTCTTATGTATTTAGCTACAGTTTCTTCCATTTGAGGTCAATAACAGTGATTTTGCAATACAGACAATGTGACAATGTTTTACTTACTCCAAAATGTCCTGCAATCAACGAACTATGTGCTTCTCGGATCACATGCACTCTTTCCTTCTCCAGAATATAGAGTTTACCAAGATGATACAAGAGCTGATCATGCACATAATAGTTCTCTTCCTGTTTACCATGCCTTAGTGATGCATATACTTCCTTAAAATCTTTATCTTCTGCATACTGTTCAATATAACTTTCATGTGTTAATGAACTGTTTTGAAGAATGATTGAAGCATTTGTAGGAGGCCTTGATAACATGTTTGCTACCTTATTATGAATTCCCTTTTTGTACTTAATTACAAGATGAAACTGTTGTAAGAATACCATCCATCTTAAATGCCTACTTTGTTGTATTTTAGTTTGAGATTGTAAATATTGAAGTGGCTGATGATCAGTATGTATGACTATTTCTTTTCCCATGATATAATGTTTCCACTTCTTCACACTCTGTACCAAAGCATACAACTCTTTGTCATAGGTTGGATAGTTACTTACCGCAGTAGAGAATGTTTCTGAATGGTAACAGATTGGCTTCCTTCCTTGCATCAAAACGGCTCCCATGGCAAACCCGTTGGCATCGGTTTCAATCTCAAATGGCTGCTACAAATCTGGCAACGTCAAAACTGGTGCTGTGCTAATCCTTTCCTTCAAAGTGTCGAAGTCTCTCTGATGCTTTCCTCCCCACTAGAAAATTTCTTTAACGCTTGTCAACGCATGTAATGGAGCAGCAATGGAAGAAAACCCAAAAATGAATTTCCTCCAATACTGAACCGCACCTAGAAAACTTCTGATTTTAGTAACGGTGTTAGGCCATGGCCAGTTTACAATGACAGGAACCTTGGCTGGGTCCACTTGCAGGTGGCCTCCACCAATAATATGGCCCAGATATACTAAAGAAGTTTTAGCAAATTCACATTTAGACATTTTTACATAAAGCTTTTCCTTCTTCAGTACATCTAAAACTTTCTTCACATGTACAATGTGCTCTTCCCAAGTTTTTCTAAACACAAGGATATCATCTAGATATACAATTACAAAATCATCAATGAATGAACTAAAGACATCATTCATGACCCGCATGAAAGTAGCAGGTGCATTATAGAGCCCAAAATGCATCACAAGCCATTCATACAAACCCTGTTTCATTTTAAACGTTGTTTTCCAGGCATCATTCTCAGCAACACGGATTTGATGATACCCACTACGCAGATCCAATTTAGTAAAGTAAATTGCATGTTTCAACTGATCAAGCAAATCATCAATGCGAGGAAGAGGATACCTGTTTTTAATGGTGATTTTGTTAAGGGCCCTGTAGTCGATACACATTCTCCATGACCCATCCTTCTTCGGAACCAAGACTATAGGAGAGCCACACGGAGAAGTGCTTGGCCGGATGACCCCCTTCTCAATCAGCTCCTGAACCTGCTTCTTGATCTCCTCATTTTTCATTACAGACATCTGGTACATGGCTATGTTCGAGAGTGGCACATCCTGTTGCAAATGTATCTCATGCTGAATCTCCCTCTTTGGTGGTAACCCTTTCGGATCTTGAAACAAATAATCATACTCAGAAATGATTTCAATTAGTTCATATTTATGCTCAGGGTCACACCCTTCAAAATATTTAGATATCTCATCATTATTCTCCTTAACCATCATTAACAAAAAATTCTTACTAGCATTTACCAACCTCTTCATTTGTCCTGTAGAGACTATGGCTAGATTGGTCTTTATCTTATGTGCTCGTACAATATATTCTACACCATCTTTAAAAAGATGATACTTATTCTGCTCTCTATAAAAGACTGCTTTCTGGTCATACAAATATGGACTCCCAAGCACAATTCCACAAATGTCAAGTGGTACTACATCTAGTTCTACCTCATCTATGAACTTTTCAGTAATGGAAAACTTCAACACACATTTCTTTGTAACTTGCAATCGTGTATCATTAGTAACCCAACCAAGAGGATAGGGTTTTTCATGAGGCATAGTAACTAAATGCAATTTCTTAACCACTTCTTTTGATATCAGATTTACTCGTGAACCACTATCAAACAATGTATCAATCTTTGTGTGATTTGTAATGACACGAACATGAAACAGTGCACTTCTATTTTTATCATTTTGCTTAGAAGTAGATGGCAGATTTGTACTTGTACTTGCACATGAATTAGAACTTGAAATTGCATCAATGGGAAGTGAGATACTTTTATTCTTACCCTGGATTCCGATAGCTGTAACCTTTGTTTCATCACCTAAGTCGGACCCCAAGTCTTGAATAATGGCTACAGTAGCTTTTGCTTTGCCTTTATCTTTGTTTCCTCCGTACTTATTTGGCCTTAACTCCGGATGAAGTTTCCAACACTTAGAGACATCATGTCCCTTCTAACAATGCGAACATGTAGGCGTTTCACCCTATTTTTTAACAGTAGCCATCTTCTTTTTCCCCTTCGACTTGCTATCAGTTTTAAAGGATTTCTTCACAAAAGTATCATTAGCATGCTTACCCCTAGCTTCTAAATGTGTAGCTTGAACACATACGTCATCCAAGGTACTGGGGTTAAACATCAACAAGGTATGTCGCAGATAAGAATGCATACCACAAATGTACTTAAGAAGAGTTTCCTGTGTATCCAATGCAACATTCAATGCAATAGCCCTCTTTCTAAATTCATGAGTATATTCTTGAATTCTTTGTCCTTTATCTTGTCTAAACATTTTCCAACTCATTATTAATTGTTGCATGTGACCTAAAGGATAAAATTGCTTTCTTAATACTTCAATGAATTCATTCCAAACTGAAATAATTTTACCATTCTTTCAAAGATCTTGCTTAATATTTCTCTCCCACCAAGTAAGAGCCATACCACTCATTCTCAAAGTGGCCAATTGAATCTTGGAAGGGTCATCATTAATTCCCTGTACCCTGCAATATACTTCAAGCTGCTTGATCCAATTGTCTAACTTTTCAGCATCTAGATCTCCATTATAAATTGGCAATTCAAATTTAACATCCAATTTGAAATAAGGCATATTAGGATTTGCATTATTCGAATGAGAAGTATGAGAAGAGAAAGTTTGATTAGTTTCAGAAAGATCACCATCACCTCCTACTCCTTTATCCTTTTCTTCCTTCTTCACTTCTGCATCTTTGGATGAAGATCCTTCTTCTTTCTTCTTCCTTTCTTCTCGTTCATCGAGTAGAATTTCCATCATGGATTTCATGCTCATAAAAGCCTCCAGAAACTCAGTTTTTGACATAACAGGTTTTTCCCATTATGTATGTCCTTCTTCTTCCCCTCGTGGAGAAGACATGGTTCTTGAGAATGTTCTCCTTGAGCCAATCTCAGGATCTACTTCAATTAATTATCCTTCACCAAGATTTAACCTGGACCTAGTAAGCATTCAAAAACTTGCACAAGCAGTTAACCTGCTCTGATACCATAACATGATCCGTCGGATCTCAACGTGAGTGCATTAAAAGTTTGTTTGAAAGAATGCGTGCAACATGTTAATTAATGGAGCAGCATTAACAGAAATTAAATGCTCAGAACAGGAATGAAAAAAAATACTGATAAGTAGATATAAACGAAACACAGAATCAGAGAGTCACAAAACAGAAGTTGATAATGGAGTTCACCCCCTTCACTGGGCTACGTCTCCGGGTCCCTCTCCAATGGGTACCGATCCAATTAATCTCTTAAAAATGGTACAAAATGGTTATGGAAACAACTTCAGCAACTGTAAACAGAATTCTGTACAAAGTCTTTAAGACCTTTCTCTGGAAATTACAATCAGCCTTCGTAAGGCAAAGAAAGCCAAAGTATGACAGAGAATGTCGACTTCCACAGTAACAGCATCGGAACACTTTATAGCAACTCTTCGAGCTTCACATAATAGAGAATCGATGTACTGCGCTCTGAACGAACTGAGTCTCTCCCCCTCCAATGGTGGCCAGCATCCTCTATTTAAGCACTTAGCAAGACGAGCCATAATGGACCACAGCTGTTCTCTTCTTTATCAACATTACAATCATATGCTAAAACTAAACCATGCAATCCCGCCAAGTAATGGCCCAAGCGTTATGTTACCACGACATCCCATATCCCTGAAATGTTGCAACCAAATCCATGCACATGTGCCGACTCACAACATGTTGCAATGACTTGCACTGGGCTATGCCACGTAACGTAACCATTTGATGCCATCTCAAAAGTTACAAATGTCGCGGCATACGAGGATTCCGCCATACACCCGATCTGTCGTCGCAGCATATAAATGTTGCACCATGGGAGTAACCTCCACGAACCATTCATTGTTCAACTGGACGGTGTGCGAACTGCGCGGCCCATGCCACAACTGTGCAGCATGCGATAAGCTGAGCACCATGGGGTAGCTGCGCGGCATGCGATAAGCTGCGCACCATGGGGTAACTGCGCGACATGCGATAAGCTGTGCGGCTATGCATACAATGTTTAGCATATGAGTTAAAACCATAGAATAATAAACCTTGTACCATATTGGATCAGTGTAAATTAAAGATGAATAATCCACTGGATCACTTTGTAATTCGGTTTAATTACTAGTGTCAGCATTAGAACAGGACATGGAAACATCGAAAACATCTTGAATTACGAGTAGCAAAAATCTCCAGAAAGACATGTTTACGAAAGGCCTGAACTTTGGTGTCTTTTCTGACACCAATGGGCGAGTGTCTAAAACCTGCCAGTTGGATTGGTCTCGAGTTTATTCCATATTTGATAATAATGACCTTCCAGACTTTCAGAGTAATCAACTTGTTTATGAGATAATTAGGGACTCTGGCATTCATATGATTGCTACAAGACCGACTGTCCTCCCTTATAATGATGTAGTTAGATGGATTATAGACCACGCTAACCCGAAAGATAGTTCCTTTAACATCAGTATTGGAACGAAATTGGCCAATTTCCACTCTGAACACTTTGCGAGAATTTACACCCTTAAACCTTTCACGCAGCTCCTTGATGCATACTTTATTAATGCTGCTAAATCTAGGTTCAATTTCGACCAAATGCTAAAATCCTGGATGGCTGAACCATGCAAGATCTCCCAGAGGAAAGATGACCTTTATCCCATTGAATGGTTCAAGGAGCCTTATTCCCTACTTGCAGCAATGTTATGTGGGCTTTATGGTCTCTCCAACTATTCTTACTTCAAGAAAGAATGGGCTTCCATTTCCCACCATGTCATAGCTACAGGTGAATCCTTCCCTTGGGATTCAATCCTCTCACTTGAACTCAAAAATTCCATACACGAGTTCTAGAAATCCATTGCAACAAAGAAGCCCAACTTTTATCTTTTTGCCTTCATTGTGGATATCTTTTGTGCCGAATTCCACTTCCCCAATATGGGATGGAGTTGGGAACTACCCGCCCTGCCTATGCATATTTATAATTTTGAGCTATGGGATACAAATTATGTAACCAGGTTTTATGATATATGTGAGAGTATGCTTGGTCGGGTCTATTTCCTGATTTTTAACAAGGAAGCTCCTGCTTTCTCACCTGAAGCTAAAGCCCTCATAGCCACCATGGGAGATTGGTATGTCGGTGAATCATTCACCTATATCAGGTTTTTTGGTAGAAATGTTTCCCATATGTTGCCTAAGGTCGTTCCAAACAGGTTGGTCCTTGAGGAGATTTCATTTCAAATAGTCACAGAAGGGATTTACAAAAAATGTGTTGCACCTAAGAGGAAGGTTTGGCCCAAGTTTCCTATAACCCTTGGGTCTTTGAGCATACCTACTTCTACTTGGGAATCAGAGCTTAGTGACCACATAGTGTCACTCAAGCTTGGATTTGCTAGTAAAAGGTAGCATGATGCCAAAGGGATTGTTGACCTCCACCTCAGGTAGAACCATTTTAGAACAAGATATGCTCATGAATAAATTCCATATGATCTCATTTACCAGGGAGTAGAAACCTTTTTTGAAGTCTTGGAGAGGGCTAAAATCAAGGAAGAACAAATTCATATATTGCAATACCAAAAGGAATTCAGGGACAGAGTCTAGAATTACAGGTCCCTGGAGTTAAACATTCATGAAAAGGTGATAAAAGACAGGGAAAGCAGGGAAGCTAAAGCTGCTGCAAAGGAGGTGCTAGCATCCACCAATGCATCGACAGAACCCAGTTCAGAAATAGGTAAAGGGAAAGTTACCATGGAAGAAGTTCCCTAGACATCTGTGGAACAACAGGTCAAGACCTATTTTCACGCCTCAAAACAGATCAAATAGAGACTGAGCAAGATGAATTCAGCACTAGACACTCATGAAGTTACAACCTCTCATCCAGCTGAAGATGCTAAGGTGACCAATGTGGTTGAAAATAATTAATCTATACTAGCACAAATTGAACATGAACCTCTCAAATGGCTAGAATCTTTAATTTCATCTGTTATCGCCTCTACCATTGACTTGACACATTTAGAGGAAGAAGATGAGAGTGTTTCTCCTGTGCCTATGACCCTTGAAGTTGGTAATGTTAATGATTTACTGAATTCCACCAATGGTAGAAATGACAAGCCTTCATCACCCCCCTTACAATATTAAATTTAGTCTCAGTCTGGCCCTTCCTCTTCTGCTATGCTTATCTCATCAATAATAGCTTTATACTCACTATCAGCTCGTTGTACCATGACACCTTTTATGACCTAGATTTATCAAAATGCTACTTGTCTATGTTAGAATAATCAACCCATAGTATTTACCCACTTAGACATTATTTCATTTATTTTGTCTTATTTGCCTAGTCCATGAGTCCCACCATGTGCAAGTTGTCAATTGCCTATCCATAGAGGTCAAAATTTCCATTATTGACTCATGGAGCGCTTGGGAA
This sequence comes from Pseudotsuga menziesii, assembly GCA_001517045.1. Lineage (NCBI taxonomy): Eukaryota > Viridiplantae > Streptophyta > Pinopsida > Pinales > Pinaceae > Pseudotsuga > Pseudotsuga menziesii. The sequence goes on from LPNX010867003.1 coordinate 240,018, forward strand.
AGTCCTGGGAATCAAATATTCTTTATTCCTGGCCTCCTAGGCGCCCTTCTGCTTTTTCTGCTTTGTTGACTGCTTTTTCAGTTTTTAAAGCACATAAGGAAAGCTAGACTAGGTGAGGTG
>LPNX010867003.1:252756-267628 GCA_001517045.1 Pseudotsuga menziesii
TGATCATAGCATTCTTTTCTTCATCTTGAGTTATCTCTCGTACCCATGGTGGTATTCATCCTTTGAGGTGGATCTACTGCTCTCTAAATCTCTCTCTTCTATCATGGTGTCTCTAACCCTGGGAGCTTCAGATTTATGTTTATTGGAGTTAATCTTGAATTGTCATCACTTGTTCTTCGGAACAAGTCTCATCCTTTTTTCTTGTAGGAGGTTGTACAGGACCTTTCCTACAATTAAAATGCACCAGTTACATGGTTAGAACTATAAAACATATGCATAACGACAAATTATTTTATCCAATACAACATTCATCCATGTCTCATGAAAACTTTCTAGATGTCTTCCATCTTTATCATGACATCATTGAGATTGTGCACTAATCCAATATGTCAGCAAAGAGGTTTGATAAGTAGCAATGGAGAGTTGTATGGCACCATGAGCTACTTACCCATCAAAATCATATTATTAGTCTATAGTCATTAATGCAAACAATCTATCAAGCATAACACATCAACTAAATATAATCAAATGCATAACAAAACAATATCATGCAATGAAAATTGAATACTTATCTTTTATTCATTTCATGGGTAGAATCCTTCTTGATCCTTCTACTTCATCATCTTCTTCATTCATGACATCATAATTTCTTATCCAAATGATAAGATGGATAATAGGTTCTTTAAGAATTGAGTTCTTCACATTCCTCGTCACTTGAGGGATCTTCTTTGAATGGTGAGAGCTTGATCTTCAATTGCTTCCATCTTCTTCTTCTCTTCTTATGAGTCGAGCTTCTTCTTCTTCCCAGAGTCTGTTGAAAGTAATTACTTCCTTCTGGGACACATTCCTTGAATGAATGAATTCTATGATCCTGGGAGACCATTCAAGGTGGCTATCACCACTTCTGCATTCTCCAATTCTTCTTCTACCGCTTCAAGATGTTCTGCATTCTGGATCTTCACATTCTTCAACTACTTTCTCAAAGCCATATTCTGATTTATGTTCTTATCTTCAAATAGCTTGATTGAGGAATCAAACATCTTCGGTGTCTTTAGGGAAGACACTTGTGGTACAAGTTGATCCATGATTGAATCAACAATGATGTTCTTGGCCTTGATCAAGTTCTTCTTGTGTAAGGCTTTGAGCCTCATCTCCTTCTGGAACTGGAACCTCTCTACTCATGAAGGTGTCCAATTCATTTTATTCAAAGAGATAAAAGAATTCCATGCTTGGAAGTTGTCAACTTCACCAAGATTTTCATCAAGCTGATGTGATATATCACTTTGAAATGAGAACCTCAAATGCAAATAGAAAAAGATTAGATCTTATCGATTTGACGTGTCCATCCTGCTTCCGGAGCTGGTTGATCTAGGGTTTGTCAGAGAAACCCTAATTTTCAAAACTTGGAATATTTCAGATATGATTGGATAGAAAGATATATCTCTTCAAATGGAGCTGTCCAATGTACTCCTTTTCTGAAAACAGTGGAGGGAAGCTCCCAGAACAGGAAGCCCTAGTTTTCCAATTTCTTCTGCAGAAATGGCTATTACTATTTCTGTGATATCTCTGAAGTTACTACTCTTCTGTGTCTACAATTTTGTACTGAGGTAACCTCCCATGTCCCTGATCCAACACCATAGGTTTAATCAGAATTGGTTTCACCAATTGGGATATATGATCATTTTCCCAAGGTGACCTGTTACAGGATTGTTCAGAACAGTGAAGTTGTATGGCATTCCACGTGTCACTGGTTCATCTTCAGGTTCTGAAATTCAGACCACAGAAAGTACAGTCCATGATATTTTTGGAAAATATTCATAAATTCCATTTGGACCTCTGTAGCCCAAGATATAACAATTTTACCTAGATGTCTTTTTTAGGGATGAATTCTAGAAGAGGCTGGAACCCTAACTTGGAGGGATCATAGCTCCTAGAATATAGTGAATATGAGGCTGAATTTTGGACACAATGTTCATTAGGATTATCTATTTGGTCTCTGCAATTTTTCTCTCTTGAACCTTCGCCAATATTGGGATGTAGCGAATATACAAAAAATTAGAATTTTTAGTATTTAGGGTTTTTCTAGCTCCGGGTCAAACTAGGGTTTGACTTTCCCGGAGTTTCACCCAACCAAAAATATTGATCCAGGTCTCTAAAATTTGATTTTGATGAGGAGATAAATCCTATGTTGGGCTCACTCAAAATTTATTCTTCTGCAAGGAGCCTTAATTTCCCACACCGAAAACTGAAGATGCTCGAAATCGAATTCTGCTTCGACAGAAAGATGCGCCCTTCAATGGAGAGTCAGCCTAGCCTTCTTTTGCTGATCGATTGTGGAGAGAGAACAAAAAAGTAAGAAGCCCTAGATTCTGTAGCTGCAGAATGTCTTCTTTTTAGGGTGGTTCTGATACCATGTTTACTTTTCATATGCTTAGCTAAGACATCAGTACTTCATTTCATTTTCATAACAAAAGCATATAAACAAGATCATTGAAAGATAGACAAGCACAACCATACAAAAGGAACACATAGATTTATCCTGGGAAAACCTTAAAGGGAAAAACCTAGCAAAATATTCCTCAATATAGATGCCCCAAAAAGATAAAAGATAAAAGATAAAACCAGCAAGGAGATCAAAGCTTGATCCTCCTCCTTCTCCAGCTAGTTCTCTTCTCCACTAATGCGCTACACAAGTGAAAGTGTATGTTCCAAATGAGGAGCACTACACCTCTATTTATATTCATCCATTCACTTAATTTAACTCATCTATCATGTAGGCTTGAGTTAATCATGTAGGCTTGAGTTACACATGTAGGATCAAGTAATCACACTGGGGCGCTAATGACCCACCTTTACAATTAGAGGGGACTACCTCATGACTCTTATTAGTTCTTCCAATTAGGAGCATCGGGGTACAAAGTAATACAAGTGGTTCTCCCGGTAGGACCATCAGGGACCACAAAGGAATACACATAGAATATTCTTCGAAGTTATAATATTTCAAAAACCAGGAAGCAAATGAAACTGACTCATGGGAAAGGGATCATAACTGTACTACCGAGAATGTCACTACAAATGGGAAATACTTGAGGGAGGTAGATACTTTTGGTGTTGATGGGATCCAAGGAAGACACATCGTAGAGTACTCGGATCAAAGGAGACCCAAAGTGGGAATGCTGCCAAACTGTTACATCTAGGGTGGTGTCTACGGACACCGTTGTGGTACGATATCATCGATTTTTAGTGAGCCCAAGAAAGTGAATGCTCGATGGTTCTTTCAATTTTAGAGAGTCTGAAAGCATGAAGAAGACTCCAGTGGGGTATCTTTTTCGTTGATAGTCTCCTATGCCCGAAAAGGTTAAAAGTATACATAGGAAAGCTCACCCATCCTTTAGGGGATGAAGAATTATTTACTGTTGGTAGTCGAGTCAGGCTGGAAAAAGTTAAACCTATACTAACTGGACGGTCATTTAAATACTTTTATGAGCATGAACAAAACCAAGTTTTCCCCACAATATTTTTTGATGAGAAGGCTGGAAAAGATCTTAACGACAACCCATGGTGAGATTTTTTGTAAATTCCGGTCCCTCTGCCCGAGAAAGCATAAAAGGATGCAAAGGGAAACACTCTTGGTGTGAATGTGCCAAGGTGGTAATTTTCATTTGATGGTCTACATAGTCCACAAAAGGAGATAAACGAGACAATGTAGACACCCTTTCCTATACTTTAACGAGTGGGAAAGGAAGCAGCTGCACTCGACAATCTTTTCATTCTTTTATGAGTCAGAAAAGAGATTAAAAGAAACTCCAGTATGGTCAACCGATCCAAAGGTCATCCGTGTAGTATGGATGGAGCAGGTGGCTCTTGAACATACACGAGATAGATCGCGATAGAGGCACACAAATCGGTGCAGCAAAGGCATGCAAATTGAGGTGGCTCTCGAATAGAGGTTAGGAGAGTTGTGTGTGAGTTGTGGTGGATGGACTTGACTACATGTGATGTGAGTGCAAGTTTGGATGAAATTATGTGTCGAATGCATGCAAAAGAAATGATCCGCCCTTCGAGTGGTGGCCCGGAGACCTGCGTAAGGTGCGGTGGATAGATTTGATAGCTATATACTGAAATGAAATGATGTGCCTTCTAAGGAGATGGTCCAGGGACCCGCATGAGTGGCGGTAGGCAAGTGTAATGCAAGTACAAGTTCGGAGACACTTACATCACAATGATGTGGCTCGTAAACCGAGGTAATTTCTAGGAGGTGGTCTCAAAAATTACTTGTTAAACATGAGACGATGGTCTCATTAGAAGATAGAAGATGGAAATTTGAGCCTGAAGGTGTGAGAGGTGTCTCGAACAGGATCTGAGTAACTCTGAATTAGTAGTTAACGGTGCTTCCCTTGAATGAGGGTCTCTAATTTGTGTTAAAAACGTAGGAAAACAAAAAGGAAAAAACTACGCTATAAGGGACTCATAGTAGTGGTATCAGGCATAGAATCTCTTAAGGTAGAGCCCATTACACAGCTTCTTCAAGAGGTGACCATCTTAGTCAGCAAATAGGTATGCCCCCTTTCCGAGATGAAGGTCATTGGCAAGGCGGGGTGACAGAATTTGGTCTTTTATGGGAAGAACCGATTCCACACTTTGGTTTAAAGGGAATGGGGTAAAACCATAGGCGATCTTACAGATCTCTCTGTCATCGTGTAAGTGGTGCTGAGATAGGTCAGGTGGATCTTCCATAGCCAATGAGATGGAAGGGCAAGTGGTGCTAGTGATCATGTAAATGGCATTGGTTTTGGTTTTGGTGGCCTTGCTCCTAGTCTCTATTGGAGGAAGAGGGGCAGGCCTGGAGATGGGAGGAGTCTTTCATGGATCTAGAGGTAGGTGCAACATCATCTAAATTGGATGGAAAGGAGTCAACACATATTGGGGCCTCAGAGGTAGGATAGGTGGTTCAAGGTACCACATAGGAATTCCCAGTGTGAAATCTTGTAAATTGTGGGTTACCAAGACAGACTTACTCACGATCTCGGATGGTAGGAAAAGGAAAAGGAAAATAAAAAGGAAAAGGATCATGTTGATCGGGAATGAACCCCAATGTTTCCCTGGTAACTAAGTTTGCAGCTATAGATGAGGTTGCTGCTGCAGATGGAGCTACGGCTGCAGATGGAGCTGTAGCTGCAGATGGAGCTGTGACTGTGGTTGGTGCTGCAGCTGCAACTGTGGTTGGTGCTGCGACTGCGGTTGGTGTTGTGGTTGTGGTTGAATTTTAGGTGCAGTAGTACTGGTTGAGAGCATGCACAAATCCACAATCTTGCTTGGTGCTAGTGGGGGAGGTAGGAATGGGAAGGAAGTTGTCATGGTCGTATCAGGGAACAAGTCGATGCCCACATTCAACAATGGGGAGGCTGGTATGTTGTCAACCATGGTGTTGGCCGCAGGGGTAACATTGGTGGGTGTGGTTAGTCCTTGTAGATCGATGGTGTTGATCATAGGGATAACATTGGATGGTGCAACTAGCCCTTTTCGATCGTGATAAGTAAGTTGGTCAACCATCATGATTTTTCCTTCGTGAGGGAAAATCATGAGACAAAAAATAGTTGATGCTATAGCTCTCATGGTGTACATATAACTCCTTCCAAGGAGAAGGTTATAGTCCAACTAAGCATTGAAAACCTCTATGTCAATCAGTACTTTTTTCCCAGCTAATGTGATGGGAACATGTGGGAGGATTCTTTGGGATTTAGTGGGGTGGCCATCATAAGCCCATAGAGTGGTAGAGGATGGTTGTGGAATCGAGGATCTAAGATTCTGCCAGACTAAGGTTGACATAAAACATGTGGATTCCCCCTTGTCCACGATACACTGGTGCACGACCAAATTCCAAATGGATACCGGGATTTGAAAAGAAATGGTTGATGGAATCCATGGTTCTTCGTTCTCTGTGTCGAATGTGATCAAATTGGAGTCAGAGGGATCTACGACCCCAAGGGTAGCTAGTAAAGATTTCCACTGTGTTGGGAAAGTTTTAAGTACCTCAAGAGCGGACATAACCATATGTGTTTGGGCCAAGTCATCCATGATGTTGTAGCTTATAGCAGCTCTAGCCGTGGCGTTGTTGGAAACTCATCGTATGGGGGGGATAGACGAAAAGGGGGGTGATGAAGAGGTGTATTGGTTGTTTTGGACATGGATGCCACTGATGGGTCAGCGGGTTCGGTGTTAGTTTCGTCCTGATTTTGTCTGCTCTATAAATTGACCTATTTAGTTGTCATGGCTAGTAGGTGGTGAACACCTGTTTCTACTGCCAGAGGTTCCCCGGGGGCATTGGGGTTGGGTTGGGGAGCGGGTGCCATTGCTACCAGTCCTTGGACTGGTAATGGGTTTTGAAGCACCATGGGTGGAGGTCCTTGTGGTGCTATAATGGGTTAAGTTTGGGCTTCCGTATTGGTAGCATGCTGAGCCTCATTGTGAATAGCCTGCTTGGCATGACCCATGGAGGAGCATTCCTGTGTATAGTGCCCATAGAACTCACACAGTTTGCATGCCTTATTTGTGCACAATAGAGCATTGCGTCTAGGTGCATTTTGTTGTTGATAATTTTGGGCTGGTCGGTTTTCCCTGACATCGTTGGGAGGATTTGGTTGTTGACCGCCTCCCTGCGGTTGGTTGTTGCATCGGTTCCTAGCTCGGTTATTTATACCTTTCCCTTATTGGTTGTTGGGGACTGGTTGGTTGGGACGATTTTGCTGAGCAAAAACTTGTCCCAAGGGTGGTGGCACAGCTAGGATGGGGGTTGGAGAGGCATGCATAGGTGGTACATAGTAGACTAGGTGAGCTAGGGGGGGCTATAACTCTAGGCATTTGTCCTGAATATTGTTGTTTCGTCCAAGTAGGTGCATGGGTCTGCTGCTATGGCACAAGTTGTGCATAAGAGGTTGTGGCTCCAGAATAGGACACCATTCTTACATAGTCAGGAGCTTGGCTTGGGTAGGAAACACTAGGTGTGTTTCTTGGTTGTGGTCGCACTGTAGGTGGTGTTGGGTGGTGTTGTGGTTGATGGGAGACATAACCTATGATTCCATCTGCAGCATGGGATGTCGCCGGCGCATCCCACTAGGAGGTTCTTGGATGGGGAGCATTTGGAATGATGGTGTAAAGGTATCTAGATTGTGCGTAAATGAGATCAAACTATTGGGACTTCAAGATGGCCTCTTCCTCTATTTGGGGACGTTTAGAGGCGACGTCCTTGTCTATAGGTGGTAGCAAGGTTTTCAAGAACCAGTCCAGGAAGATCAAATCATCAAACTTGATCTTGCACAAGCTGTGACATCGACTCCACTCATGGATGTGGTTGGTGATGTGGGTTGCAGTGTTTTGGCGGCAAGATAGCAATATTTCCACTCCTTCATCATATCTGATGGGGAGTTGGAAATATTGCAGGAACATAAAGGCCAAGGAGTTGAAATATGGATACTTGGCTTGTGGTAGCACAATGTACCACTTGGCTGCGGCACCTGTGAGGGTGCGTTGGAACAATATGAGTCTGACAGAATCATCTGCAATGCTGTTTGATGAGCACCATAGGTGAAACGCCATGATATGGTTTTGGGGGCATTCTCCTACCTTCCCTTCAAAGTTAGGAATGCCTGAGGGGAGTTTGGTTGGCAAGGGAGGCCAAAAGGTTTGATGACAGATGGGGTCATTGGTTAACCTAGCCAATTCAGGCAGGTTGAGGCATTCCATGAAAGGAAGGTTTGACCCTAGGTTGATGTGTGACGAGCCAACAATGGTGGTGGGGTTTGCAAAAATATGATGTACCTGTGTGATTGGGGGTACTTGTGGCACAATTGTGGATAGACCACTGCCCCAGGTATGGTAAGTGGCACAGTGTGAGTGGAAGGGACAGGGCCTTTAGGCATGCCAAGTGGGACAATGTGAGTGGATGGACCACTGCCCCCAGGCATGCCAAGATAGTATGGGTGGTGGTAGCTGATTTATGAAAGGTTTCATGATAGTGCTAGGGCCACTAGTAGGGATGTTGGTGGTGGTGTGGGGTATGGACATGGGTCCACTTCCAATCACCAAGCCAGAAAATGGATCTAGGTTTGCACCAGCCATGGGGCTAGATGGTGTAATGTGTAGATCTGGATCATATTGGTATGATCTTGAGTCTGAATCAGAGGCTGTGTGGCCTTTTGATGGTGTAGAGGGTCATCGAGAATGGTCACAACAGTGTTGGTTCAAGGACCCAAACTGTGGTGGATCACCTCTTAGGTGTGAGGAAGAGTGTGGGGGATCAATTGTGTCTAGTTGGTATGTCAGGTGGTGAAATATGGTAGTGATGTTTTGGACCCCAGTTTTAATGTCTTCCTATTGGCTTTCAGGAGGTCACTTGGCCATCAATACTGCCAGGAGACAATGCTTGTCTTTTTCCTTAGGAGAGTGCTAGTCAATTGATTGGGTCGTTGCCTATTTCGCTTAGCAATTCCTCTCAGTGACCACCTACTTTGGGGTTCCCATGGTACTCCTCAGAATGAGTTTCTGGGCTGAGACCAAGTACTTCCCATGGTTAAGGCAGTCAAGGACTTATGTCCTCAAAGAATTCAAGTGTTTCAATTAGTGTAAATTAATAATTTTTAATGGCTAGCTCAACGTCATGAACTGAGTTTGGTTGTTTTATTTGGTATAGTTTGTGTGCATGTCCATTATATTTATGTTACACTTGATGGATTCTTGTATGATTTATGAATATTTCACAAATATTGTTTTGTTTATTTCTGAACTTATAACATGGGTAAGTTGTTTATAAAAGCACTAAATTGTGAACATAAATTTAAAACATGCCATACATGAATCTGAACTATGGTATACTTACTAGGTGACTTCCTTACACCTGTATTTCTCTTCGACTAGGAAAGAGTGCTGGGATCTCAACACAATGGGAATAATCCCATCAGTAGATCCTCATGTCACTCTTCAAGTGCAAGGTTGGTTAACAGGGAGGACACGAATGTGGTGAGGCCCCCTGGGCCTACCACACTCTCTACCTTGCAAGTCACCTGATTTTAGTGGTCTTGAAAAATTACAAATGAAGTGCCTATTATTATACAATCTTCACCCTTCATCTTATCCCATAATACCCCAAAGGCTGATGACTAGGTAGAGGAGGAAGGCCTAGGAAAGGTGTTAATTTCCATTTAAGAACTGAAACTTAACCTACAATAATTTTATTCAAGCCTTAAACAGATTCATTAAAACATTAACCAATTAAATTTATCATTGATTTACATAGATTGTATGAAAATGAAAATAGATTGCTGGACAGAGTTAGGTGAGCACCATTGACAGTCTAGACAGCTTAAAAAATTGAATCTGAGAGATAGATTGCCATTTTCGAGGCAAATGTAGCGATGGGGTCACCAAATTTTCCTAAAATCAGGTGAGGGAGTCTACCAGAAACTGAAAACATGAGCGATATGCTTCCTGAGAGGGAAGTCCTACCTTTCGGGCCTAAATGAGCGACCTAGTTGCCCCTTTCATCCTGATAAGTGTGACTTGGCCCGATTTTTTTTTTTTTGCAAGTCGCACTTTTAGGGCCTAAATAGGTGACTGGCTTGCTCTTTTTGGCCTGATATGAGCGATCTGGCCCAAAACATGGAAAAAAATAAACCCTAAGCTAGGAATGGACAACAATAACTTGTATTGTGGCCGAACGAGCTTGGTTTAGCCTTAAGGAGGCTAAGTTGTGAACTAAAATACAGAAAAACACAGATCTAAACTAGTTTTAACAAAAATTCAAACTAGGTTAATAAAATAGAAACTTGAAAAGAAAATCCAGGGATCTTGTGGGATAGACCCGGTATGGTCACCAATTCTGTAGTAGGGCTTCCGACCTTACTATAGGTAGGAACAACTACCTTCCATCTATAGGACGGAAGGGTAGGGTTCCTGTTGGTTGGAAGAGAAACCTGTAAACAAGATTAGGGCCAAGCTATAGAAACCCTGCAAAAACCGTTAAAAAATGAAATAGCTGCAAGAAATCAATGGAAACCTGCAACAAAGCATGAGCATTAAACTTGCAAGCAAAATATGTTAGAAAACTACAATATAAATGAAATAAAACACATGTATACCTTCTCTGGGTAGAAATGGGCCACCATGCCCTAGCTTTGGGAGCACCTCTCTCTCTCCTTGGGATTGAAGCTTTGGCTTATGGATCAATGGAGGAGAGGGAGGGTGAATGGCTTGAGAGGCAAAGGTTCTCAAGGAACTCACACGGGCAGCATAACGATAGAGAGAGAAGTAGTGTTTTGAGAGTGACCCCCACCCCTCTATTTATATCTTTTTTCTAGAGATTTAGGGTTTTAATCCATTAGTTAGGGCTTTAACCCCTTTTTTTTGCTTTAATCCCCTTTTGCCCAATTCTTAGCTCCTTTGGGGGTTTTAAGCTCCTTTGAGGGGTTTTAGCCCCTTTTTGGAGGTTTTAGCCTCTATGAGAGCTATATTAGCTCTTTTTAGGGGTTTTTAAGCCCTTTTTCATATTTTTGAGCCTTAGCAAGGGTGTGGGGGTCAAATGAGGCTCGTACATAGATGTCTTTGGATGGTGTAGGTCATGTAGAGCTCATTTAGGGATTTTTTGGGTTAACAGTGACTTCAGTAAAAATGACAACTGGTTTCACACCCTTTTAGCTGGTCTATGGACTGGAAGCCGTCCTTCCTATCGAGTGTCAAATTCTGTCACTTAAAATTGGAGTAGAACTTCTCCTAAACACTTCCACTAGGGAAGAGATATTTATATACTTGACTAACCTTGACGAAATTAGAAGAGATATTTCATTCGCTAACGAGGCACACAGAAAATGCATTAGGGAAAAATATGACAAGTTTGTTCAACTTCATGTCTTCAATGAAGGTGACCTAGTCCTAAATTACGATCAGAGACTGGTGGGCCCACTATATGCCAGTTAATTAAAACTTAACATACAGAGTGCTAAACATAAATTATCAACCCAAGGAAGTATTTTATTTCAAAGCTATCGTGCAATATCTATGAGAGAACAATTTCTCCTTGACACTGTTATCTATTGGTATGTAATTGAAACTCTTTGTAAAGTAGATCACACCTTCTTGAAAGTAATCAAACCTCGAACCTATTCATAAATCAAAACTGTAAATCGAACACACTTCAAACAAACTCTATTCCTATAAAACAATATTTAATTGCATAAATCTAAAAGAAGTCTTGTGTTGTCCAACGATCTATCAAAATGAATTAACGTGAGAACACTATGATAAATCTAATGAATAAAAACATGAACTAAATAATAAAACAACTATGATAAATCTAGTGAATGAAAACATGAACTGAATAATAAAACAACTATGATAAATCTACCGAATGAAAGCATGAACTAAATAATAAAGAAATCTACAAATAACATACTTACAATTAACACTACCAGCATCTTCTTAGGGAAGAGGGCCATTCCTCCATTGAGCAGAGCTGGATCTCCACAATGAACGTCTACAACTCCAGAATTAAGAAACTACTAGCATGTATTATCATAATGAATGATTACAATAGATCTGGTTCAAATCCTACATCATAACATTGATTTTTCTTTCCCCATATTTCCCCCCTCCAATGAGATTGATTACATATTTATACATAAAATTATCTCATGGAAATGAAGAACTGAACCCCCAACTTGTGATCTGTAACAGTTGAAACACGACCGTAACTGCTGGCAACTTTGGAACCGGCCGCAACACCAAATATGGAAAATACCCTCTCGAAGAACCATCTGTAGATCCCAAAACGTCACTTTGTTTGGCCATTTCCTTATGATTAAGGTAAATGAGGATGTTACACACAAAACCCATGTATCATATTTTAGAGATTCGTTTCCAGTAGCCTACAAATCTAGATAGGAATCAGGGTGTTCTTATGTGGCATGCATTTTCAGCTAAGGCTGTAACAACTAGCTATGAGCATCATGTATGTGACAAATCACTCCACAAACCATCATTAGTAAAATTATGCATAATAGTATTCAATTCATCAAAGATAAAGGAAAATAATCATTATTAACCACTTAAAACATCAATGGAGGTAGTATGTTATTTTACATACAGTTATAACAAATGGATGGAAAATGGAATGATAAATGGGCGATAATGGGAAGAAAATGGATGGAATATATGTTGATAAGTGGTTGAAAAATTGACAATTCCAGGGCCCAATATCTCCCCCAAACTGAACTTGATGCATGTGCTCATGCAACCCAATACTTGTGTAGCATCCAACTAGAAGAACTCATTCACTTGTTCCTTCATTTTACCATTCGCAGAGTTGCAGCCAGAAGAGATGGAGAGTTTAACAGAAATTGGCAGAGTCACTTAGCGGAGGATTTAGCAGAAATTTGGCAGAGTCACAGCTTATTTTTATTTTTATTTATTTTATTTTATATTTTTTTAGCAGATAATTTTACGAAGGTTTTAGTGAACATTTTGGTGGAGTCGCAGCCCAAATAGCACTAAACTTAGCAGCAAATTTGGCGGAGACACAGCTGAACACAGTTGCAACTGAGCAGAATGGAAAACAGAGTTGCAGCTGAACAGATGAATGGAACGAAAAATGGAGTTGCACTAAACACAGTTGCAGCTGAACAGAACAGAAAATGGAGTTGCAATTGAACAGATGAATGGAATGGAAAACCGAGTCATAACTGAACATAATGGAAGACAGAGTCGTAGTTGAACAAAATGGAACAGAAAAGGGATTTGCAGCTGAATGGAACGGGAAAATGGCCATATTTTACGGTGTTGTATCCTTTTGAACAAAAAAATTCTGAAATCATTTTCTCCCAAATGGCAAACTGGGTTTGGCTAAATGTTTTTTAGGCAGGTTTATATTATTCCAATGCACCTACACACCAAAGATCAGAGAAACCCACATCACGGATTTCGAGAAAAATGCAAATTGGCTGTAGGTAATTATGGTCATTTTCGAAAAAACCATACATTGGATTGGGATGAAAATTTCCAGGCTTGTTCATCTTGGTATTATGCAATTCTTGTCCAAAACTAATGAGAATCCAACTTACCAATTGAAATATATGCTCATTTCAATTTCTGCACTTTTGTAGATGAACATGAATAAAAATGTGTTGCAGCTAAACTTCCTGAACCAATATTTCATAAAATACAAACTGAATTGGGCTGAAATTTTTCAAGCAAGTAATTACCATTCTAATGCATCTCCACACCAAAAATTAGACAAACCCACATCACGGATTTCGAGAAAAATGTGAATTGGCTGTAGGTGATGATGGTAATTTTCTCGAAAACCGTGAACTGGATTGAGCTAAAACTTGTCAAGTTTGTTCATCCTAATTTTATTCATTCCCTATCCAATTTTCATGAAAATACATCTTACCAATTTAAATATATGCTCAAATCCAACTCTGCACTTTTTGTAGATGAACATGAAAAAGTGTGTTGCAGCTAAACTTCTTGAACCAATATTTCACAAAATACAAACTGGTTTGGGCTACAACTTTGAGGTATTGTTCATATTTTCTTGGTGCATCTACTCACCAAATTTCACAAAAACCCAGATCACCTTTTGGGAGATATTCCCACTTCAATTTCTTCCCTTTTGCAAGCTGTAAATGAATAAAAATCAATATGCATAAAGAATGTCAAAAACCACTCCCCCAAACTGAATATGTCGCATGTCCTCATGCAAAAGAAGAGTTGTCATCTTAGTTGTAAACAACCATCTGAGGATACATCTTGTACTCATGCTTACTAAAACCAACTTCAACCCAAGTGTGTAATCAATTCTTCATATTGCCTCTTTGTGATTTTGAAAGAAAACCACTTATTATTATTACCAATGATCTTCAACAATTGGCACACCAACTGAATCCTCAAAATGATGAGCATGAAATGATATATGAATGAATAGAGCAACTGAATGCAGCATTAAAATGATCAAATTTCTTTTTAGAGCGTGGGAAGAACAAATCACCTACCCTTGTTTCATACCCTGTTATATGGCAGCATGTGTTTCTTTCAAAACAAAAATGCCCAGATCATTAGAAAACTTCCTTTATGCTTGTAAATAGAGGCAACTGTGTATTATTGACCATCAAAGCCATGCCAATGCTACAAGACTATTTGTTGAATGAGATGCCACACATTCTTTTGCACATTCCACAACAATCAAACTTATTTCAGAAATTCTGTCAACCTTGACAAATGACCAATGTTGGGAGTAATCATTACCTTCATGCCACTGAGATAAACTTCACATCAAACATTGAAAAGGCTACTACAGGATTTCCATTGTGCATGTATCATGCTCATGATGGCTAAAACCAATGTATGCATTAGTGGATGGTAAAGATACTATATGTATAAGGTGGTGGAAAATCCATATACCATATAAAATGTGGCTCTCAATAATTTTGACTTATGAAGATGCGAACCATCATGTGCACCATTGAACAAAGCAAACAAATCAAATAAATCATGCCTTTGTTTTCCATCGTGCTTGTGTGATAGCATACTCTTGAGAAGGAATGGCTTCTACATCAACTTTTTATGTTGTAGGTTCTTGTGTCCAGCATATCCTTCTCTTTCAAGATGTGTATCAGCTGCTTTATTTCTCCTCACTATTTTCATATGGTAACAGAGCACTGTTTCTTACTGCTAGTTCTTGTGTGGCAGCATCAAGGATTTTTTTTTTTTAACTGTTGGTTCTTGTTGTTACAGAGAGAAATTCCTATGGCTTGGGGTACCACAACAGACAGCTAGACTCCAGAAATCAATCTTCTCCAATATGCAATAGAAATAAACAATCTAA
>LPNX010867003.1:272435-286556 GCA_001517045.1 Pseudotsuga menziesii
TTTACGCGGTTATCAGGGAAAAAGCCGCGTATATCAATATTATAATGTTTTTTGGGGATGATCAAGGTAACATCAAAAGATATAAAGTGGTCCAAAGGGGGTAATGAGTCTGCAGCGGGACAAGGGAAGGCCATACAATGTGTGATTCACCTAGTGTGGTGAAATCCACTATAACACTTGTGTGGCGGCAACAAGACTTCCTATTGTTGGTTCTTGTGTGACAAAAATAAGGTATCCTTTGATTATTTTCATGCTTAGTCAGTTGGGTTGCTGAGATGTTGGGTAGGACATTGAAGTGGATGTGCATGAATGATGAAGTGTTAGAATTGAGTGGGAAATGATGGACTCTGGATGGACATAAAATGCTATATAGACAATGGAAATGGTTAATGCTTAGTGGTTCTTCATGACATTTCCCTAAACCTTTAATAAATAAAAAACTCATGCTATTTTACCTCAAGTTTTACCTCCATGGAAGCCTTGGTTGACATGAATGGACCGGTGTATGTTGGAGCTATGTAGGCCGATATGATGCTGAGACAAATGTATATGAGAGATGAAACTAGATGAGACTGGTTTTGATCCATGATGTTGTGCTGGTTGCATATAAGACTAACTGCTGAGACAATTGATGAGGAGAAATTCTACCATAGAATCAAAAATCCCATTCTCTTATTCTAAAAATCAACTGCTGAAATGAAAATGGAAAGGAATTGCAAAAATACTAAACAAATGATGTTGCAAGTCATTGTTGAAACCATTAGATCACATAATCTTCAGCTGCTACAAAACTGAGGTACAATTCTTACCATCCGAATGAATGTGTTGAAGTCGAGCATGGAAATAAATCATTGGATTACCGGCCATTAATGTATGCCATTAACCAATGTGAAGTAACTCACCTTTGATAACAGTGATCTCTAAAGTACCTTAGTGCATCTTGACAGGTACGAATGGATGTGCTGGAGTCGAGTCACCTGCAAGATTTGCCAATCAAGAGGAATTAATGAATGCCCATGATTAACAACAAGGAAATCTGCCATTGATTCATGCAGATACCAGGGCACTATAAAACTCTAATATCGATCCCAGATGATGTGTCAGAGTTGATGGGAGAATACCATTGGAAGGTGGAACTTAATTAATTCCACATCATCCAATATGAGTACAAAATAAATGATTGTGAAGAATCATAGTGAAAAATAGAACCAACATGAAACTCAGAAGTGGAAAGTATATGTGAAGTCATGATGTAGTAGTGATGGAAAATAAAACGGTTAAGGTGACTACATAAGAAATGGAAAATGAGACTTCAACATGAATGAATTTTTAGGGTTTTGAAATGAGGAGGGTGAATGAATCTACCATAGGGAAATTGGCTTATTGAGGGGTTTCTTTTGGCAACAATTGGTATGACAAATGTCTAAAAATGATTCTTGGCATGTAGCAATGAGACTTGAATTCAGGAACATTGGACTCTGTATGGTTTACACATCAATCTCTCCATTTTTTTATGTGTTCAATCCATTTTCAAATTGAGAAAAAGTCTTCAAGAATCACTCGTGCATGCATTGACCTTCTTCTTCAAAGGACCTGCAAAAACCTAGCACTTGCCTGCAATAAAACATGAGATGATGGCAGAAGAGAGATGATTGGTCTCTATTCACCCAACACTAATGAAAAAAACAACAATAAATTACTTATAAAACAAATCGAAAGAAAAAATGAACAAAGCAAAATCCATTTTATACCTGCGGGAGAGCAATGTCCATCTAGACTCACCAACGGTATTCTGATCATAGATTCTTCGTTCCTTGTCCAATTTGAGTGATTCCAAATCCAAATAAAAGTAAATTTATAGGTATATTTACCTTAAAAATATATTTTTAAAATTCAATATAATTATGTTCCAAATCACTCAGTAACATCCTGCATGACAAGGTGTTTTTTCGAATTCTGGACTAGACCAACAGTCACGGTTTTAGGATTAAATTTTTCATTTGATAACGGATTGATGTGATTCCAATCATATATGAAATTATATTCATGTAGATATATCCATAATAAATATTGTTTGAATCCAACAAGAATTGATAGAACAAATACGCCAATGAATAGTATAGAAAACAAAGTTTTAGCAATGCTGATTTGTGATAGACAGTCGGTATTTTGGTCATAAAATTTGCGTATGACATTGGAATGGAGTGATTCAAATTGAATTGTATACTAAATTAATAGGGGAATATACCATTGAAACATGTTTTCAATATATGTCCATTAAGGTATCCAAAAATTGACTGTCCCTGCTCTGTTCCTAAGCTGCCTACTTGAAACCCTGCTAGTATTTTGGCCATAAGTTTTTCGTTTCATACCCAATATTAAAAATTTGAATTGCTTTAGAAACTAGATTCAAAGGGATACTTTAGATGTAAATATTTTTTAAAAATAAGTCCATTTGGTCTCCCAAAAATGAACTGTCTCGACTGTGTTCTAGTAAAATTTTCAAGCCAAAATGTCACCAACAATTTAATAAATCAAATTTGACCCCAAAAAGTGATCGGAATAGGTGTGAATGTTTTTAATGATGTAAATTTAAATATAACAACATCCATACCAGAAATTTCAAGCATTGAGCACCTAGATTGACTTACACAGTTTGTTGCAGCCGCAGCTGCAACTCTTAAAAAAAATAACATAATGTTGAAATCAAGCATGTGTATTTTTATGGATGTGTTATATATAAATAAAAACTAAATACATATCATGATGTGCAACACACACATATCTAAAACTCATAAATTTTTACCTGTAGCACAGTCACAGCTAGGTGTTGCAACTCACTATCACAGTTGGGTGTTGCAGCTCACTGTCACAGTTGCATGTGTTACAACTCACTGTCACAGCTGGGTGTTGCATCTCATTGTCATAGCTGGGTGTTGCAGCGAACAAATTCATGCCAAATTTCAAGCTTGAAGGGTTCCATAATCATTGACTCATTTTCCTGTGGATCCTTCATTCACCTTCCCTAATCACTGTAATTTTTTTTCATGATATTTTTATTCTTATTTGTAACAAATAGAGACAAATTGAAGTTGTGAAATTGATGACAAAAATGACTTAAGCATTTTGTTCAAATAGTCAACAATTCCAAAGCATTCATGAAAACATCTCATACCCATTCCTTATCTTTCTACTTTCTGATCTTCCAAATCGCAACAAGGTGCAAGAAGAGAGCATACTTATTCAAAAATAAAAAATAAAACTTAAAAAAAACAAAAGCATGGTTTTATTCTATTATTCTATCCTACCCTATTCTACTTGGAAATATAAAAATTGTTCAAGTGTATGCATATATCCAATAGAACCAATTTCGAAGAAGTGACTCAAGTATGCTCATACTCCCAACAGAAAAATATAACTTTATAAATGTTAGGATATGAGAGATCGAATTCCCTTGAAATGATGGTGCCAAGAATTGGTGAAGTATGGAATGATGTTGCAGACCGATGACAGATTGAAACCAAGTTTCAATATAGTATTTGTTCCCTTGATTTCATATCTAAGAAGAGAGAATACTTATTAAAAAATAAAAATAAACTTTAAAAAAACAAAAGCATGGTTTTATTCTATTATTCTATCCTACCCTATTCTACTTGGAAATATAAAGATTGTTCAAGTGTATGCATATTTCCAATGGAGCCACTTTCGAAGAAGCGACTCAAGTATGCTCATACTCCAAACAGAAAAATATAACTTTATAAATGTTAGGATACGAGAGATCAACTTCCCTTCAAATGATGGTGCCAAGAATTGGTGAAGTATGGAATGTGTTGCCGCCTTTCACACACCTGGGTCACGTGGCAGAAATATTCAAGCCACTCAGTGTGTCCTTGGGGGAAAGTCTCGAGTCAAGGCTATCACCTTGTTCTTGACTCCTCTGTTTAGGCTCAACTCCTAATGAAGCCAAGGGGGATAGACCCTATTAAGTTATTAAGGATAATTACTTAGTATGGTGATGTTAAACTGAATGAGTTACTTAGGAGTTTGAAAATTAACTATAGACAATCAAAGATGACAAGATACAAAAATGAACACACGAAAGCATAATGTTGAGACACAATATATATATAAAGCAAGAAAATTACCTCTTGGTACATTTTAAGTTAAATTTGAAGTGTGAGTTGATTAAAATTAGGCGAAGGGGTGGACTCCAGATATACCCGAGAGTACTTGGAGTATGTCCAAAACTAAACCTTCACGGCTACCCGCAAGGAATATGTGGGTTGAATGGAGTCTCTGGGGCTATTTTTCATAACGCACCCATTAGGGTGTGACAGAGATCGGCGCCCCGAGGACAGTTTTCAGAAGTTCCCGCTTCCTTTGGGTATTTTGCCACCATGATGGTTTGATCTAGGTGTTGGATTTTCACCTGCTGGTTTGTTAATTTGGGAGAGTGAGTCCTAATTATACTAGTCACTCAAGTGCTTTTGATACATCTTGACTGATCGAATGAACCCCAGCTAAGTGCAGAGCATACACACTGGAGTCTTGTCAATTTTAGTAAATTTTACATAAGTATTATGATTACTTTGAAATCTCAAATATGGAATATGAAATTGATAATGAATTAAAGTATACTACCCTACATATTAGAGCTACGCTAGATTTAAAAAAGATGAACGAAAAAATGAAAAAAAAGACACGGACGCAAATCCCCCAAGGGCGGATGGGGAATGGGCTCGAAAGAGCCTATTCAAAAATTATTTTTATTAATAGTGGTTACAATATCAGATAAATTATATAATTCTTCTTGATTCTTATACGGAGTGAAATCAAGAGCTTACAAAGTGCGAAAATTAAAGGTTTTAGTCAAATGGGAGACCCCTGGTGGGATTTGAATGCTCTTGAGGCCACTTTCGAACAGCAGATTCATTTTCTTTCTGTCAAACCTACTAGAAAATAGCGAGCATATTAGACTAAAATATTCCCAAAAGCACTCTAAAAGTACCTTTGGGTCAGCTCACTTTTAACCAAAAAAAGTAAGCTGAAAACTAGTTAAAAGGGGAAAACAGGTTGGGATCTTGGATTTCCTTTTGGGAAGCCAATAAGATGTGCAATTTTATTGTAGAATATTAAATTTTAACGTACATAAAAGGAAACTACCTTAAAAGAAAGCTACAAATTTTCATTAAAATGCTTGCGAAAATATGGTAATTTCAGCTAGATCTCTTAAAATGTAAATTTATATGCAAAACAAAACTAAGATCTAGACTTATGAAGGGACCTTACTAACTATATATATGTGTAATTTTCTTAATGAGACAGATCTGAGCAATAAGAATCCTTAATAGTAACCAGTTTGAAGGAAATTTAAGATTTTTAAAGGAGGAAAAGGGGAAGAGAAGTGCTTGTTGTTGAAGAAGATATGCAAAGGAAACTTGGTAGTGAAGCACCGAGGGGAATGATATTAGAAATCTCTGTTGGAAATCAATGGAATCAAACCTGAATCATATATCTTCTAGTCACGGCAAACCTGTAAGCTACACAACAAATCCTGCAAACAGAACCATTAAATCTGAAGATACATATGAGAAGTAGATGATACATCATGCAAATAATCTTATTTAGCATACATGTATTAGCTCATTCAAACATATGCAGAAAAATATAAGTAAGCTTACTTACAATGATCTATGCCTATGATTTCAATAACCATTCAGGAAGACAACAGTTAAGTGGGAAAAATTGAAAAAATAACAGTTTCACCTTGAATGCAGCATGATAATGATAATCCACACATGAAAGGTACTCCACAATTGAGCCTCCAAAGCTTCTCTTTATTTCAACAAATGATGATCAATACACAATTACAATAGCAAGCCCTTCAATCCAGCTCTAAATGGCTTGAAAGAGGGAGCCTCAGCCAGGATATATACAAAAAACAGGACATCCAGCCCAGGGGGGTGCAAATCCCAAGGAGACACATCAAATCAGTTGAAGGAGTGTCCATCAATGTCTGATCTGTGTCTAGATGAGCCAGATCTGAGTCTCACTGCGTGAAAATGTCAATCGGGGGCCTGATCTGACTAACACCTCAACCTGTTGACTGAAGAATCCACCAAAACTCATCCAGATGAGCCAAAAACGTGTGGAGGAGAGAGGGAGGGTGAAATTCCCCATAAAGGATGCTGAAGATCAACTCTGGCTTTGATTTGATCACCTCCTTCAGTCAAGGATTTGTCAGATCCAGTGAATCTGCTTCAGATCTGACTGGTTTCAATCAAATCGGCTGAGAATCCACTGATTTATGATTTTGGATTTGCTCCATTATTCATCAATTTATTAATTAAAATAATCAATAATTGATTTTTGGGGCTTTCTAACCTGAGTGATGGAAAATCACTCAAAACTAGGAAATAGTGGGTCCATGGGTTTACATGGTGCTCTTAGCTTGAAAATGAGCACCTACATGACTGAAATAGATTATTTGGCCCACTTTTATTACATAATCAATTTTTCCAATTAAACTATTAAAAAATAGCCTAAGTTTTGGAAAAATTAAATTTTAATTAAAAAAAACACTGAAAAAACTAAAAAATTGAAAAATTGAAAAAACCTAGGGGGACTTAGACATGTTCATATGACTTGACCATGATGTCTAGCATGTTTATAAATTGACACATAGACTCTAATAACATCAATAGGCCTAAATGCCAAGCCGACCACCCCAACTTTGGAGGTATGGAGTGAAAAAATCAGAAATTATCAATCGTTTATTCAACAACCAATAATAACCAAGGGAAAAAACACCCTGGGCTGATCGGATTAACAAATAAAGTCTAAGAGACCGAGTCTTTTACAGACACTATCATGCTAGAACATTTATTACAATTCCCCCATGGGGTATGAACAGGTGATATAGTACAACAAAGCTTCCCAAAATCAAGACTGAAGGTTCTCTGAAGTCCGAACAAGTTATCCTTGTCTAGTTCACCAAGCTCACTTGATAATATAAACCACTAAGTACAACTTAGGTGATAATAAAATGATGTTGCAGACCGATGACAGATTGAAACCAACCTAGAATATAGTCTTTTTTCCTTTGATTTCTCATGGATGTGACACCGTGAAGCTCCTTAGTAAACTGATCTTCCTTAATGCATAAGAGATTCATATATAATGATGTAAAGGATGCTTCAATTTTTGGTTTCAATGTCCGTTCTTCATCAAATATTACGTGTGTCTTGTTGATCTTGTCTGCTTGCTTATGAGGACTAGAAGAAACTCCATCTGCAAATCTTGGATTTAAAACATGTTTAGGCCTTGTATGGATTTGCTGCAACAATGCACATCCTTTTTGCAGCAGTTTAGGTGAGGTAGAACACGAGGGAAATGTAGGAACATTTTGCAGTTAAGCACTGTAAGCATACTATATTGCTTTATTATGGTTAGGGTGTAGGGTGGATTGGACTGGAAATTGTGTTGGATACCAAGGAGTTTGATGAGAAAATGGATGTGGCTAATGTAGATGATTGATTTGTGAGGTTGATATTGAAGGACCAAGTCGTGTTGCAACATGAGCGAGAGTGGCCATGTGATCATAAAATATGCCATTCCAACCTTGTGGATAAGGTTGGTAAGAGTTAAATTGAGGGTGCAATAGTTTCCATGGTGCAAGAGTATTCAATGGCTGAGTATGAAAGTAAGGAAATAGAGGGATAGAGTTTTGAACCATAAAATGTAGGCCATGGTTGACATGATTGTTGCAACGAGTTGGCTACAACTCCCAGACCTGTTTGATATGTTTCTTTCATCCTTGGTAAGGAGGGACAATGATTTGTGGAGTGATTCAAGTCACATATACCACAACTTTCAAGACTATCCAAAGGGAAATCCCTTGCTTCTCTTATTTCCTCCTACTTTTCCTTATCCTGCAAAACACCCAATTGTGAATCAGATTTAGGATTTTTAAATACATTACTGATTTCAGCTCGTCAAACTCTTGTTTTTGCAGCAGATTTCAAAAATAAAGATAAAAGTTCCTTAGAATTCTTACTAGTGTTGAAGTTTCCTCTTGAATACCTTCTACATCACTCACAAATATCATCATATGCTAACTGAAATACATTACCTGTTCCCATAAAATTTAATATTTCTAAATATTCAGCTTGGATTCCCTTGAGTAGAAGTGTTTTTAATATTTTCTTCCCTATTTTCCTATGTTTTGATCTTTGGAGGTTATATTGAAATCGTTCTATGTATTCCTTCAGACTCTCTTCTTCTCCTTGTGTCATTTCGAAAATGTCTTCATTGACCCTGCAACAATCTTGGTACATTTTCAAGAATACATGTTTCATGTCTTCCTAAGTTTGTATACAATTCCCACCGAGGCTCATGAACCATCGGAGGGCTGTTATTTTTAGAGTAAGGGGAAACACATTCAACTTTTGATCATTAGCACAATAACCATATCCTCTACAAAATACTTCAAATTGAAATAAAAATACAGTAGGGTCTTTGTTTTCCAAACCGTGAAAATTTGGTAGAACATGTGGCGAATTATTTTCGTTGGTGCCACTCCTCTCGAATCTCTGATGCGAAATTCGAAGGTACCAACTTGTGCATTTTTCTTACCTTCCATCTCTTCATTAGATTCTTTGTGTGCTATCTTGGGGCTCCTCCTTCGAATGTTCCTGTTAACTTGTTAGTAGAATGGGTGGTGCTTACAACACCACTAAGGGGAATGATAAGATTTATGCTCCAAAGATTGAAATTGAAATAAAACTAAATGTAAAGACAAAAAATCCACACTCAAAATAAATTCAATAAACTGAAATGTAATCATGCAACCTACATGCCCTACTTTAACAATGCATCTACAAAACAATGTCAGATGTACTTTTGCACAATTAATAAGTTCCCCGGCAACGGTGCCAAAATGTTGGGCCCACTATATGCCAGTTAATTAAAACTTAACATATAGAGTGCTAAACATAAATTATCAACCCGAGGAAGTATTTTATTTCAAAGCTATCGTGCAAGATCTATCCAAGCACAATTTCTACCTGACACTGTTATCTATTGGTATGCAATCGAAATTCTTTGTAAAGTAGATCACACCTTCTTGAAAGTAATCAAACCTTGAACCTATTCGTAAATCGAAACTGTAAATTGAACACACTTCAAACAAACTCTATTCCTATGAAACAATATTTAATTTCATAAATCTAAAAGAAGTCTTGTGTTATCCAACGATCTATCAAAATGAATTAACATGAGAACACTATGATAAATCTAATCAATAAGAACATGAACTGAATAATAAAACAACTATGATAAATCTACCGAATGAAATCATGAACTAAATAATAAACAAATCTACAAATAACACACTTACAATTAACACTACCAGCATCTTCTCAGGGAAGAGGGACCTTCCTCCACTGAGCAGATTTGGATCTCCACAATGAACATCTACAACTCTAGAATTAAGAAACTGCCAGCATGTATTATCATAATGAATGATTATAATAGATCTGGATCAAATCCTACATCATAACATTGATTTTTCTTTCCCCATATTTTCTCCATCCAATGAGATTGATTACATATTTATACATAAAATTATCTCATGGAAATGAAGAACTGAACCCCCAACTTGTGATATGTAACAGCTGAAACACGGTTGTAACTGCTGGCAACTTTGGAACCGGCCACAACACCAAATCTAGAAAATACCCTCTTGAAGAACCATCTATATATCCCAAACCGTAACCTTGTTTGGCCATTTCCTCATGAGTTAGGTAAATGAGGATGTTACGCACAAAACCCATGTCTCGGAGTTTTAAGATGCATTTCCATCTGCCCTAAAATTGAGATGCAAATCAAGGTGTTCTTATGTGGCATGCATTTTTAGTTAAGGCTATAACAGCTGGCTATGAGCATCATGTACGTGACAAATCACTCCACAAACCATCATTAGTAAAATTATGCATAATAGTATTCAATTCATCAAAGATAAAGGAAAATAATCATTATTAACCACTTAAAACATCAATGGAGGTAGTATTCTATTTTATGCACAGTTACAACTAATGGATGGAAAATGGAATGATAAATGGGCAATAATGCTAAAAAAATGGATGAAATATATGTTGATAAGTGGTGGAAAAATGGACAATTCCAAGGTCCAACAGAGACATGATAAACTAGGGAAGGGAAAGTTTGAATCCATGTGATATGGTCCTTTTGTTGTTAGTAAGGTCTTAGAGAAAGGGGCTTATGAGCTTGTAGATTATGAGGGGATACCCTTCGGGAAACCTCACAATGGGTTGTACTTGAAGAGTTACTATGCTTAATACATTTATGTATGGTACCTTGTATATATGTATATTTTGATTTCAGTGTGTTTTTTCATTTTCAATATGGTTTTGAGTTTTATGTCCATACTATTTATACCATGTTTTAACTATGCATATTGTATGGCCTTCTATGGTTTCACTGATGGTGCATGCCTTCATACCTTGAACCTTGTGTCAGCGGCTTGGGTGTTGTATTCCCCAGCTGATGATTTAGTTAGTTCAGGAGTGGTTTGTATTGGTTCGGCTACCAACAACATTGCCGAGTATCAGGAAGTGATAAGTTTACTCACTGAGGTTGCATTTTGGGACATTCATGATTTGGTACTGTTTATGGACTCTCAACTAGTGGTTTGTCACCTAAATCACATTTACACTATCAGGACCCCTACACTTCTCTACCAAGTTTCAGAGAGTGCATCTATTAGAAAGGTAATTTGATTTCATCACTTACAGGCATATCCCTAGGTCTGATAATATGATTGCTGACTCATTGGAAAATTTCATTCTGGACTGGCATATTGCCCATTCATAACTTGTTAAAATAAACATGGTCAATCATAAAGTAAAATAAAAAGTAGAAAACATGTAAAACTCATGTAAATATAATTCATCCATTTGAAGCACATGTAAACACCAGAACTGGGTCTGTATATGTGTGTGTGTGTGTGTGTGTGTGTGTGTGTGTGTGTAAAAAGTGTTTTTACAAAAAATATGGTCATGAGACCTCATCTGAAGCACTGTGGATTTCAGACATACAAAATGATACAAAAATCTTGAATCTAGCTAGCGTTTAGGGATACATCATGCATACCACTCTAATGGCTCTCGTGATAGCACATAATGGCCCTTGCTACTCTACGTAGAAAGCGACTGAAGTGGCCTGATACTCCCGTGGTATGCCTCTAAAACCTCCTAGGGAGGTCATCTATAGTAGCATCCAGGATATCCAGAGTCAGTTTATCCAGGTTCTCCTCCAGCTCTGTGAGCTCATCATCACCTCTATGAACAAAGCAATCTCCCACTCACCTGTCCATTGGGGAGGATCCCCTAGTCCATGCATCACCAACATGTGCATGTAAAATTTAGGTCTTCTTATCATCCATAAAAAAAAAACATAAAAATATAAAAACATAATCAACATCTTAGGTATTGCTTCTTACCGATGTCACCCCACTGAGCACCAGGTAGTAGTGGTAGGTCGGGATCTCCTCGAAAGTCATTCCCTGCATATGTGTAGTCCTCAATCATGAGGATCTGATCGCTCAGCTAGCGGAAGAAGGCAGCTTCGAACTTAACCCTTCCTCTGTCACCTCCTGTGCAGGCCATAATATCCACCCACTACAACATGTGGGGGTCTCTATCCCTGAGATATATAAATACAACCTGGGGCCTCATGAGGGATACCCTCTCAAATAAGAAGCATGTTAGGATGGTCCCATATCCAAACTTCTTCAGCTCTCCTTGCTGACATTTCATCAGCTGATCCTTGAACACAAGTAATAGTTCCTCGATCCAGTTGTATATCGTGGGTGCCATGGCCTCTAGGGTATACAACATATGTTCTCAGGATGCCTCCTAGTCCCCCTGGCTCCTTGTCACCCTTTGTATAGTAAATAGAATAGTCCAAAGCGGTATATCCCTCACAAAATTGATTGGGATCTTCTTACCTGACATCTTTGTTTCTGGGAAGAAATGGTGAACAATAATCTCATGTGTAGTGATGTCCCCACCTCAGGAACCAGTCACATAAATAGGTTCTCCTCATTTAGATAGCCTTGTCAGGAAATAGATATCTTCCACCTCCATAGTCACAATATAGGGTCCCACCTCAAAATATTGTTGTTCTGGATTCCACATCTCTAGGATGTACTCCAATAAACGTGCATGTGAAACCATGCTAGGAGTGCAGAAGAATTTTAAGAAGCCATAGCCGCTCTTGCGGCATGGGCATCGTCATCATCATGTTGTCTCTCCTTCCAAGTCACCATTTTTTACCAAATGATCTGTCAAAAACCATTAATGAGCCATTTAGAAGCATACTCCACCATTAAAAATGATTGAAAACTTTTAATTTGACTGGGGCATATTTTTTTTGGACCTCACAGTTGGCACCGTGACTGAGCAAAACTAAAAAACCATGGTTCTTATCGGGAACCACTCTTCCTGTAAAGGCCAGAAGCAATGCCTGACAAGCGTTTTTTAGGGTTTCTCTTAAGGTTCAAAAACCCAACAAAAATAAAAAATAGAAACTGTTGTTCAGGAATAAACACCCTTATAACCTAGGGTCTGGGGTTACTGTTAGAATAATCAACCCATAGTATTTACCCACTTAGACATTAATTCATTTATTTTTTCTTATTTGCCTAGTCCATGAGTCCCACCATGTGCAAGTTGATAATTGCCTATCCATAGAGGTCAAAATTGCCATTATTGACTCATGGAGTGCTTGGGAAAGCCTTAGGAATCAAATCTGCTTTATTCCTGGCCTCCTAGGTGCCCATTTGCTTTTCCTGCTTTATACCCTGCTTTTTCAGTGTTTTAAGGCACATAGGAAAGCAAGACTAGGTGAGGTGAATCTACTTTGTTACCTCTTCCTCCTCCACTCTTTCCTCCATGCAAAAGCATGTATGAGGTTCCATTTGACCACTCTTTAGCTTGCCCATGCGCCCTTGATAATTCGTGGGGTCCTTGATAGATTTGGGATCAAATTTTTACACCTATGGGAGATTTGCCTATTTTGGGTAAGCCTGCTTTATGCTAGATTTGGATGCTTCCTTATGCATTTGATTTGCTCATGTATTCTATATATTCAGAAGCCTATGTTATTACAGAGTTGGCTATTGTACACTCAGTTAATATAATTTTGTGTTACAGCTCCATATTCAGTCTCCATTGTTGATAATTTTGCATGATCAATTGTTAATTGTTGTGGGTGAAATTAATCTACTGCAGGCCTGAATTTCTACATGGTATCAGAGCCATTGTAGGTTGTTACTCTCCTCCAAAAATTGTTTTGCAGGTTCGACATCAAGACTGGGAGCCTTCTACTGACAGCCGGGACAGATTTTCTAAAGCTATGGATTCATAGAAAACTATCCTCACTCCCTTCAACTTTTTTGAATGGAAAGCAGAGATGGAGATTTTGTTGAGAGCGAAAGGCCTCTACAGGGTGACTATGGCTATAGAAGCAGAGCCCAATGCTGCTACAGAGAAGATCAAATGGCACAATCGGAGAGATGAGGCCTATGGCCTCCTATGTCTCAGTATTTCCCGAGACCTCCTTTTCCATCTCGATGGATTGACTTCACCGGATCAAGTATGGGAGAAAATTTCTGAACTCTTTGGAAAGACAGATGAGATGAGGGGACACCAGATCGAAAATGAGCTGATCTCCCTGATTCCCAGTAATTTTGAATCCCTGCAGCTATATTTCTCCAAGTTTAAAGCACTAGTTTTGCAGCTGAAACAGTGTGGTATTGAAAAGAAAGATGAGCAGCTCGTATTGTCCATCCTCTCGAAGCTAGGGCCTGATTACTCAGTCTTTGTTTTGACCTTCTATGCCACAAAACTCACAGCTCAAACCTGGAAGATGCCTAGCCTTGCATATTTCATGGAATCTCTCACACAGGAACAAGACAAGATGGTGATGACGGGCACCATTAAACCTTCCAAAGACCAAGCTCTGGTTGCTGGAGATTCGAAGGTGGATTCAAAAAGAAAGAAGAAAGCTAAAAATCCACCTGAGAAAGGAAGAGACAAG
>LPNX010867003.1:289399-360173 GCA_001517045.1 Pseudotsuga menziesii
CGTTAATTCATTTTTATTTTTATTTTTTGGAGTCCATGAGTCCCACCATGTGCAAGTTGATAATTTCCTATCCATAGAGGTCAAACTTTCCATTATTGACTCATGGAGTGCTTGGGAAAGCCTTAGGAATCAAATCTTCTTTATTCCTGGCCTCCTAGGTGCCGATCTGCTTTTCCTGCTTTATACCCTGCTTTTTCAGTGTTTTAAGGCACATAGGAAAGCAAGACTAGGTGAGGTGAATCTACTTTGTTGCATCTTCCTCCTCCACTCTTTCCTCCATGCAAAAGCATGTATGAGCTGCCATTTGACCACTCTTTAGCTTGCCCATGCACCCTTGCTAATTCGTGGGGTCCTTGATAGATTTGGGATCAGCTTTTTACACCTATGGGAGATTTTCCTATTTTGGGTAAGCCTGCTTTATGCTAGATTTGGATGCTTCCTTATGCATTCGATTTGCTCATGTATTCTATATATTCAGCAGCCTATGTTATTACAGGGTTGGCTATTGTACACTCAGTTAATATAATTTTGTGTTACAGCTCCATATTCAGTCTCCATTGTTGATAATTTTGCATGATCAATTGTTAATTGTTGTGGGTGAAATTAATCTACTGCAGGCATGAATTTCAACAGTTACCAACGTACTTCTAAAACTTGAAGATAATCAGCTTTAAAGTACAAAAAAGGAATAGGAAGAAATGTTGAACTCACCTTATTAACGACGGTTGATCCAAGATTTCTCTTCTCCTGCTCTGCTTCTCTCCAAAGCTTTCAGGGATGCACCTCCTTCACCTGCAAAGAGAAAATTCTCCAAGTACAATCTTAGACATGTATTTATGACAAGTTATATGAACAATATATAGAGTGCTTGATAAAAAATATTCATCAAACATGATACATGAAAGAGACTCAACACAAACTTGGAAGAATAATTATCTTTATTAACAATAGTGAATGAGATAAGCGTACAACCCAATGCATGAGACAAGGACTCCTCTCCAACCAAAGGATTCTAAGTTCTACTGCTCCAAATACTTCTAAAGATATACCACCAGCATAACTTTTCTCTTCAAGTATGATTGATTAATGCCCTCCCCATGGCCTCTATTTATACTTTGGGAAATAGGGCGGTTTCGAAGGTTGAGGAGGTTGAGATAGTTGAGATAGTTAATGATTAGGGCTCAAAAAATCTCCATTAATTGTGTTTTATTATTTTTAATGTTGAATGGATGTGTACGTGACTATTGATACTGGAAACCCACGTATGACACACGAGTTTCTATAAGGAAAACCCGCGTATAGTTCTGTATGTGGGTTGCAATGAAGATACTCGCGTACAGTACGCGGGATGCTATGGAGATAGTCGTGTATGTACGCGAGTTGCTGTGGAGATAGTCGTGTACGACAATCAACATATAGAAAGGTAAAATGGCAAGCTGGTTGGATAATGAATGCATCTCATGTCATCCCCATCTATAGTGTTTAGGAAACCTTCAATCCATAAGTGTCCTTTTGTGTACCAACATATGAAGTGTCAGCACTCCGATGGAGAAGTGCCATTTGGGTTGATAACAAATGCCCCATAATGTGCGAGGTCAGAGGGAAGGGATGGCCAAAATACATTATAATCATTATCTTTGGAGAACTCAAAAATCCAATGGAGCAGAGGTAGTACCTGAAACAAATACATAATAATGTCATATACAAAGTCATATCCGAGGATGCTATGTTCAATATACTGGAACACTAGCTCCTTTACAAAGTTTGAGTACATCATATAATATAGGTACAATACCACATATATTACAAAGGTGGATCGAAACCACAATATACAATAATGACGAGTCTTCAAAAATATGGAAGCTGTGTAAATAGGTAGAACATTTTCTTGCACAACTTATTCCATATATAGGAAACTAAGATATTCATAAACAATCCCAAAGAACCAATACAATCCAAGCCATGTGAATAGATGTTATTGGAGTTGAACATGGAGCGAATTCAACAAATTGTCGATCAATAGGTGATAATAAACAACTGAAGCAAAGGAATTCACCAATAATTAAAGTGAATCCTGAGGTACAATCATCAAAATTCTAGGTCTTCGGCGTCAAGAAGTGCTGATGCAGAACCATACTGTGATAAGGAAGGAAATAGATCCTCCAACGGATCAGAAGAGTGACTAGGAACTGGTAAAAGAAGGGAGACACAAGTGATAATAGATTTGACAATGATGGGATTAGGCTATAGATCAGACATTGAGTTAAATCCTTGAACAGTGAGCACGACACAGGGATGACCCAAGGCAGCTTTTAAATTTTTAGATAGAACAACTAAACTTATCTATCATGTAGGAGACATGATCAGATTCCCCAGGTAGAACTGACAAGAGGAGGAGTAAAAACTCAAAGTAATAGCTGAACTAAAAGTGAAAACTGAGACATGAGTATCAGAAAAAATAGAGAGTGCTATGTTCAAGGACGACATGCTGCCACCAACCGAAAACTAAGAGAAAACTTCTTCCTTACCTTCTTTCGTAATTTTTAACGAGTCCAGGAAAGTCAACTCAGATCTCTCTTCATTTTTTAACAGGCTTGAAGAGAAGAGGGAATATTGCTTGATAGTGTCACTAATTCGTGGATTTAATGAGCCTGAACTAGTACATGCTTAGTTGGTGTTTTCACATTATAGAGTCTGAAAACTCGAAAGAAGACTCCAGGGGGTTTTTTTTTGGTCCAATATAGTCTCCTGAGGCCAAAAAAGTATAAAACATACCACAAAAGAACTCTCTTAACTTTCGTATAAGAAAAGGTGAATCTTTTTCGTACTTAGTCAGGGAGGTCCGAAAAAGTTTAAATTATCACCTACCCAATGCTCCTTTGAGAGTAGCATATGGCTTGAGTTTTACTAGTGTGAAGGAAAGTAAGATCACTTGGAAAGATCCATTTGACTATGAGAAATGGGGCTTACAACAATAAACTTGATGCCTTGTTCTTCGTGTTTAACGAGCATGACACAGTCATGAAGTACACTCAGAATCTTTTTCATGTTTAGGTCCAGATCATGAAAAAAAGAAAACTAAGCTCATACCGGGCGTTCCTTTCCTGTAAATTTAGTCCCTCATGTCCGAAAAAGTGATAAACCTATGCCTGAGAATAATCTTCTCAATTTCGTAGAAAAGAGAGTGATCCTTTCTCGTACTATTCCGAATGGTCCGAGAAAGAGATAACCTACCACCAATGCGGATGCCCATTCACATATTCTTAATGAGCTTGAATAGACAAGTTAACTCGGCAGTCAAGTCTGTTTAAGGAGTCAGACCTAGGCCTAAAGAAACTCCATAAGGGAGGGGAGTCCTATAAAGGGATAGCTTGTAAAAAGAGACCAAAATGAGGCTCCATTTGGTGTGAAAAATATCTAAAAGGATTCCCATGTACCTAAGACAGTTGCAGCATGAGTATCGAAAGACAACATAGGTTCTAAATGAGGATACTCATGAGAGAAAGGCCCTATCCACAGAAGAACAATGGTAAAGACAAGGAGCTAATGGTTAAAAAATACCATAGTCCATGGTTAAAATGTTGATTGCTAAGTTTAAGATGGGATAAGTATAGATGCCAAATGCATGTGAAACAACGAAAAACCATCCTATATGAGCAAAAAACACTTTAGAATGATGATAAACCTGTTACAGGGAAAAAAGATATGGTATTAGTTGAATGAATTATGAACTATAGGAAAAAACCCACTTGAGAAATATAATTTCTATAAATAGTTAAAAAACATAAATAAAACTCAGCATTTTGAATTTTAGCCATAAAAGACAAGTTTTCACCTCTACCTTCGGTTGATCGGTGTGGACAATCCGGTGGACCAAATCCAATTCTGCAAGTGTCAGGTAATACTACACCCCAAGCTCTTCAATTTGATCCTAGAAAATTTCAAAATTAAATCCAAATTTTATATTTTTGAGCGCCCTCAACAAAGGAACACTGTGTACGCGGGTTCTCTATAGTGTAACTCATGTACACACGTTATGTATGCGAGTATCCCGAAGGACAGTCACGTATAGTATGTGACATGCCTAGCTAGACAGTTGCATACGCTACGTGAAGGGGAAAAGAAGTATGCAGGGTCAAAATTTTGAATTTTTACATGAAACTAAAGGTTTGCAATGCTTGTTTTACTAGGTTTGAAGATGGTACTTGAGTGGAGGGAGCATGAGCATGAAGATATGGATCAAGAAGCACTCCAAGATGCCCCCATTGTGAATGTTTTACGTTCAAGTTGATTGTTAAAGTTTTTTTGTACATCACCTATGCGGGGCAATGTCCGCCTGCTAGAGTTCATGATCAATTATTGGGATCATGATTTGGGCATGTTTGAACTTCAAGGTGAATCCTTGGAGATTACTTCAGAGGATATCTATTTCATTACCGGTCTATCACGACGAGGAGCTCCAGTTAACTTGGAGGACACCGACAGAGGCGATGACCCTATAATTGTCCAAAACTATATTGACATATATTGCGCTCCAGGTACCCAAAAGAAAGGGAGTTGCATCCCTATTGTACACATACGTGATCTTCCTCTACAGGTATTGACAAGTACCATAGTGAGGGTTGCGGGATAATATTCTCTTCATCTTGATACACGTAACTAGATGAGGTTAGCAGTGGATTGCATGTAGGGGGCCTTATATGATTTGTGGTCGGGAGTTGTCCCAATTTTGAGAAAACAGCTCTCTAATTGCAAGAGAGGAAGGAGGAAGAACTTTGGATATTATAGCATACTAGTATCCTTCTTCTTTGAGAGAGCTTTAGGATTGAGTCCCGCAGTACCCCTACCAGTTCGTTCTCCTCGTCAGCCTAGGTTGAATGGATGGGGAGATATGTTCCTCTTCCAGGGAGGAGGTGGTTCAGTACATAGTGTATATGATGATGACTTCTAGTTTTGATGGGAGTGGCAGTTACCAGCACTGGAATAGTTTCCATATGCTGGGATGGATTTTTGTGGTGATCCAAACTTCGTTCTCGCTCTAGGAGGAGCATGGGGAGAGTTAGGTAATTTTTTATTTTCAAATTTTCAAATTTTTATGAATTTTAAATATAGAGATATATACATATGTATAAGAGTTCTGATCCTATAAACATGTCAAAATGCAGATATTGGACCAGTCCACCCTGAAGGGCATCGATGCATGTATGTGCGTCTTGTTTTAGGAGAAGACCAGGGATTGATTAGGGTTCTTGAGGGGAAACTGGCCATGCTTACCCAAAGAGTACCCACCTTACAGATTGAGCACATCCCATCCATCATTCAAGAGTTTGTGGTTTATGTACCACCTTTCTGGATACACCTTTTGAGGAAGATAGCCAGAGAATTTTTAGTATACATAGATGTTGTTGAGCCTGTTGAATCCGAAGAGGCTTAAGAAGCCAGAGTACAGGGAGACTAGGGGGACCGGGGTGGTCCAGCTTAGATATAGGGAATTTGATGGACTATGATCCATATTTTGTATATTTATTGTATATTATATAGTTATGACTAGATCTGAGGATCAGAGACTCGACCTATCTATGGACATATATTCACACACACACACACACACACACATATATATATATATATATATTGTTGGTTATTTACAAATGTTTTGTATGTGTATGATGTATATTTTATTTTATGAAAAATATGTTAAATGCCAATCCAAGACGTAATTAGTGTATGCATCAGTTAATGAATTTTGATTCCTTGGAATATGATTGAATGTAATGAATTCAAAATTTCTTTCCAAAAAACTAACTTGCATAAACTTACGTAATAGAATAGGGTTCCGCACCTGATAAGCTTGATTGAGTTGGGAAACCACCAGTTCAAAGTCCAGTTGGACTTCGAGCTAAGTAATACCATGTGACAAAGCATCCCATAGAAGCTCAATTACAGCCCTATACTTAGTGACATTATTAGAAGCATGACCTAAGCAAGCGCCTCCTGAGGCAGCTAACTATCCCGAGGGAGAATAAATGATCCATGCCGCTGAAGCTATATTACAAGTGTGACGACTGACACCATCAGTGAAACCTATGAACCTCTCAGAAGACATCTGAAACAACTAGCAGATGTTATAGAAAACACAAACCGACAAACTAGTGTACATAAAAATACATACAATAAAATATAAGAAAAAGTGCTAAGCCTAAGCATAGTACTTCTTTAGGTAGAGCCCATTTCTAGGCTTAGGCAGCTTATTCCCATCAAAATAAATCAATTCATATGTGCCCTTCTTTAATACCTTCAACATGACATAAGGCCCCAACCACATGGACTTGAATTTTCCTGCCCCCAGGGGTTCTTTGTCTTGGTCCCAGAGCAAAACAAGTTCCCCCTTAGAGAAAATCCGAGGCTTGAGCAACTTATCATATTGTATTTTGACCCTATTTTTGTGAGCTTGATTTGCTGTCAGTGCATCTCTGCGCTGTTGATCAAGATGTTCTAAATGTACTAGATTTTCTTCAAGCTTCGTCGTATCAGGTAACACATGAATAGTTAGTTTCAAGGACAGGATTTCACATTTAACTGGGGTAACAACTTCCACTCCATGAACGAGTTGGAAAGGGGAGAATCCCGTAGTAGTTTTTACATTAGTTCGATACACCCAAAGTGTAGGGTATAACATGATGTGCCAGTTAGAATGGGCTGCATCAATAGTACGTTTGAGGATAGTCTTCAAAATTTTATTAACAGCCTCAACCTGACCATTTTCTTGAGGATAGTATGAAGATGAATGTTCTTGTCTGAATCCAAGCATAGTGGTCAGTTTCGTCATCATGATATTTTGAAAATGATTGCCATGGTCAGTGACAATCACCTTGGGTATACTAAATTGTGCTATAATTTGATTGAACATGAAAAAAGATGCGGTTTCCCCGTCGGCTTTAAAGGTGGGCATTGCCTCTGCCCATTTTTTAAAATAGTCTAAAGTGACAATGATATATTTGTTCCCCCTAGCTAAGGCTGGGTTACACATCATGTAATCAATCCCCCACTTCATGAAGGGACCCACCATGACAACGGCTAATAATGGCGCGGGATGTGACTACATCTTCCTGGTGTAAATATGACAAGGATGATAGCACTTCACGGCTTCCACACAATCCTTGAAGATCGTGGGCCAGAAATAACCGACATGTAGTATCTTCTGGGCCGTTGCTAACCTAGATAAATGACCCCCACATGCTCCACTATGGGCATCATTCAGGACAATATCTGCTTTCTCATGGGTGAGACATCTATGCAAAATGGAATCTACCCCCCTACGATACAAAGTATCTCCTATGATGAGTTAGTTCTTAGCATGAAGGCATAGTTTACGTCATTCCTCCCATGAAGAAGCTACATGATACTTCAAATTCTAGAGATATATAAGTATATCTCCATACCAGGGGTCAATGGTGGATATCAAGAAGATATGCTCATATGGGAATGAGTCTTCTTCAATGACTACATCTTCTTCTATTGGAAATTCTACTATAAGCTCAGAAAAAACTAAGGATTTTTTAGATTTAGCGGTCTGGAAATCCAAGTCAAACTCTTGGAGAATGACTATCCATTTATTGAATTTTCCCCCAACAATCCGTCAGGACAAAACATATTGAAAAGGATTAACATCCACCACTATCGTTGTAGTCCTCAGTAAAATGTAGTGATGTAACCTCTGAACAGCATAGACAGCTGCTAAGGCCAATTTCTCGATGTGGGAGTACCTAAGTTTAGGTCCAGCTAAAGCACGACTAAGATAGTAAATGACATGCTCCTGGAGCTTATCATCCTCCTGGACTAGGACTACCCCAATGGTCGACTCGAATGTGGCCAGATACAATATAAAATCCCTAGAGTAATCTGGCGGATGCAGTAAAGGTGCCGTCAACAAAGATTTTTTTAATGCCTCGAAAGTGAGTTGTGCAGTTTCATCCCATACAAATGGGGTGTCCTATTTTAGAAGGTGCATGAAACCCTTGTTAATATTGGCATAGTTTACAATGAAACATCGAAGAAAACTGGACTTTCCCTGCAGGCTCTGAAGTTTCCTGATAGAAAGAGGAGGAGGTAGATTTACAATGGCCTCTACTTTTAATGGATACACCTGAATGCCTCTATTAGAAATAATGAATCCGAGCAGTCTCCCTGACTCGACACAGAAAATTCACTTGTGGGGATTCAAGAGGATCTTATAGTATCTACATCGCTCAAATATTAACCTTAGGTGATCTGGATGGTCAATCCTCTTACGAGAATGTGTAGGAATATTATCAAGGTAAGGTTCGACAATGGATTTGATATCATGGAAGGAAAAGTTCATTTCCCATTGAAAGGTTGCTTCAGCATTTTTCAATCCAAAGGGCATTTTTTTGTACGTGAAGGTACCCTAAGGACAAATGAATGCGGTTTTATGTTGGTCTTCTAATTTTATTTGAATTCTATTATATCTGGAGAAACCATCCATAAACGAGAAAACTTCACTTCCCGTGCAAGCATCTATAATTTGATCTATAAATGTCATGGGATAGTTGTCCTTAGGACAGGCTTTATTCAAATCTTGAAAGTTGGTATAGACGTGTATGGTCCCTTGCTTCTTATCAAAAGGAACTGGGTTGGATACCCATTTCGTCAGAGCTATGGGATAAATAAAACTATCTTTCAACAATTTTTCAACTTCAGCCTTCATAGCTTCCACTTTACACGGATTAACAGGTCTTTACTTTTGCTGAACAAGTTTAGCATTAGGGTATGTTTGGATCTTGTGCTCAACTATCGATGGATCAATGCATGGCATCTCCTCATATGACAACAGAAAAACATCACGAAATTACTTAAACAAGGACGTATCGGATTGCAATATCCTTAGGAGAGCAGTTTGCACCGATATGTATATTTTCCACAATGTCAGGATTTACAGAGATGTTGATAGGGATAGTAGTGGAAATATTTGCCATATTCCCCTTTGCAAACATTACTTCCCTTGGTAAGGGATTGATGGGTATATTAACATCATCT
The DNA here is from genome assembly GCA_001517045.1 of Pseudotsuga menziesii. NCBI lineage: Eukaryota > Viridiplantae > Streptophyta > Pinopsida > Pinales > Pinaceae > Pseudotsuga > Pseudotsuga menziesii. The sequence continues at coordinate 298,457 of LPNX010867003.1, forward strand.
ATCAATCTCATATGAAACTCTTGATTCTCTATCCTTCTTATCTCTAGAAGAAAGTAGGATCGATGATGAAGATCTTCACAGATCTTACCACGTCCACACATGGCTTCCAGAATGGCTTCATCAGAAAGTAAAACCATATCTAAACAATCCATAGAATGCAAAGAGTTTTCTTCCCAAGCAGGCAAATAGACTTCTTCCAGATCCTCTGAGACTGTAAGAGGGTCTAGAACGAGATCAACAGTGGTTTGAGCGATAGCTTGGTGAGCCACTTCCACTACCGATAAGGGCACTTCTGGTTTGTGGGGAGAAGGGAGAACCCAAGGATCAGTTCTATCAACAACCGTGGCTATGGACATCCCCACACTAGTAGAACCTATATAGTTAATCGAGGTTGGAAGATCAAATGTGCCCATCAACGATGCGTACTTTCCATCCCCCAAGCTCTCAGTAGAAAGTTTCACATGATCAACCAATGGCACGATGGACTCATTAGACTCCATACGGCCTTTCCGAGTAAAATTGAGTTGGTTAACAGTAACCAACTTCCCTTCATGTGGAAACACTACCACCCTAAATACAACTGATGCAATAGTAGACATGGCATAAGTCCAGCTTCTTCCCAAAAGCAAATTATAGTCCAAAGGTGCATCAATCACTTCCACCTCAACAGACACCACTTTCCTTGCCAGCTTAATTTCAAAAGTTGGTAGGATACCATGCGGACAGAATGAACTTCCATCGAAAGTAGTAAGCAGAGTGTTTGATGGGACCAGCGCTAGGGATCCGAGAGCTTTCCAACATGATAAGGACATAATGCATGGAGAAGCACCCTCATCAACAACTGCCCTTCCAATGGTGTTTCCCCCATGGATGACATCTATTGATAAGGCTACATGGTAAGGTAGGTGAATTTTAACATTAGACAAGTGAAATTTCACCATGAGACTCGATGAGTCCATGTTGCCTAAGGTTGCTAAGAGTTCATCCCGCTGGGTGAGACAGCTCTATAACACCTCTAAAGATGACATTGCACAAGGGGTTTGGGCCAAGTATTCGGCCACAGAGTAGTTTGAAGCAGCTCTAGCATTAGGGTTATGAAAGGTCTTCTTAAAGACACCTTTCGGTATCTTAGGCATATTTTCAGCAGGCTTCTCGATCGTCATAGGGTTATAAGTTTCACCCATAGACTTACCCTTCTCAGAAGTCTCTTTTTCATAGTTTTTATTCCTAGTTTGTAGCAAAGTCAAAGATCAAACCATGTTGATATAGTTGGGGTCAAGGGAATTTGGAGTGCCCCCTGCTACATTAGAAGCTGAAGTAGAATTCTGCCCATGGGTAAATGGATCCTTCAAGACAACCGGTTGTTGAGCTTTTAGTAGCTTTTGGGATTTTTCCATAAGGGGAAAAAGATGGGTGAGGTGATCCTCATGGCATAAGTTACACGGGAATTTCACCTTTTTCTTTTCTTTCTTGCCTCCATCAACACTATTTGCAGTTTTCTGCTTGTTTTGATTCCCCTCCCCTTTATTTCCTCTCTTCTTCTTCCCACCGGGCTACTGATTGCCCTTTTAAGAGGTCTGTGCAAAAACATTTGCATTTTGGGGTGAGGAGGAAGCCTTTGCTGCCTCCATCTTAGAATGTTTGACAGACAGCTGATGGAGTTGTTTGGCCAAAGATTCTGCAGTGGGAGAGTTTACGGACCCAACCACACCATTGACATGGGGTCCAGGATTAGGTTTCTCTACATCATGGGTAGGCCTCGGTTCCTTAGGAATAATCTCATACAAGATCCTAGATTGAGAATAAATCAAATCCAATTTTTGGGCCCTGACGATAGCTTCTTCCTCATTCGTCACTTTTGAATTAGATATGTGCTTAGATATGTAAGGCAATAATGATTTAAGGAACCATTATAGTAAGAAATGAGGAGGAATAATGGATTTAATAAGGCTCTTTCGCCTCCTCCACTCTTGGATGTGATCTGAGATGTGGGTAGCCTTGTTCTACCTGAAGGTAGATGATAACAAGTCCGTTCCGAAGTTGTATTAGACCAGAAGCTGAAATTGGCTAAGGAATGCATTAGCCAAGTCCCAAAAAGTACTGAACATAGTAGAAGGCAACTCATTAGAGAGAATTTGAGGTCAAAAATGGGCCTCAAAAGGACCAAAATGTACTATAAAAATCAACCAATTACATTCTAGTAGATGACATCATCCCCCATGGTTGAGGTGGCATTGCATGAGTTAAGAATGCTTGTTTGTCACATTTTCTATGGTGGATGAAAACCCATAGTTAACCAAGGTAGTGGTACAAGTACTTTTAAGTCATAAAGTAAAGTACTCATAATAAAAGTCATTTCACACTTTCTCATAAAACAATATTATTGTTATTTTCAACTAAAGTACTCATAATTTACTTTCTCATAAAATAATATTATTGTCATTTTCAAGTAAAGTACTCATAATTATTGTCTTACATTATTTTCTATGAGAAACTTAACTATAACACTCCTTTACAATAAAATGAAAAAAATGTTTTAAAAATAATATTCAATGTTATTTTATTTTTTTTTATATTTTCACTAGTCAATTTTTAAGAATAAATCAAGTCTTATGTTATTTTCTATGAGAGACTTAACTATAACATTCATTTACAATAAAATAAAATCAAAATGTTTTACAAAATAATAATGTTCTAAAGATTATATATATATATACTACTCAATTTTTAAGAATAAATAATGTCTTATATTATTTTCTATAAGAGATTTAACTATAACATTCATTTACAATAAAATGAATATATCAAAAAAAATACGATTTTGATATCAATTTATTCTAATAATGCAATAAATATTATAATAATATTGTTAAAATTTTACATGTATATAAATATCAATTAAATCACATTAAAATTAAATTGATGAGGAATGTACTAAATATAAAAAGTCAACATAAATTAAAAAAAGAACTCCTAAAATTTTTTTTTTTTGTTTAATTTCATTTACATGTTCAAGACAAATAAATGCTAAAGGACAATAAATTTTTGGGAATTTACAATGAATCTTAGTCACATCATTGTAGAGTTATTTTATTAATTTTATTTATAGTCAATTTAGAAAAACAACTCAACCATGGTTATTTATATTGTGCATTAAAGGTAGTGTAGGAGGTGAGTTGTCGTATATACCTACCCCATAAAACCCCTAAATCATAATATTTTAATATATCTTATATTTTTGTAGTACATCTCTTAGGAGACCCATTTTTGACCTCAAATTCTCTCTAATGCAATGTACCATTTTACTGCAGTACTTGTTAAGGTTCTTTGGAACAACCTGAACCTAACTAAATCTTCATTCAGCAAATTAGAAGAACACCATAAATGAAAAGTAGTGGCATGAGCCCCAGGATCTTCACCAACTTTGCCTTCGAATTTTGGGATGTCCAATGGCAATTTCATGGGGATAGGTAGCCACGAGGGGTCATGCCTCACTGGGTCGTTCATCAATTTAGACAAATCTAGAAAGTTTAACGTTGCCAGGTTCAAAAGCTTAGGTCGAACCTAGGCACTAAAAGTGCCAGAATGGGCATTAGAAGGACTTTCCCCCAAATTCCCATAAGTGAAGGTGGGGTTTCCCCATACCGCCAGTTACGAAGTGGATGGGTTACTTTGGAATGAATTCCATTTGTAAGCCACATGATTATGGGTGGGAGGTGCAATATAAGAGGTTTCGGTTGCCCCAGTCGAAACTGGGGTTTGAAAAATAGGAGGAGGTATCCCTCCGCTAAAAAACGAAAAGAGAGATATCATTAATGGGACCAAGATTGGAGTTTGAAAACCTTTCCCATAAGGTTTAGTGTTTCCAAATTGCACTCCTACATAAGAAAGTGATGGGCCTAGGTATGGAGTGGATGGGGTAATATGGTCCCCATTCCAAGGAAATCCTTGGACAAAAGACAAGGATCCTACTGGACCACTTTGGCCAGTGTGTGTGAAGGAAGGAACAATAGGTATACTAGGAATCCATGTAACCATGCCACCAGAAGCACCTACCAGGCTTGTGGGAACCGATGGTTGAACCACCCAGCTCGTTGGACTTAAGGGCATAGTAGGTATGCTAGATCTAGGGGCACTTACCGAGGGAGGTAGTACCCCTTCAGCCGAAATGGCTGAGGTGAAAACAAAAGAACTTTCTCCCATAGTAGACATTATCCTTCCCACAGGGACACCTAACACAGGTGAATCAAAAGGCCGAACCTGGACGATCACATGATCACTTAAGTCAGTCAAGGGTGTATTAAAATTCCTTGCAAACTCGTCAGCCTGCAAGTCTTCTATCTCAACTGTATTAAAATAAAAATGGTTTTCCCTAAGTTCTGGTTCACTTGGAACTTCACTTACTCCTATCGGTTCAAATGAACCGTCTGTGTCCAATCTCCACCTTTGTGGTGGAGGTGGAGGTTCCAATGTGATGAGAGGAGGAAGGTTTTGCAACCTTCATGACCTTCTAATAGGTTGGTCCTCAACGATTGTAAATTTGACAATTCAAACCCTAAGGTCGGCTAAACACAGACAAACCACAGAGCAACACTACGAAAATTCCTAAAGTCTCAACAGTCAGCAAGGGTAAAAGATATGCTTTCCCAAAGAAAGTTGAAGAACAATTACTTGGCATCCTTGAAGAGGTTCTTAGGCACAAGCGGAGGAATCACCCACTTCCCTCCTACACTTTCAACAAGGGTTACCTTCCAAGCCCATCCAAGGTGAACCATAAATAGCCTTCTAGTTTACCTAGGTATGAACCCTAGATGTCAAGATACTACAGGCTACCTTAACTATACCAATAGTCTGGGGGATAGTCGCAAGCCTGACTCGTACGCATGGGTAGGGTAGCTGAGCCTGAAAATCTATGTAGGATAGAATCCCCAGATGCGTAAAAGTCCTGATTTATGTTTCGACAAGGAATCAGAGGTTTATCTCCTCAGTCCAATGCCTCCACGCAGCCTCGTGCTTGACTCCCGTTTGAGAGGAGTTTCCCAGATACTAACGATAAAGAGAAGGATTTACCTATCGATTAGTCCACTACATCTAAATTTTAATACTTATGGGAAGTTTAAACTTCCTATCCCACAAGTCTAGCCTAAGCTAGTAGATGTATGGCCCTAAGAAAATAAAAATTACTAATAGATTTTAATTATTGCGTTCATTTTAAGGGCTATTTTTTACTTAGAAGGCAAGTGGAGTGAAATACTATGATGTTTTTTACTCGATAAGAAATATAAAAAGCAAAGGTGTATACTTCCAAAGCAAAATATCACTAAATAATAAGCTTGTTTTCTTTTTGTAAATGTAAATTGATGAAAATGCAACGACAAAAGAGAACACTAAGACTATATTTTTGTAGTTTTTTGAGATTATATTTTAAAAACTGAAAATAAAACTACTCTATGCAAAATCAAATGCAAAAGCTTCTAAATGTTTTCTTTTCACTTTCTAAAATACTCAAAGACTACTATGCACCTTAATGCACAAAACTTGAGTATGCTTGAATTAAACTAACTATATAAAGTAAGCAAAGTGAAGTAAATGGATTAATAAGACCAAAGATCAACCAACTAAGGAAGACTTGGAACCCTATCTTGGGCAGACACAATGAAAAGAAATCACTAAGATCAAACAAAGGCAAGTGACAAGACAAAAACTATCTAAAAATAGAATGGGATATACAGTGTCTAAAACCCTGATCACTAATTCAGATAACCAATCACTCGAACCTATAACCCAAATAGGCAAATCCACTTCAAGTTGCTAACAGAAAATGATCCAAACAATAAGCACTCAAGGGATTTACAAGAAAGCACAAGTTGTGTCCAACAAAGTCATCAAACTCATAGTGCAATGCTTATAGGAAGACCAACCAGCAAACAAAATTTTAAAGAGGGACAGGCACAAGCAAACCCTAGCCCAAACATTTCAATGCTCAGGCTTGTACGTGACTCTGTATAAGGGAAACCTATGTATTGTATGTGACTGTCCTAGAGAGAAACCCACATACATAGGTGTCTGTACGTGACTGTATGCAAGAGCAACCCATGTATAGGTGTAAAATTTTCTAATAAAAAAGAAAAATTTTCAAGGTCTTCAAACACCACTCTAAGCATGAACCAAGATAGGACACCACACATAGAATCAAGGCAAAGACTGGGAAACGGTCAACAGAAATAACCCACAGCAGTATGGGATCCCCAGCGGAGTCTCTGGTTTCGTTGTTCAGGAATAAACACCCTTATAACCTAGGGTTTGGGGTTACCAATGTACTTCTAAAACTTGCAGACAGTCAGCTTTAAAGTATAGAAAGGAATAGGAAGAAATGTTGAACTCACCCGATTAACGACGGTTGATCCAAGCTTTCTCTTCTCCTGCTATTCTTCTCTCCAAATCTTTCAGGGATGCACCTCCTTCACCTGCAAAGAGCAAATTCTCCAAGTACAATCTTATACATGTATATATGACAAGTTAGATGAACAATATATAGAGTGCTTAATCAAAAATATTCATCAAACATGATACATGAAAGAGACTCAGCACAAATTTGGAACAAGAATTCTCTTTATTAACAATAGTGAATGAGATAAGTGTATAACCCAACGTTTGAAACAAGGACTCCTCTGCAACCAAATGATTCTGAGTTTTTCTACTCCAAATATTTCTGAAGATATACCACCAGCATAACTTTGCTCTTCAAGTATGATTGATTAATTCCCTCCCCAAGGCCTCTATTTATACTTTGGGAAATAGGGCAGTTTTGAAGTGTGAGGAGGTTGAGACAGTTGAGATAGTTAATGATTAGGGCTCAACAAATCTCTATTAATCGTGTTTTATTATTTTTAATGTCGAATGGATATGTACACGACTATTGATACTAGCAACCCACGTATGAAACGCGAGTTGCTATAAGGGAAACCTTCATACAGATCCGTACGCATGTTGCAATGAAGATACTCACGTACAGTACGCGGGATGCTGCAAAGATAGTCGCGTATGTATGCGAGTTTCTGTGGAGATAGTCATGTACGACAATCAATATATATAAAGGTAAAATGGAAAGCTAATTGGATAATGAATGCATCTCATGTCATGCCCATGTATAGTGTTTAGGCAACCTTCAATCCATAAGTGTCCTTTTGTGTACCAACATATGAAGTGTCAGCACTCGGATAGAGAAGTGCCATTTGGGTTGATAACAGAAACCATAAGAAGGAAGAGGATGTTTTTATATTTTACATAGATCCAATGATGTGAAAAATAGATGGGTGATGGCTTCATAATCTCCGATTGAAATATGCACTCCAATTCTCCCAAAATGCTCTCCAAGGTTTGGTAAGTGGTAAATGTTTTGGTTTTTACTATTTATTTTGATTTTTATAACATATTTTAGGGTTTTTTATATTATTTTAATGTTTTTAAGTCATTTTTATTAAAAATACCCTTTTACATGGTTTATAAAAGTCATTTTAAATATTTAGGGAGACTAATAGCCTTTTTAAAAGTCTTGTAGGGATGGAAATAAACAATGTTGTCTATGGGGAAGTTCAAATTTCGACTTTTTCATACATCTGAAAAATGGAAAAGGTCCTTGAGCATTCATTTTGACACTTTGATCATGCTCCCAAAACCTAGTATCAAAGTTCTGAGTCTTTTTCCGATTCTTTTTAGGCTCGTAAAACCTATTCATCGCGCAAAAGAAACCTATTGGAGTCTTCTTTAAACTCTTCTTGGACTCCCTAAATGTGAAAATATTTTCGAGTGCACTTGTCTTCTTCACGCTCATAAAAGTACTTGAAGAGTCTTTTTTTTATGGTAGTTTATCTCTTTTTCAGTTTGGATTGACTATTTATGAAAAAGGACCCTTTGGAGTCTTCTTTCATCTTCGTTTAGACTCTCTGAACATGAACGAGACTGAGTTAACTTTCATTGGACTCATTAAACTAAACACTGAGAGACCCTCTTTTGGGAACAAAACCCTCCTTTCTCAAGTTCGTAAAATGTATGAGAGTGGACTTGTCTTTAGACGAGCTATAATGAGTGTTTGTTACCCTCTTTGAACTCGTAAAAATGAAAAGAGGCACTCATAAAACATGATGGGGAAATTAAGGGAAGGGAATCAATTCATTTTGTAAATAAAATGGAAGTTTATTGTCACCTTTGAACATGGCACTTGTTTGCATTTCATACAGTCAATTAGGTATTCAACTTGTCTCTGAGACGATTGAATTTCATAAGTCATGTCACTCCTTCAAGGCTTTCAAAGAATGCATTGTCCAATGTCACATAGTGTTCCACCTCATCGAGTAAATGCTGCCAAGTCTATTATTGTACCACCCGATGTTCAAAGGGAAGTTGAAATTTTCCCTCTGCAGTCAAAACAACCTTTGTGTTAGTACCTTTTGAGTTAGTATTAAGGTTACATTATCTACAATATTCCAGAACTTTGTTCCAAGTTTCGTGTTGTTGATGTGGGATTCATCATGGCCCTCCTTCAATGAGACTATTCCTGTCGAAAGTAGCTCATCATCCAGGAATTAGTCTTAGAAAAAAAATTAGTACCTTGAAATTTGTATGCCTCAATGACATATTCTCTCACTCTCGATGTAGGTTCACATCATTAACCTTTGATCGATAGATTTGACTGAGTGTTAAACATAAAATCATCTATTCACCCTTAGGATATTGTACTAGAGTACCTTGGGAATCATTGACATCAATGGTGATCTCACTCACACTTGTTAACGGTTCACATCACTAACTGGTAATCAAGTGGTTTCTACCATGTTTGACTTCAAATCATTGTAATTACATGGATAGAATCGTACTTTGTGGAAGATGAGACGAAGACCCTAGGTACTTGTTAAAAGAATTCATAGCTTTCTCTCCAGGTTGCGATGGAGTATATTGTATGAAGTCCCAGCATGGATCCACATTTGTATGGTTGTGGATGTGCTCAAATTTGTGTTCATTTGACATAGATATACAGTGTATTTCTAGTAGCTATGTCCCAAGTTTGAGTCCTCTATGACATGGATCTACACTATATTCTAGTAGCCATGTTTGTTAATCTCTCTCATGGATCTGCCTTGTATTGGTCTGCAGCCATGATGAGGACACATTTGTTCATGAGTCAAAAGTATCGATGTATTGCATATTCCTAGTTGATGATCTCCAATCAATTCAATTCTTTCCTCGAAGTGATAAATTGCTCTTGAAAATCTCTTTCCTATCATATCCCTCTTGACTCATTCTTTGGGGGCAATTATGTTACACATAAATCTCATCATCATCATGTGATGAGGTCCCAAACATCAGTATTTTCCTTGAATCCCAAGTTTTGAAGTGAAAATATTGGCCCAAACATCAATCCTGCATATGAAAATCCAGCATTGCTCCTTCCTTTATGTCAATAAGCATTACCTTCTTCAGAAATGCCTTTAATCCCTTGACAGTAGGTGGTTCCACCAACTTTACCTCTTGTTCAAGGAACAGTTGTGCCCTGTCACCGCTTTGTCATAGTGAGGAAGAAGCGGTGTCCTTGGTAAAAAGTGAAAAAGAGAGGTTTCCATGAAGCTTCTCGAAGGAAGACTTCGTGGAACCCTTATCCCTACACCTGAGGACCACCTGGACTAGAGATCTATCCTTTTGGGATCACCTATCCACCTCACCCACTATTTACTCAACCTTCCCTATCCTCCCAAGGCCTATAAAAGCAGGCTCATATCCATAGTTGATAGGGAGCAAAGTTATACTGTTGCAATGAAATTTTCACCTAAATTAGTAGGGTGAGCATAGAGGGAGCAAGTTTGAGCTTTTGGGGACAAGATATTGGCATTGTGAAGGAGCATATCGAAACTAAGGAAAAGGTTGTAAACTTATTCTTCATCTTTAATGCAAAAATGGTTCCTTTCCCATAAAGTATGTTGTGTTATTATCATGTATTTTATTGTTATATTCCTTAGTCACTAACATAGATCAGTGGATCATATTCTAGTTCTTTTTTATCACGTTTCTTGGTTTCATGTGATCATGCAGGTACATTCATGAAGAGTTATTGTCATGTCCCCATGCCTCCGATCGGCGAAGAGGATGCGATCACCAAGGTGTTAACCATCTAGGCTAAGAGCCCATGAACATGTACATGGATAAAATTTCCATAAACATAATGCTGCAGGAAAATGCATTAAGGTAAAATAGGCACAAATGACATTGTTTATCATACACAACTATCGTTATTTATCATGCACAGTGGAAACAACATGCATTCACACAAGCATTCATTTAACATGTTCATCATTTTCATTAACAAAAATTACGATTGTAGAAGTAAAATGGACAAGATCACTTATCTTATGAAGAACTCGTTCCACAACCAGCTACGTCACTGCAATGTTCCACCCAACCATAGGCCAGCATGTTCTTTAATCTCTCAGCAGCGTTGCCACCCTCGAGCTGGGCATGATTCTCCAAGGAATAAGGGAACTAGCAGGCTTACACATAGCCAAGGATATACAAACACAGCCAAGCCAACACAGTTGGGTTTATCAGGCCATCAAGGATTTGGGGAAAGGCTCAATGCTAATTTGGTGAGCTCATTATAGAGCCAATAACACCTACACTAGAACTAGCCCAACTTATAAGACACCCACACACACCCAACACAAGGAATCAGTCCCTTCTCTGCTACACAGTCCCTCAAGCCCTGCATTCCCTTCAAGTGCTATTCATGGGTTGTGGAGAAGAAAGCCAACCCTCTAGCTCTGTCTGTGTGGTTTCCAGCCACCAGGTTTATTAAGCAAACCAAGCCCCCCATCCCTGCTCCCAATACAGTTCGAAGACCAACTATTGCACTCATGCAATCATTTAGCTGTCACAACTTAAATAGGGAAGACAATTCCAAACCATTTACAACAATTCCCAAAATGTAGCAGCAACGCAGCTCACAGCCTGGGAAATTAATAGTCCCCGAAATGCATCAGTGGATGTGGCTCGCAACATGGGGAAAACAACAACTCGTCCTTGGAAAATGCAGTCACTAGGAGAACACACATAGACCATGCTAAGGATGAAATTACAGTCTCCCAGCCTTTGCGTGAGTGGGTCAACAATGCAAGACCCATAGATTAGTCCATGAGGGAAAGATACAGCCAAACCATCCATCGATCTACAGAGGAAAAACTACGTGGGTAAAACCAGGAAAATCCTATGCGTGAGGGTGGGTAAATTCCTCTCTTGTGTGAGGATGAACAGCCTACAGACAGGATGCAATTAGACGTGCGTGAGTGTTCAGCATAGGCATGGAGAGGAGAATGTGTCTGCGGGAGTGAAACCAGGTAAATCTTGTGTGTGGAGGTGAACAGACAATCCTGAGGCCTGCGTAGTGGAGAGTGCATGAAGGTTTCTCCTCCATTGTGATGTCAACCGCTATGGTGGAGTGTGTGTGTGGGTGAGGACTGACAGTCCTGCCACCCCACTCCCAAAGACAATAACTGCCTCAACCACCAGCAACAATTCTTAATGAAAGTGGTTTGGTAAGGTAAAGAAAGAAGACACATGGGTATTTTCCCTTATTGGCCAAGGTTTGACAATTTCCCCACCCTTATCCTTGTGAAAATCATGCCCCTTCTCATTTTAGTTTCCGCAGTCGTAGCTGGTCGGGTTCATTTTAATTAAAGATGCATATTTACATGATGCTGAAACTTAATATGTATGCTACTTGCCCTGATATACCATTGGTGACAATTTAAATCCAAAACATAGCATAACCGATCAATGGCAGGGCCTTGGCCTTTAGCTCCACACCATGATCATTACAATATATACATCATGTACATCTAATGCAACGGGGTCAAAACCGGGGTGTGACATTCCCCTCCACCTTCAATATCACTGTCCTCAGTGCTTTACAAAATTGAATAAAATGCTACACTGGTATCGCCTCAGTGTTCCGCAAAATTGAACAAAAATGGATGTGCCAATCACATGGCATCCTCCAGCTTCCAAGTGGCCTCTTCAGGTCCGAAGTGCTCCCATTGCACCTTTACCTACCCTATGGCTTAGTTCCGGAGCATTGTGACCTTCCTGTCGAGGATGCACATTGGATTGATTCGAAACTCTCCCTCGGGTTCCACCTAAATCACATCCCAATTTATCACATGGTTAGGATCATGTACATATCTCTTAAGCAAAGAAACATGAAAAAAATTATGAGCTCTAGTGCTAGCAGGAAATGCAAGTCTATATGCAATTGGCCCTATTCTTTCAAGCACTTCAAATGGCCCACAATATCTTGGTGACAACTTGGCACAACTTCCAAGCTTCAAGGAACTCTTCCTTGCCCTCACTCTGAGGTAAACATGATCCCCAACACTGAACTCCCTGTTCACCCTATGCTTATCTTTATAGCTTTTCTGTCTATCATGTGCTGCCTTCAGCTTCTGTCTGATATTTACAACCTCTTGCTCCATCTCCCTGAGCAACTCTGGCCCCAACACAATCCTATTCAGTGGATTATCCCAAGTCACTAGCGTCCTACACCTTCTTCCATACAAAGCTTCATACGGACTCATCCCCAAGGATGCTTGCTGTCCATTGTTGTAAGCAAACTCTACCAAGTGTAAGTAATCTTCCCACTTGGTTGGTTTGTCCATCACATACATGCGAATCATATCTTCAAGCACTTGATTAACTCTCTCTATCTGACCATCTGTCTGAGGATGGTATGCAATGCTGAAGTTTAGCTTTGTACCCAAATCTACAAACAACCCCTTCCAAAAGTTGGAAGTGAACTTGACATCTCTGTCAGAGACTATTGCCTTAGGCAATCCATGCAACTTGAATATCTCCTTCATGAAGATCTTTGCAATGTCATCCATCTGATGTGTAGACTTAACCAGTATAAAATGTGTTGCCTTTGTCAACTTGTCCAGCACAACCATGATGGAATCATGTTGTCTCCAACTCATTGGCAATCCTATAATAAAATCCATGGAAATAACTTCCCATTTCCATTCTGGAACTGGCAAAGGCTGCAACAAACCTGCTGGATGTTGATGCTCAACCTTTAGCTATTGACATTTAATACACCTTGAAATGTATTCAGCCATGTCCTTTTTCATTCCTGGCCAAAAGTACTGCTTTCTAGATCTAGCAATTGTCTTCTGATATCCTGGGTGACCAGAATACGGAGCTTGATGGATTTCATCCATAACAACTCTCCTTAGATCTGCTACGTTCGGAATATAAATTCTTCCTTTATAAGTGAGAAGCCCATCTCCTTCAGATCTATATCCCTCATACCTCTTCTCAAGACTTTGCTGCTGCAACTTGTCTTTTACTTGCTCATACAATTCATCTCCAGCAACATGATCAACAATCTGCTGCCTCAAATATGAATGGCAAATACTAAGAGATGCCACATGCATTTCGTGCACCTTCCTGCTGAGTGCATCAGCTACCTTATTCTCTTTTCCCTTTATGTGCTTGATTTCAAAATCAAATTCACATAAAAACTCCAGCCGTCTTGCTTTCCTAGCATTCAAAGTAGGCTGATCAAATAGATACTTCAAACCACAATGGTTTGTTCTGAGCTCAAATCTCCTGCCCATTAAGTAATGTCTCCACATCTTGAGAGCATGTACTATGGCTGCAAGCTCTAGATCATGAGTGGCATAGTTCATCTCATGTTCCTTCAACTTTATTGACTCATAACATATCACGTGGTTGTCTTGCATAAGGACTCCTCCAAGCCCTTGTCCACATGCATCGGTACATACCACAAAATCTTTGTCTGGATCAACAACTTTCAATACTGGTGCACTTGTGAGAAGACTCTTCAACTGCTGGAAGCTTTCTTCACACCTCGATGTCCATTTGAACTTCATCCCCTTCTTTTGCAAAGAAGTGATGGCATGTGAAACTTTGGAGAATCCCTCAATGAATCTCCTATAGTATCCTACAAGTCCCATAAAAGATCTTACATCTGTCACATTTCTTGGAGTAGGCCAATTCATAATGGCTCCAATCTTCTCAAGGTCCATAGATATACCTTCCTCTGAGATAATGTGACCCAAGTACTGAATTCTATCTCTATAGAAGTCACGCTTGCTCAGTTTCGCATACAACTGATGCTCCCTGAGAAAATTCAATGTCAATCTCAAATGCTCTTCATGCTCTTTCTCATTCTTAGAGTAAACAAGAATGTCATCAAGGAAAACAAGAACAAACTTGTCCAAATACCTGCTGAAGAAACTATTCATGAGGCACATAAATGTAGCTGGCGCATTTGTGAGACCAAATGGTACCACTACAAACTCATAATGCCCATACCTTGTCCTGAAGGTTGTCTTATGAATGTCTTCATCCTTGATTCTCACATGATGGTAACTAGACCTCAAGTCAATCTTGGAAAATACCTTTGCTCCTCTCATTTGATCAAAGAGGTCATCAATCCTAGGCAAAGGATATTTATTCTTCATGGTAACCTTGTTCAATTGTCTATAATCAATACATAACCTGAGCGTACCATCTTTCTTCTTTACAAATAGAACTGGTGCTCCCCAAGGAGACACACTTGGTTAGATATACTTCTTTTCCAACAACTCTTGCAGTTGCATCTTCAATTCTAGCATCTCTGGTGTACTCATCCTATAGGGTGCCTTGGACACTAGTGCTGCTCCTGGCACAAGTTCAATTGTGAAATCAATGTCCTGCTTCGGAGGAAGCCCTAGAATCTCATCAGGAAACACATCCTCGAATTCCTGTAACACCTGATAGTCCTCCAACCTAGGAGTTTCATCTCCTGTTTCCTCCAAAATATGAGCTGCATACAACTGGCAACCCTTCCTATAGAATTTCTTTAACTACATTGCTGAAACTTGCCGTACTGAAATCACCTTTGGAATACCTTTCACAACTACTAAGTTCCCTTCTTCATTCATGCATTCGAAAGTCTTATTGTAACAGTCAAGCTTTACCCTGTGAGCTTCTAACCAGTCCATTCCAATGAGAACATCATAGGAACCAATCGGTAGAACATTCAGATCTACATAAGTGACCAATCCATTCATGACCAATGGACATTTCTCTACCACTTCACTGACCTTTCTCTTAGTCCCAGTGGCTAGCTGAACTAACCAAGACTTCCTATGCTTTACTTTCTTAAAAGAACAAATCTCCACTACTCTAGGAGTAATGTAACTGTGAGTAGAACCAGGGTCAATCAAAATAGAAACAGATTGCTCAACAACCTTACCTGCTACTTCAACCACAGCTAACTGGTGATCTTCCTGATGGTCGTCCAATGCTGCGTAGATCCTAGGAACTGCCCTTGCTACTTGACCCACTGTTTCTGCTTCTTGAACATTATAAGTTGGCCTTGCACTCTCATTCTCGAGTGGACAATTTCTATGCATGTGGGGTCCTCCACATTTCAAACATTGAAGTGGCCCTCTATTCTATTGTGGATCCTTAGGATTTTCTCCTATCACTCCAACTGGCTTACTCATAGCTTGAGATGGCTGCTTCTGTTGATTCCTGAAATTAGAAGGTTTGAAAGATTTCTTCCTTTGGTCAAACTTCTCATTCTTCTTGTCCTTCCATGCCTTATGGTAATCAGGTTTACCTTTGCTTTGCTCATAGCAATACTTGGATTAGGATTATTGCTTCTTCAAGAGTTCTTGGTTCATAAAACTCAATTCTATCTTTGTACGACTGATGTAATCCACTCAGAAAACGCTGGACCTTTACCTTTTCGTCTCTGATGTACTGGACATACCTCAACAACTCCAAAAACTTATTTGCATACTCTTCCATGGTTCACTGTCCCAATCTCAGCTCATGGAACTCTTTAATCTTGTCATCATAATACCTATCAGATAGGTATTTCTGCTTGAAATACTTCTTGAACTGTTTCCACTTAAGTCTCCTTTCACTGATCCTCTTCACTTGCTTGAAGTGTTCCCACCAAATGGATGCTCTTCCATTCAGATTGAATATGGCAACTCTTGCCTTCATGTTTCTTGAATAATCATGCACTTGAAAGTACTTCTTTATCCCAAGAAGCCAAGCTTCAGCTTCTTGTCCAGTCTTTACCTCACCATCAAATGTAGGAGGTTTAGCTTTCTTAAATTCATCTCGAGAATGATCCCTATGGTGTCTCTTTCTTTTTCTTTTATGAGAATAAGAACTTGAATCCCCGCTGGATTCTTCAAAATCAGATGACCCACTTGAAGTCCTTCTTCTTCTCCTAGTACTACTCTTACTTCCTTCTGGTATTGCTGTACCTCGTCCAGAGTCTATCTTTCTTTACAAGTCTGTTAAACTCTGCAACATAGCAGCATTCAACTGATGCTTCTCTTCCTGGGATTTGATCAGACTTCTCATGGTAGCTGCAACATTTGACGATGTCTCTTGGAATCTCCTTCCATTAGACTCAATGTCATCATTTCTATTACGAACATTTTCTCCCATGGCATCTTCTCCTCGCTCATGAGAATCCCTAGCATCATAGCCATCATGGGTTCTCATACTGAACCACCACTTACTTGTCAAACTACTCTACCTGGAATACTTCCTTGGAAGGTGACTATGACTCTACAGACGTGTTAGTAACACAACTGTTAGATACATAACATTAATATAAATCAGCATTACTTAACTTCTCCTAGAAAAATTCTAAAATTACAAGTTTTTCCCAAAACATAGAACTTTCTTCATCAGAGAATGTCTATCTGAGGGGGACGATGGGGGTCAAGGGGGACATCTATTTTCGTGCAATCTAATGCATAAGATCGCTTCCTCTTTCCTCCTTCTCAGCCCATGAAAATCCACTAAAAATCCTCTGAAAAACAGCTAAATTTTCCTTTATTCAATCGGGTCTCTTCCCCAATTATTCTTCCACAGAATCGGCTCCTCTTTCCAATTATTCTTCCACAGAATTGACTCCTCTTTCCAATTATTCTTCCACAGAATCAGCTCCTCTTCCACTATTTCTTCTGCAACGGTGGCTCACGAAATGCTTCCTCCTTCTAATCGGTGTCGGCAACCTTTCTATTCGGAAGCCGTAACGCTTTTGCTTTCGCAACGGTGGCTATTTACTTGGAACAATTTAAACTTTTCTACAACATCGGAGGTCTTTCTCATCGGCTGGCTAATTACTTTGGCTTCCACAACGACAGCACACCAAAGACGAACTCCTTCCGATAGCCGCCCTTTACTTAGAAATTTTTTTAAAACTTCTTGTGGCATTGGAGGTCTTTTCCGTCAGGCATCTAGTCATTTATACTTCCGCAATGACGGACGCCCACTTCCCAAACTCTTCTGCAATGGCATAAGCCCACTTCACAAACTCTTCTATAATGGCGGAAGTTAACTTTGTTAATTGTTTCGATGTGGAACACTTAGTCAAAATTTTCATGGCTTTCTCCAAACTGTTCCAACGTCGGGCATGCTTTCGCTTAGTGCTTCCGTAACAGCGGAAGTCCTTTTGCCTAGCTCTTCCACAATAGCAGAAGTCTTCCCCACTAGTGGCCCGACCGCTCCAAACTTAGACCATTTCCTTTTGAATTTTTACCAGTCATCCACTGATTCAGCTGGAAGAATGAGATACAACCATCATTAGTTGCTTCTTCTTGGCCCATAGAGGCCCATTGTTGCCAACCTGAGGCTCTGATACCTTACCGTCACGTCTCCATGCCTCCGACCGGCGAAGAGGACGCGATCACCAAGGTGTTAATCATCCGGGCTAAGAGCCCATGAACATGTACATGGATAAAAATTGCATAAACAGAATGCTGTAGGAAAATGCATTAAGGTAGAACAGGCACAAATGCCATTGTTTATCATACACAGCTATCGTTATTTATCATGCACATCGAAAACAACATGCATTCACACAAGCATTCATTTAACATGTTCATCATTTTCATTAACAGAAATTATGATTGCAGAAGTAAAATGGACAAGATCACTTATCTTATGAAGAACTCATTCCTCAACTAGCTACGTCGCTGCAACGTTCCACCCAACCATAGGCCAGTGTGCTCCTTAATCTCTCAGTAGCGTTGCCACCCCCGAGCTGGGCATGATTCTCCAAGGAATAAGGGAACTAGTAGGCTTACACATAGCCAAGGATATACAAACACAGCCAAGCCAACACAGTTGGGTTTATCAGGCCATTAAGGAGTTGGGGAAAGGCTCAATGCTAAGCTGGTGAGCTCATTACAGAGCCAAGACCACCTACACCAGAACTAGCCCGACTTCTAAGACACCCACACACACCCAACACAACGAATCAGTCCCTTCTCTGCTACATAGTCCCTCGGGCCCTGCATTCCTTTCCAGTGCTATTCAGGGGTTGGGGAGAAGAAATCCAGCCCTCTAGCTCTGTCTGTGTGGTTTCCATCCACAAGGTTTATCAAGCAAACCAAGCCCCCGATCCCTGCTCCCAATACAGTCCAAAGACCAACTATTGCACTCATGCAATCATTTAGCTTTCACAGCTTAAACAGGGAAGAAAATTCCAAACCATCTACAGGAATACCCAAAATGTAGTAGCAACGCAGCTCACAGCCTGGGGAAATTAACAGTCCCCGAAATGAATCAGTGGATGTGGCTCACAACATGGGGAAAACAACAACCCATCCTTGGAAAATGCAGTCACCGGGAGAACACACATAGACCACGCTGAGGATGAAATTAAAGTCGCCTAGCCTTTGCGTGAGTGGTTCAACAACACAGGACCCATAGATTAGTCCATGAGGGAAAGATACAGCCAAACCATCCGTCGATCCATAGAGGAAAAACTACGTGGGTAAAACCAGGAAAATCCTGTGTGTGAGGGTGGGTGAATTCTGCTCCTGCGTGAGGATGACCAACCTACAGAGAGGACGCAATTAGACGTGTGTGAGTGTTCAGCACAGGGATGGAGAGGAGAATGTGTCCACAGGAGTGAAACCAGGTAAATCCTGTGCGTGGAGGTGAACAGACAATCCTGAGGCCTACATAGTGGAGAGTGCATGAAGGTTTCTCCTCCATTGTGAATTCAACTGCTGTGGTGGAGTGTGCGTGTGGGTGAGGAATGACAGTCCTGCCACCCCACTCCCAAAGACAATAACTGCATCAACCACCAGCAACAATTCTTAATGAAAGTGGTTTGGTAAGGTAAAGAAAGAAGACACATGGGTATTTTCCCTTATTGGCCAAGGTTTGACAATTTCCCCACCCTTATCCTTGTGAAAATCATGCCCCTTCTCATTTCAGTTTTCACGATCGTAGCTGGTCAGGTTCATTTTAATTAAATATGCATATTTACATGATGTTGAAACTTAATATGTATCCCACTTGCCCCGATATACCATTGGTGACAATTTAAATCCAAAACATAGAATAACCTATCAATGGCGGGGCCTTGGCCTTTAGCTCCACACCATGATCATTACAATATATACATCATGTACATATAATGCAATGGGGTCAAAACCGGGGTGTAACAGTTATCATTATAGGAAACAACTACATTATTCTAGAAAAAAGACTCATTCCATATCTTCATCCATTCTAGGGAAAGTATTCCAATTCTGTTGTGAACTATTTTTTCTAGATCTGAACCATTCAAACTAGAGGAACAACTCTTATCCGCAAGAGGTTATTTTTTCCTACAAACAATATTTCTTACAACAACCTCAAGGACATTACTTGAAATATTTAAATATATGGATAAATACATTGGTCTGTGAGAAAGGGATCCCGAGGATGGAGTTCAACAAGTAAATATTTCTGCACAGAGGACCTGGGTGATGTCGCAAGAAAGGATTGAAAAAAATGGACCAAAATGAGACAATATGTTCTCTGTCGACAATGAGAATGACTAAGAGGTTGGTCTCCTAAAAAGTGGAAGAATATTTTGGTCAGGGAAGAGAAGAAAGACTATGAAAAGAAGAGGGAGTTGCGATGCGACAAAAGGAAGGGAATACAAGTTGGCACCACACCTTGACGAAGAATATTATGATAGAGAGGAAGAATATTGACTTATATCTCAAGAAGAAGAGGAAGCGCTAGACATAGAACAAGACTACAACATACCCACGACCCCACAGACATCTCTAGTAACTGAGGTAAGACTTACAAGTGCATTGAATTTTGGTTTTGTAAATCATAGTGATAATAATAGTCAAGATAGAATTCAAGGAGTTCGTACTGATGGGACATATAATTCAAATTCATCAATACCCCAAGTAAACAGAATGTCGAGGGGGGACATAAAGTTACCTTTATTAAATGGGAATAGGTTGGAAGACCCTGGGAAACATTGGTTCCTATGTGAAGTTGTTTGGATAGTACAACATGTCTAAGAAGAGGCTATAAAAAGAGCTCATATGATCATGACCTTTAGGTTCTTGTAGGGGTTCCTCATAAATCATTGGATCAGATCTGAATTGGGCTGCTCATAAAATTCAAGAAACCTAAGTCTACATCGCAATGTATCACATAATTACAAGAAATTAAGCAATTGTCAACTGAGTCTATTTGGGACTTTGATCAAAGATTTAAGACTCTGATGTCTAAGGTGAGTTTCCAAATGACAAATGTTCAACATAAATAATGGTTTGTTGTGGTGATGCTACCACATATCCATGTTCCCTTGATGCAGTAGAATATTGTATCCTAGAGAGAAGCTCTTGAGATTTCCATCAAGTTGGAAGATTCATCGGTTGGAGAAAATGGACCGGGAATGATGGAAATATAGTTGCAGCTTGCCAATCCAATGTTTCAATTACAATATATTAAGAAAGGTAAATAAATTCAAGAAGAATTTTGGTGTACAAGATGTAGAACTCAATGCCGCCATAAATATTCATGTCCAGCTTCCTTGAATTATCTTGTATCACGAGCGCCGAAACCAATAAATTCACAAGGAATTCCTCGGTGTAGAATTTTCCAGATAAGAGGTCATCGGTGGGAGAAATAATTTTATCTACAAAATATAAGAAGTGCATATGCTATCTTATATTATAAATTCTGTCGATTTTTAGGTCATGAGGAGAAAGATTGCAGAGCATACCAGTTGTAGCAAGAAAATATGGTCGACATATACCTGATGAAAAATGATGAACATATACTAGATGAGTGACCACATGCACAATACCCTCATCAAAGGGGGGGGATCCTTTTAAGGGCCCAATATAAGGAGGATTATTTGGTCATGGAAAGGGCCAAGTTATTTGTTATAATTATGGATAGCTGGGACATTTTTCTAGAGACTATCCTAATCCCACAACGACATGTTCATATTGCAAAGAATTTGACCACATTATTAAGGAGTTTCTGTAATTGATTGCTAAACTAAAGGTGAAAAACCTGAGAAACCATAACCAACCTCAAAACACAAATAAGAATATTCAAAATATTTCTGTCAAAATTTGAGAACCTAATATTGTCGTCTTAACAAGAGGAGGTGTTGTGACTAGAGAAGATCAAGATGCACTGTGTGTAAGTCTCAGAGTTCGACTGAAAACACAAAAGAAAGTATCGTTTAATGTCAAGAAAGAAAAGGGAGTCTTATTTGATGCACAAGATGAGTTCATCGATAGAAATTAGGTGTCAAAATTTGTTTCTATCCTAGTATTGGATGGTGGACCAATCCTGGAAATGCCTTAAAGATTTGAATAGTTATTCCCAAGACAACCAACAAAGAAGGCAAGCAAGTTGAAGAGTTTATTTAAAATTTTCTTAACACTTATAGAAGATAAGTATGTCGTGGAAGAACTATCATATTTATTCGAATAACCTCAAGTGAGTGTGTGATCAGAAATTAAAGTTATTCACATTGGTAAAATACCAAAAACTAGTCGTGAGTCAAGAATGAATGCCTAGATAGGTGATTATGATATGGATTTTGTAATACTAGATTTAGGGCCATATGTTAATATCATGACAAGGAAAACTGAGGAAATCATGGTAAACCCAATACTGCATGGTATCCTATTCAGTTGTGTTTAGCTAATGATTCAAACGTCTTGCCTAGGGTCTACTGACACAGGTTCTTGTCGAAGTGGTGGGACTTTGAACCTATGCATATTTGGAAGTCATACACATTATTGATGATACAAATCCTTATCCCACACTTCTGGGGATCAAATAGGATATTTAAAATCAAATAGTTATTAATTTCAAAAAGAGAATATTTTCATTTGAAGATAAAGAGCTACAGTTGGTCACCCCAATTGATCCTCTAGAAGGGCAGAGGCAATACAAGCAAGTGAACAGTGAAGGATAAGAAGGATATTTGGAAAATATCTACAATATTTCCTCTGCAATAGATCATTATGTCAATCCGAAAACTGATGGTAATCTAATATGGTGAAGTATTAGCTCATGTACGTGAGATTCAAGAGAAATTCTTGAGAACTGGCAGATTCGACTACATGAAATGTCGATGCAAAAGTGTGCAAGAATCATGAAATCTGTGCAATGGGTAGGTACTCAGGTATGTGATATGAATACATATGTAGGATTTACCAACTTGGATAAATTTATTGCAGGGTTTGAATAAAACATGTTGGAACCTAAAATATTGTTAGCACTAGATGTTGCATTGAAGGTTACAACCTCTAGGTGGAGGGTTTCTCATAATCAATATACTTCAGAATGGCCTTAATGCCGATGGTTGTTAGAAATCATATTTGGTGAGAATATGTATTATATTACAAAAAATATATGATATTAACAAATCCTATTGATCATATTGACAATTATCATGCGACAATACATTGCCGCGACAGGAATGGGTTCATCAGTTTATACATACTCTAGATATGATGGCAAGAAACTGGTACATGTCGGTTGAGCTAAAACAAGAAACTATATAATGTGAAGAGATAGCTACCACTTTTACACATACTTTCTATTTTATTGATGATAGTTTAACGATTGATGATGCTCTGCAGGTGATAAGAACTAAGATTTTTTAGGACATCTCTGTTCTAATGTCGAGTTTCCCTCAGAGCAGGGAAAAAATTCATGATTGGATGGAATGCTATAATGTAGCTGGTGAACCTGAATATGATGATCCATGTGACATAAATATTCTTGAATCTGAGGGTAGTCGAGTAGTGGAAGGATCGAGATTATCAAATGACAAATTTATGAAGCCCCTTAGAACAAATAAGGTGAATATTGGTTCACCGAAAAACCAAAAATTTGCCAATATTGGATACTATTGGGATGATGATATAGTAGGGAAAATTATAGAATTATTTCATGAATTTTAGGATCTATTCCCTACTAATTTTTCATAGATGAAGGGGATTATTTGTGATCTAGGATAAATGAAGCTTCCTCTGAAGCTCGACACAAAACTATGAAGAAACGACTATATAGACTTAATCTGAGATATAAAGATAAGGTAAAGATAGAGTTAGACAAGATGATAGATGCAACATTATAGAGGCCATCAAGGAATCCAACTTGATTAGGCCTATGGTGGATCAAGACACAAAACTTGGTGAAGTACACATCTATGTGGACCTATGGAAATTAAGTGATGCCTTCCTACATGATCCATTCTTGACCCCGTTCATGGATGAAGTATTGGAGAGATTCGAAGGAAAATATGTGTACTTGTTTACTGATGGAGTTTATGGCTACCATTAGATAAGAATTGAAAATTAAGATTGGTACTAGACAACCTTTGTGATAGAGTGGGGATGCTTCCAATACATGGTAATGCCTTTTGGACTCAAGAATGCCTCTACTATTTTTTCTAGAATAGTAGTAGATTATTTTAAAGATTCCATCCATAAATTCTTGAAGTATATTTTTACGATTGGACGGCCTATGGGCTAGTGAAAAATAATATCGATAATCTTAGAATGATGCTTGACCTATGTAGACAATCTCAAATTTACCTTAATTTGAAGAAATGCATTT
The DNA here is from genome assembly GCA_001517045.1 of Pseudotsuga menziesii. Classification (NCBI taxonomy): domain Eukaryota; kingdom Viridiplantae; phylum Streptophyta; class Pinopsida; order Pinales; family Pinaceae; genus Pseudotsuga; species Pseudotsuga menziesii. The sequence continues at coordinate 322,436 of LPNX010867003.1, forward strand.
TTTTTGCTCCTTTTGGTATCTTGTTGGGTCATGTGGTATGTTGAGATGGAGTATTGCTGGACCCTACCAAGATTGCAATTATTGTTGGCCTACCCCCACCCATGACAATTAAACAATTGAGAAATACCTTTAGGAATACGTGGTATTACACAAAATTTATCTGAGGTTATGCCATGGTTACAAATCTAATGGAAAATTTGTTGAAAAAAGATGTTAAATTCCAATGGAATGAGCAGTGTCAAGAGACCCTGGATGTTCTTAAAGATAATATGGTCTCAACGCCTATATTGGTATTCCTAGATTCAAAAAAATAATTTCATGTACATGTCAACACAACATCTGTCATTCTCAACATTATACTTGCACAACCAGGTGAGGGTGCTCTTAGTCATCCCATTGCATTTTCTAGTAGAAATCCATCAACGACAGAAAGGAACTATACCACTACTGGGAGGACATTTCAAGATGTATACGAACAATTCTGAATTGAAATATTTGGTCAATAATCCAGTGTTGGGGGGGGGGGGATATGTCAATGGCTTCTCCTCTTCCAATAATTTGATTTTGAGATTATTGTTAATCTAGGTCGATTGAATTAAGGACCTGACCATCTATTATTAGAAAGTGGAGAAGATCCTGCTAATATCAATGATAGTATTCCTCATGCATAATTGTTTGTGGTAAAGATGATTGATGATCACTACAGATATATTGGACATCTCTTAACTACATGCTATGCAATAGAAGGATTCAATACTACAAAAAGGAAGCAATCAATTATAAAAGTTGCGTATTTGTAGCTAATCATTGGACAATTGTATAAGATGGGACTAGATGAAATAATCCATTGTTGTGTATTTAAATATGAGTGATCGAAGGTGTTGAATGAAGAACATGGTGGTGTCACAAGAGTCCACTATGTAGGAAAAGAAATAGTGCATAATATTTTATAGGAAGGATTATGGTGGCCTACTCTGCATGTAGATGCTAAAGACTATTGTTGTAGATGTGATATTTGTTAAAGAACTAGAAAAATATCATGACGAGATGAAACGTCGCTAGTACCTATTATAGTTGATTTCACCACTCCAAGTGAATCACACTTTGTATGGGCTTCCCCTATCCCACTGCAGACTCCTTAGACCTCTTGGACCATTTTTTGTCCTTTGATGTTTCCTTGACCATCCCTAAAAACATGTAAAAAATGATACACATGACTTTTAAACCTCTAATCATGTATATACGTGGGTTTGACCACTAAAACCGCGTACATCGGGATGTGTACAAAATCCAAATCCTTTTTGAGTTTTCCTTGACATGGATCCGACTCACTTGAATCCTAGCATTCCCTATGCCTTGAGCTCACTCGGATTTGACCTTTCATTACCCCTTTGAAAATATATATAAAAAACTCTATGGTACATTGAAAGCATATGAGAGAATTGAGAGCAAAGAAACTATAGTCCATTGTTGTCGGAACTTATGCTTGAGTCTGCATCCCTTTCTCCCTTGGAGAACTTTTGTGTTCTTCCCAAGCTTTCCTTTGCTTGTGAGCTTGCTATCGAGAGATGGAGGATTGAGGTGGTGGAGGCCCAAGTGGGGGATTCAGTTTCTCCGATTCGTAGACGTGCCAACAGAGGTTGTATCTATTGTAATCTTTGATTTATATTAATAGAAATATATTTTCCTGTCCAATAATGTGTGTTTGAATGAATATTTTATCCATGGGATTATGTCAAATGCTTATACATTATTGATTATATATGCTAGAATAGATCTAACACCATGATATATAGAATCCTTGTATTGTTTACTTGTTTTTGAGGAAGTAATCTATCAATTCAAGATGAAGTTGGAAAGCTCAACGGGGATCTACTTCAACCGTCCGGAATAAGGTACAAGGTCTGATCCTTTAGTGTTAGACATTTAATTTCTATTGCATATTGGAAAGGATTGATTTATGGAGTCAAGCTATCTGTTGTGGTACTCCAAGCCATAGGAATTTCTCTCCGTAACAGAATTGGTGACTCTACTGGGGATGTTCCCTATTTTTATTTGGGGGTTTGCGGGCACAATGGGCTTGATATTCTTAACTTGATCTTTGTTTTTCCTTGTTTCTGTGTTGCATTTTATAGTATGTTCATCCATTGACGCTCCCCTTTATTGGTTTGACCCTTGGCATTCCTTTTACCACTGCTTTCTCTATATACACAGGTTTTTGGCCAAAAGTCACATACATACACAGATTTTTGGCCAAAAGTCACATATACACGCAGGTTTTTGGCCAAAATCCACGTATACACGCAGGTTTTTGGCCAAAAGTCACGTATATATGCAGTTGTTCTTTAAACAGTCGTGTACATCCTCCCTTTTGGTGATTTTGATGTTGTGGGAAGTTGCTGGGTGGGTTGTGAGTGTGGTTGGGTCTTCCTTGGGTTTGATGTTGTCTATTGGATGCTTCTTTTGTGACCAGAGACCGCTTTTTCATTGATTTTTCTTTGAAAGTAGTTTTAGTCATTTATCCTTTTTCTTTTGTCATTAGTGCATTACTATTTTTTGTCTCGGTGTCTTGCTGGTATTGTCTTTTATACTTGCTGCAGAGACTGGGAGTTTTAGATGACTTTTATTGCATTTTTCATTCTTTTATATTGAAAAATACAGGGTAGTTGCACTCTTAGTTGCATCTTAGATATGAATTTGAGGAGGTACTTGCATTGGATTTCTTGGATGAGAGTTGCATTTAGGCTTTCATATAGGAAGGATTGCATTGGCATTCGGAAAGGAATATATATTTATGCATCTCATGTAGTGGCATACCCTATTTTTCATTTGACAAATATTGCACTTAGCATTGTTTGTTATGGTGTGCACTTTTATTTCACTACTGAGCCTTCATATCACTAGTTGCACAGCCATTTCCCTTTGAGTAATTACAGTAAATTAAAATCAACGCATAATTTAAAATGAACTACACATTTTTCTTTTATAGGGTTCACCAACAAGCTTAGGTTTTAGGGTCTTGGAATAGTTCATTGTGAGTAAATTCTCCAAGACCACTAAACAACAACATGTATGTGTCTGTCCAGGTGAAAGTGTGAAATTCCTTGGTATAACCAGTGTTTCTCAGAATCCTCCTCTCAAAAGGGAGTTAAGCACGAGGCAGTGTGAGCAGTTATTGATTGGGATGACCCCTAGTCATAACTGAGTATCACCGAAGATATTTCTAGGATTGTATTTGTATCTGGGGGCTCTTTCGAGAGTTTTGGGATTTTCTACCCTTCCCATACGGTCAATCCCGCCTGCGAATATCTTCCTGAGCATTGATTATATTGAGGGGACCTTAGTGGCCTTACCTAGGATATCGAGTGGGTACTTTGTAGGGGTTATTCTGTAGGTGTCCTGACCAGGTAGAGGTCAGACATCATAGTTGGTTTATGCATTGAAGCTGAGGGCCTCTATAATTGGTTACGTACCTCCGCTTGTAGTGTATGGGAGTTTCAAGCCTCTCCTAGGAGAGACATACCTACTTCATTTGGGAGCTCACATATCCTTCCTTTGGTTTGCTTGTATTTTGGCTATAGGTTTTCTTAGGAGTGTGCTCTTTGTGCGCTAGTTGGCCTTTGGGATCGTGGTTACTTGAGTATATTTATGCTCTCTTGAGTTCGGGTCCTTTTATTTTTGGCATGCCTGGTATTCTATCACCTGTCCTTAGTCCTAATACGGACCCTAGTGTAAGAATTGGGGGCATCACAGCCCCTTATCGTGCTCATATATTTGGGAATGGTCATATTCCATCCTCTACTCGATTTGTGGAGGATTTTTATTCCCTTCGCTTGGTCTTTACACCGGTGGTCACCCTCATGGGGGTGGTAGTGGATGCGTGAACATTGGGTCTATACCTTAATTTCCTTTTCATGTCCCATCGTTCACCACATTGTTTCTTTTGGGTGCTATTCACATGATCATTCCTCCCTATATCCTATAGTTTGGATTCTTTATTGACTATTTTGGGTTATTTTGGACTAATATGGTTGTCATGTAGGATCCAATTTTTGTACACTCTCTCCGAGGTTTTGGCCCGTTCGTTCCTATCACAGGTATTATGTCTGAACTGGCATATAGGTTAGAATATCACATCCACTTGCACTTATGCATTTCCTTATGACCGTTCCATCTTAACCTTAGGTACAAACCCATTCCATGGTATCATGGAACCTTCATGTTGTTGTTAGAAGTGATATTATGTGAATGGTAGAGCTTTCCTATACATGGGTGTCCTAGTTAGCTACCATTTGCATTTGATACCCATGCTGTGAGTCCTCTCTTAGGTATGGGAGTCCTTTGTATAGTACCACCATTTTCTTAAGCAAGAGCTTCATACTCCTCTTGAACTTTATGTTGGCCATTTCCCTAGGACTCCCTTATGTCAAGTTGTAATTGCATTATCATGAGCTTTGCCTACCTTATTAATCCTTACGCCGGCTTCCCTGACATTGAGTTTCAGCCATATAGCCCGAGCTTGTCTCATGTCTAGCCATGCAGAGCCATTTTATATATCCTTTGCAGCTTGATTCCCTTTTTACCAGGAGGGGGTTTTCCCCTGAGTGTCAATATCCTACACATGTGTCCTTTCATTGAGCATAGGTATGTTCCACTGCTTGGAACTAGTTTGTTTTCCCTATGACACTCATCTCCTCCTAGTCTGTAACTATAAAGCCATTTTATTATTTTTCAAGATTTTTAAATATTTGAAAATTTCCAAAAAAAACAAAAAACAAAAAGCCAGACAAGGAAAGATGTTATCTTTGGTAACTATCAAGTCGTGTTGCCTTCGAACAGAGCACTGTATATCACATCCATTGGTTGGGTTTATAGTTTGAATTTAGGAGTTGTACTTGTTTATCTGAGTTTATCTCCACTGACTGGTTAAGATTCCAGTCCCTATGGAGCCTCTGTCAATCCCTCCTGTGTCGCAGAGATGTCCTAGTTTGTATATCAAGTCTATGCTACCTTTATTCAGTCACCATTCACTGTTATGGTCTTGTTCGAAGGAATTTGAAACCTGAGTCGGCCACTCCTCAATTATCTTGACTTTGCATGTCAGCCATTCCTGGTACAGTTACTGGTTCATGTACCTTATGATCGAGTCCTTCCACATCATACACCTTTGTTGAGTACCTCATGTTGGATGATGGGGGATGCCTTAATGCCCTCCTTCCAGCGGATTTCATCCCATCGACTTCAGATCATTTATTATGGGATTGGAATCTAGAGTCATTTTGAGTGCCTTGAGACTTGCATTCATCAGTGGCAGGTTCTCTCGCCATCGACAGTCTTTGGGAATACATCAATGTCCCCTGATCGATGGATCCTCTCAAGTGTTCAACCTTAACACATTTATTCACACTTGTTAGTTTGCACTCTAGTACCTTGATTCCCATTTTTATTATCGGTGGGTGATCTCGCGTCTGTTAACGATATACATTAATGACTGGTAATCAGACAATGGACTACTATGTTCAACCTCGACACCTCTATTCACATAGTAGGACATGTACTCATAGCGGTTTGTGTAGAAGACCTTCCAAACAGGTGGCATCTCTTATATGCTACCTACTTGATCGTGCCAGTGTTCATGAGATTTTAGCTCTTGTGACTTGACTCTAGTATATGTTAGACATTTCCAGCTATTATGGAGATCTTGATCCATTTTATATCTTCAGCTATTATGGAGATCATGGTCCTTTGTATATCTTCATCACGGAGATTCTGATCTATGTATATTGTATGTGGCGATGACCACTTATGTGATATCTTGTATCATGCCTATTCATGGCCATTGTACTCTTATGTATCCGAGACTGCTATCTGTATTTGGAGTTATGTGCAGAGTTGTATCATTGTACTATGCCGGTCGAGTGGCTGGTCTTCCATTTGGGATTCTTCATCACTTCACTTCTGGGATGGATTTATAATGTATTTCGGCCATCATATGACCCCTCTAACCTCACACATTAGGGGGCATCTTTTATAGCTGATTTCACCACTCTAGGTGAATCACACTTTGTATGGGCTTCCCCTATCCTACTACAGACTCCTTAGACCCCTTGGACCATTTTTTGTCCTTTGATGTTTCCTTGACCATCCCTAAAAACATGTGAAAAATGATACACATGACTTTTAAACCTCTAATCACGTATATACATGGGTTTGACCACTAAAACCATGTACATCAGGATGTGTACAAAATCCAAATCCTTTTGGAGTTTTTCTTGACATGGATCCAACTCACTTGACTCCTAGCCTTCCATATGCCTTGAGATCACTCGGATTCAACCTTTCATTACCCCTTTGAAATGATATATAAGGAACTCTATGGTACATTGAAGGCATATGAGAGAATTGAGAGCAAAGAAACTATAGTCCATTGTTGCTGGAACTTATGCTTGAGTCTGCATCCCTTTGTCCCTTGGAGCACTTTTGTGTTCTTCCCAAGCTTTCCTTTTTCCTATGAGCTTGCTATCGAGAGATGGAGGATTGATGTGGCAGAGGCCCAAGTGGGGGATTCAGTTTCTATGATTCGCAGACGTGCCGATAGAGGTTGTATCTATTGTAATCTCTGATTTATATTAATAGAAATATATTTTCCTATCCAATAATGTGTGTTTGAATGAATATTTTATCCATGGGATTATGTTAAATGCTTATACATTATTGATTATATATGCTAGAATAGATCTAACACCATGATATATAGAATGCTTGTATTGTTTACTTGTTGTTGAGGAAGTAATCTATCAATTCAAGATGAAGTTGGAAATCTTAGCGAGGATCTACTTCAACTGTCTAGAATAAGGTACGAGATCTGATCCTTTAGTGTTAGACATTAAATTTCTATTTCATATTGGAAATGATTGATTTATGGAGTCAAGCTGTCTATTGTGCTACCCCAATCCATAGGAATTTCTCTTCGTAACAATACCACAGGTAACTCTAAAGGAATTTGATAAATGGGTTGTTGATTTTGTGGGTCCTATTAACCCACCAGGTAAACGAATGGGCACACGCTATATAATCACTGCAACATAGTAATTAACCAGATGGGCTGAAGCAACGCTAGTGAGATATTGTACTATTATGAACGATGCCATATTTTTAGTTGACCATGTCATGACCTGATTTGGATGCCCAAATATTTTAATAAGTTATCAAGGTACACATTTGGTCAATCTCTTGATTGAAAAATTAGCTAAGGAATTTTAAATTTAGCATCGAAAGACAACACCATATCACCCACAAGAAAAAAATATTGTCAAAGAATTTAATAAGATATGAGAGAATGCATTGAAAAAGATATGTAATGTTTAGATAGATGATTTAGACAATAAGATACCTGCGGTATTATGGGCTTATCGCACAACCTGTAAAATTTAACATGAAAAAATCTATTCATATTGGTTTATGGGTAGGAGGTCATCATGCCATTAGAATATACTGTACCTAATCTCAAAAATATTGTGATCACTGAGATGACAGATGCTGGAGCAATAGAATAATAATTGTCGAAACTAGTACATTTGGAAGAATATCACTTCATTGCATGATATCATCTATGTGTCGAGAAGGAGAAACAAATGACTTGGCATGACTGCCATATTAAGTTTAAACATTTTCAGGTTGGTGAGTTCTCCTATATGACAATAAATTTTTGAAGCATCCTGGAAAGCTTTGAACACACTGGTTGGGACCATATGTTGTCATCTGTATCACTGATGGGGTTGCGGTCTAGTTGTAGAAGTTAGATGGTACACCCTTAAAAGGGTTAGTGAAGAGAATTCAGGTAAAACCTTATCAAGATAGTCGTACTTCGCTCAACTCAAAAGATAAGTGAAAAAAAAAGATTAAAAAAACGAATTTATATACATCTTTTGTCGAAAGTTTTTAATTTTGTTGCATGTTTCTAATTTAATCGCAAGTTTTGAATGTAAAGTTATTTTTGCAAGAGAAATTTGTTGCATGAGGAACTTCTGTCGAAAGTAACAGTTGGAAGGAAGTTAAGATGAGATAACATGAGATTTCAGTGGCATGCTTTTTGGTCACATATTCCATTAATGAATAATAATTAACTATTGTCATGATTAGTGAAGTGATGGTTCAAGTGGCACTTTATTGGAATGATGGGAAATATTTCCTAATGTGACATAATTTTCTTCCACCTTCTCCATTTATTGCAAACCCACGTGAGATAACAACTTCCTTCATGCCTAAACTTATGACATATTCACGCAAAAGTATGTTCATTCATTTGTATCCCACTGAGTAATTTGTTGATCCGAGCTATCTGTCTATAAATCCATTGAAGCCAAATTTATTTGATTGATTATGGTGATCCCTGTATCAGACACTAGAACCATTCAAGAATCTGGCATGGATGCTCCCTCTCCCATGACCATTGTTGAAGAAGCTCCAAAATTTGTATCACGACCAGTCTTAGTCATTTCATCAAGAAAGAAGCAATCTAGCCACAGAAATATTCCTCAACAAAGATTGAAGGATACCCACAATGTCGAAGCATCAAGATCTAGGTTATCAACCCTATTTCTGGATACATTCCCAAAGGAAATATGATGCTATGAGTGTAAGTATTAGCAAGAATGCCAATTATATTCTGTTCAAGCTAGTCATCGTGAAAGGTGTCCATGTTACGATAGACATTCTATCGAATTTGAGGAAGATGGGATTCATAGACCATGATATGTGGAAGTTTCCTAAACTAACCATGTCATGGTAGATGACCTCTATGTGAGAAACTAAATATGGACCTATTCACCTCATTCCAATGGAGTGGGCACAAGGATTGGAGAAGTCGGGCATATTGTCATTGATGCACATGCCCCATTTTGGTCACACAACATAAGTCAATATGCGTGTGAAAAAATTGTTGGTTTATTTTCATAGAGGCTACCTCTGGTTGGATCAACATATTTTTTTGGACATCATCCTGATAGATTCAATCACTAGACTTACTCTTGCGGGGGTCGACCCATCACCATTATTCATTGGAATGGAGTAAGACCTGGGCCTAGTCAATCAGATGAAGGAGAAATAATACCTAACTAGAGATAAGAGAGGCTTCTCCATTGCCTCTATTAATTCCATTGTTGTTTGGTTCACAGTTAAAGTATTATCGAGCAAGATTCTTAGGAAGATGCGACTCAACCGGTGTATTTTCGGAACCATTGCTGCAGCAAAAAAACATGTTGTGGGCCTTCAGATGAACTGATTGACTTGTCTTCTGAATGAATTGTTAGCACATGCCACTAATTTTCAGCATAAAGGTAATCCTTTTACCTATTCATGGTTGTTAATTTTGATATCATTTGTCCCATGGTCTAAGACACTGAACTACTAGTGGGTGTATATTCCAATGCCATGTTGAGGGGCATGATACCAGACCTTTGGTATGAGAAAGATAATTTGTGTTGGCAAAAGGACAATAACGTTGTATTTTACTTACATGGTTATGCATTGAGGCATAATGTTACGAATCAAGTAAGGATTTCTATAGAGAATATTCAATGGTTCCACAATATTATCATATTTTTGACCGGGGCTCACCACATCTATCTATAGCCTTGACAAGACCCCAAGAACCAATGGCATGCCACTGAGTTTTAATTAACATATGAAGACATTGATAAAATTGTTTGATACTGGCTCAAAGAGTGGAGACAACTTGTTGTAGATGATCAACTATTTACCGAGATTGACCGGTGACAAAATGGAACACCAAGAAATCATGGAGGAGATAAACACGGAGAAGAAATCCCAGGAATCTCTCCCTATGAAAGAAAAGAAGAATATGGCACAACCCCAACGGATCTAGAATTGGGTTTCAAGCACAAAACATCTGAAGAATCGAAGAAGAGTTGAAAGAAAAGGAAGGCCAATAAAATAGCTGGAGTTGTCGACCTTACCTATGACGTTTACAATATCATTGTGTTTTAAATGGAGGAAGTTTCCATTGATACTTGTAAGAGGATCGATGAGAGAAATACTTCCCTGGTAGGAGTTATTATAGAATTATTACAGACTCTTTGTGTTGCAGTAAAAGAAGTAAGAGTAGCGGTTGAGTGGGATTCGTTATAGACTAAGACACAAGAAGAAGTGGGTACTTTTGAGGATCGACCTCTTGAGGTACCCTCGACACCTCACCACGTAAATATTTAAGTGGATTCTAAGGCACTTGATTTGAGCACGCTAGAGAATAATGCCATGATCAAAGATACTATTCATGTAAGTATTCTTTTTCTATAATTCCTATGTATATATTGCATAATATTTAATAGGATGCAGTAGACAAGTTGAAGGAAAGAGAGCATGCGGTGTTTAAGAAACTAAAAAATTCAAATAATTTCATCGCATCACTAAAAAATAAGTGAAATAGGAAGATCAGGAATCACAGAGATTTCGGGACGAAAAGAAAAGGTTGGAAAAGGCTATTGCATTCGTGTGCCATGATTTCTCCAAACAAGGAATTACGATGAAATGCTCCCAGAGGCTAGATTTTTTTGAATTAGGGAGGTAGCTGTCAATATTCTCCAACGATTTGTAGAGATAGAAATAAATATGACTCCGAGTACACCCCCCAAGGTACTAGAAGCATGAAAAAAAATGAGCAAAGGATTAAGGAGGCTGAGGAAATTTGTGCCAAATATGCACAAATTTCTCAGTCATGGGAAGCCTTGATGTATGATGCAGAGTTGGATCAAGTTACTAAGTAGCTTCATACCACAAAATCAAATATGAACGGAATAAAAAAATGAGCTGAATAAATTGCCACCACTTGAGAAGATGAGCATGGATGTTGACTTCAAAACGTTACAACAGTAGGTTACTAAACCGCAGACACAACATTAAAGACAAACATAATGTGTCGCAGAGCTATAGGATGCAATAGAGCAAGTTAAAAGAACCATCCACCTAGTCCATGAGAGGGTACAATAGGTAATGGGAGTGACGGGAGTAGAAAATTCATAAAATATTAGTTCTGAACTTGTCGAACAAATGGAGAAAGTGAAAGAAGGCATGTAGATATAAGCATAAGGAGTGATGAAGATCTGTTTGGAGTTTTAGAGTAAAATTGATGTGACATAAATTTGTGGCTAAAGTGGCTTGGGATGAGCCACAGGGGATGAGTCACATGTGAGTGTTGGGGCCCTGTTGTCCCTAGGAAAGAGTATACTATTTTTTGTCGTAATTGTGAAGAATCCGGTCGCAAGGCGAGCAAGGAAATGACGTCTAAAGGAGAAGAGTAATTTGATTTCGAGAATTTGACATGTTTCGAGAAGAAAATAAATGTAACTATGAGTTAAGCTATAATAATAGTCTATTTTTGGGAATGGGAATGATTGTAAGTTGAGCTGTTAGTGCCTTTATTAATGTAACAAGATCTATTGCAGTAGTTAGAACAACCAACCAACTATTAGTTGAGAACTAGTCGATGGTTGGAACAAGAATTGTAAGATGTATATAGGGTTGAACCAAGCTATGTGCGAACTACTAATGGCTGAGTATGGAAGAAAAAAGACCTTTTATGGACTTTTGATGACTTGTGAATTCAACATAGAGGTTGAAAGAAAGAAGAAAGAAAGCATGAGAGCATAAGAAAGACAAAGAAAATACATTCATTGTAAATAATATTCTGAGAAAAGTATGCAAGCTATGTGTGTAGACCAAAAGCATTCAAAATATTACTCTTGCAATATGAGACTGCTTTTGTGGGATTTTCCCGTATTGATTTCCACATTAAATATATTTGTATTTGATGTCTATATGTATTGTGTTTGAATATTTATGAGTTTGTTTCACTTATTTTGTGGAGTTTCAATAATAACTATGGTTTAGATGTTTATGCTTTATATATCTTGCATGTGTCGACATTTTTGTATATTCTGATATGCTGTGAATGTGTCAAAGGATTGGCCTTATTTCTTGTTGTGTCTATTGGGACTCATAAATCTCATATTTTCATGCACTTTAACTTTTTCTATTCTTCACATTTCATCGTCCCATTAAACTTTCATTACACCATTTCCTTACATATATTTGGGTTCACCTTATTATTTTCCACTTTATTCATTTTAGTATTAAAAAGGAATTTATGATTAAATGTTAGAAATTAACATGTTTTTCATATATATCTGAAAAATGTGTGATATTTGTAATGTGTAGGAATTAATACAAAAATACTTCTTGAATATCTGCTCCACCATTTCAAGGAGATAGTTGTTCAAAGCGTATTCCTGTTGGAATATCCTAAACCCAGTCATAAAATAATTAATCATTATTTTATTAATTTCCTACCAACTAGCTTAGATAGTTGGCATCCACTTGCACCTTAGAGTCAACACTTGCTATCTCTATCCTAGGAATGATTTATTTATGATTCTGGGTTGATCTTGACCACTTTATGACCATCCAAAATTGGTAACTGTACTTTACAACAGAATTTGCTTTATTATGATTTTCCTGCTTTATCCTGCTTTTCTATGGATAAGGTAAAGCTAGTTAACTAGAAAACTGGTAGCTTTTGTTTCCAACCCATCCTCCATTAGTTTCTCTCCATATTCCAATATTAGCAAGTATTTGCCTCACTCATTATCACCCACACATGCTATTTCTAATTCGTGAGGTCCTTGTTAGTTTAGGAATGTGCTTTAGCCAACTATGGGGTTTATCATAATTAGTAAACCTGCTTTATGAGCTAGCTTGAGTTGTCTTCTAGTGACTCCTTTTTCCTTTATAAGGATGCATTACCTATGTAATAATATCAATTTATCATTTATTGATCATTCATTAATGTGTGTTCATTAATTCTTCTTCTTCTCTCCTTATGCTAATTCTCTACAATTCTATGTGAGGTTAATTGTGAGCCTAGATCCTTAGCCTGTTTATGAAATTCATTATGCCATCAAGGATTTAGAAATTCTACATGGTATTAGAGCTAAGGTTCTCAAAGTTCAAGTTCTACATGGTATCAAAGCTAAGGATATCAAAGGTCTACATGATATCAGATGTTTAAGAGTTCATTAATTAATCCTCCTTTTCAGATTTGTAGGTTTATTTTGCAGGTTCAACTTCAAATGGATTCAAGAGTATCAGTTCCTCTTCTTTCTCCATTCACAAGCTATTCAGAGTGGAAATTGAAGATGATTTCATATCTAAAGAGACAAGGTCTCTATGAGATATCTATTGGAGCTAGTGAAGAGTCTTATGAAGAGACAAGTATCTGGTTGAATGAATGTGATAGAGAAATTGGAGATATTTTTCTAGATATCTCTCCAAGCATGCGCTACCTTCTTGATTCTGTTGATTACCCAAAGGATCTTTGGACAACATTGGATAGAGATTTGGGAAAGGATAATGAGGATCCTTCTAGCTATGTGGAGAGTTCCTCTAGCTCCTCAATGATTTATCTCTCTCAAGATGTATCGGCCTCTATAGTCTCTAAGGAAGTTGACCATGAAGAAGAAGTTTCTCATATAGTTTTTGTTTCTACTACTTTCTTTGATTTGAATTCTTCCTCTTTCAATCAAGAAGAAAATATTGAAGATCCATCTTTTTCCGTGTCTCTTGAAGTAGAAGATCTTTATTTATCTTCTTATGATGATGTTGATGAAAAATAAGTGACTAATGGAGCTTCTATTGCTATTGATGATTCACTCACGCATTCAGTGTTCTCTATGTCTTATATCATGGATTCTGAGATCCATATGCCATACCTATCACACTTTGTGCATGCCTCTCTTCTTGATGGTGCGCAACCTAGTGACTTCTAGGATGTTTGTTTAGCCAAATCAAGTTTTTCTAGTGTTTTTACACTTACCATACTTGATCCCATGTGCTTCTACAGCTCCTCCTTTGTTCTTGGAACTTATTCTTAGAGCCTCCTTGAATATTTTGAACATCACTATCTTTCCTCCTTACACTCTTCCACAACATAGGATTTTTTACTAGTATATTCCCATGAGTCTACTGTTGTGCTTATATGTGATCTATTGGATTATTTGGAAGCTATATCAACCCGTGGAACCCATGCATTCACACTCTTTGATCCCATGTCTTCTCTATGTTCCTACATTATCACTTGCACACATCCTCTCTGTGTAAATGAAGATGGAGACCTGATACATTCGATTGGATAGTTATTTCACCTATCTGGAGCTCATTTCATCTCCACTGGTTCAAATTTCAAGTCATATCATCATCTTGGAGCTGATTACAAGTCTCAAGAACATTCAATATTACCTTCACATCATTGGATCTTAGTTTTTCTATATGGTCCTAGTTTCCATCATGCAGCTATCCTTGATCCAGGTGAGCAGATTTATCTTCTTCCCAAGAAGAAGATTCCTCCAGACATCAGCATTTAGTTTGGAGCAGCAGCAACACCAGTAGTTCAACATTTTTTGGTATTGATTTTCATGTCCTTTCTTGAGGGAGGATTTTCCCCTTGAGGTTTTGCCTCTTTCCTCATTTCTTTGGACAAGATAAATTGCAAAAGGGTGACCATAGCTTTGTCGTTGGGCCCTATATGCATATATATTTTTGATTAGTTTAGAGATATCATCATAAATTCGGGATTAAAGGGGAGTGTTGGAATATCCTAAACTCAGTCTCAAAATAATTAATCATTATTTGATTAATTTCCTACCCACTAGCTTAGATAGTTGGCATCCACTTGCACCTTAGAGTCAATACTTGTCATCTATATCTTAGGAATGATTTATTTTTGATTCTAGGTTGATCTTGACCACTTTATGGCCATCCAGAATTGGTAACTGCACTTTATAGCAGAATCTTCTTTATTCTTCTTTTCTTGCTTTATCCTACTTTTCTGTGGATAAGATAAAGCTAGTTAACTAGGAAACTTGCAGCTTTTGTTTCCAACCCATCCTCCATTAGTTTCTCTCCATATTCCAGGATTAGCAAGTCTTTCCTTCACTCATCATCACCCACACATTCTATTGCTAATTCATGAGTTCCTTGTTAGTTTAGGAATGTGCTTTAGCCAACTATGGGGTTTATCATAATTAGTAAGCCTCGTTTATGAGCTAGATTGAGTTGTCTTCTAGAAACTCGTTTTTCCTTTATAAGGATGTATTACCTATGTAATAATATCAATTTATCATTTATTAATCATTCATTAATGTGTGTTCATTAATTCTTCTTCTTCTCTCCTTATGCTATTTCTCTACAATTCTATGTGAGGTTAATTGTGTGCCTAGATCCTTAGCCTGTTTATGAAATTCATTATGCCATCAAGGCTTTATAATTTCTACAATTCCAAGGAGAAGATCATGGAGATTTGGTTGGCATATCTTATCTAGGATTTGTGAGAAACATGTGGAGGATTTGTGAGAGACATGTGGAGGATCTGAAGGGATCTTATCTTGTAATAATGGTAAAGTAGTTGAGAGTAGTTGAGAGAATAGTGGATATGTAATTATGTGATGGTTATCTCATATTCAAGGCTCTCATGTATAAAGGAGAGTGACCTCTCTCCATTTGGGGGTAGTTTTTGATTAGTCTTGATTAGTCTTAGATTGTATAAGTTAGTCTCGGCTTTGTAAGTTAGAGAAGGGGATTCATAGCTTTGATTCTTAGTTAGATTCATGCTTTAATTATTGTTTCATGAGTTCTCATTTTATTTTTGTAATATAATTTGAGATATATTTATTGTGTGAGCTCACATATGTTATTTGTCATTAAACTCTTCACATGTTGTATTGATTTTCCTGCATGTAAATTTCCATTCCTAGATTAGTTTGATTTCAGCAATTTCAATTCGAAAGTATGTTCAACTTCTTATATTAGTTGCTACATTGGAATAGTTCCAATTCGATCTTGCACATATATTTCATGTGCTTCGTAAGCCTATGAACCTCGGATTGACAAATTAAACGGTTGGGAAAGTACTACAACGCAATTAAAATGATATTAATTTCACCCAACATTTTGGCACCATTGCCGGGGAAGCATGATGGATTGAAGTGTACATTTCAATTCCTGCAAGTGTGGTAGTGTAAATTGAAATTGCTGTAAGTGTGGTAGTGTAAATTTCAATTCGTGTAAGTGAAGATTTCAATTCCTGTTAGTGTGGTAGTGTAAATTTCAATTTATGCAAGTGTGTTTAATTTCTGCAACTGTGAAGAAGGTATTTTTTTGTGTTTCAAAAAGAGTGTTTTTATTGACACAGATGGTTTATTTTCATTTAAGATTTTCAAATTTCAATTTTGGGTGTTGTAAGAATCACTTTTTCAACATGGTTTAACAACGAGTATAAGCTTGTAACTACTCACTCATGCCTTGGCAAAAGTGGGATTTTCCTCTTCTCGGGAAGAGGAGGTCTTGGTAGCAATAAGAGATTTAAATACTCCTATGAAATTAGATGAGGAATCACCATCCAAAAACTCCTGCACATGTGATGGTGAACAGTTATTCGAACAAGAGACCGAGGAAGAGGAAGAGGAGTTACAACATAAGCATGAGGAGAAGAACGCCTACGAAAGCCTTATTGAACAATGGTTCCAAGTAAGTACTCGATTAGATAAATTTTGTTTTTCTTTTATTTAGTTAAATCACAGTCACAATAATTAAATTTGTTGATTTTTGTATATTTCCATTTTTCATTCACGAAATTGACAATGAACATATTCCTATTATTGTTGCATGTTTGGATACATTGGCTATTTGAATACACATAACTAATTTCTAAATTTGAATTAGCATAGAATAGATAGGATTTCATTTTCATTTTTTTCTTTCACCTAAAATAAGTATGCTCTCCTTCGCACTTCGTGTGATTACGAGGATTAGAAAGTAGGATGACTAAATTGATTTCATGAAGAATTTTTATTGTTGACGATGAAATTTTTTTTCCTAATCTATTTTTCGTCTGCAATTTGTTCCATTTGCTCATAATTGTTTTTTTAAAATAACTTTGCAAAATAAAATTTTAAATTTCTTTTATTTTATTTTTTGATTTTTTTTTTGAATAAATGGCTTGCAAAAACTACATGCTGCAAAGTTGAAACACCAGTTGTAATAGTGGTTGAAATAATAACTCCAAGATGAAACAATAGCTGTAACAGTTACAACTGAAACAATGACTGTAAGAGTTGTAGCTGAAATAGTCACTAAAATTATAATGCTGAAAATGTCACTACAAGCCGACAGAGTGGTTGAACTACGCGTCTTCTCGTCTTCAACTTTTGGTCTAGGTTCATCCTTGCTGTGAGTAGTAGTAACGCCATTTTTTTTATTTTGTTCTTTCAATTCTTGGAACTAAGCCTACAACAAAACATGAAACATTAAGAATGCATCAAACAATTAAATAGGACTATGAAAGGAATAAAAAAACAATTAAAACGTGTGAGAGAAAAGAATGTGACAAGAAACTATGAATGAGAATATAAAGAGATAGGGGATCAATTTCTTTAAGCATTAGGTCGTCCAAAAGGAATCTTGAATTCGGTCTAGATTTGTTTGGAGCTAGATCTTTGGTTCTATCTCCCCTTGTTGGAAAGGGTATTGGGTAAGTGAGTTGCGCAGCACCGCGGAGGCTGCGCAAGCTCACATGCCACTGCAAAGGTCCAAAATAATGCGATAGGCAGAAGAATAACCATTTTTGGAATCCTTTATGCAATTTTGTACCGATTGACCACATTTTTTGGACATAGGTCACTAGTTTGTTAAACGTTAGAAGTTGACCTTGGAATTAAAGGCGCAAGCCTATATATAGAGTTAGAATTGCAATTGTAGAAGGCATCATTGATGAGAGAGATCAAGCAATAAATCCATTTTGTGATCTAAGGTGTGCCCTTATTGCTTCATTTTGTCCTTGAGCAGTTTTGGCTCTGTCTATGTTGATCAATTAGTGAATATGGGGTGGTGATCATTCTCCTACTATGGAGAAGCACTCTATAACTTGGATCTGCTGCACAAAAGTAATATCAAATGATGAATGTTATTCTGAATTGATCTTGTTTCTTATTTCTTTTATGTCTTCATGACCTGCAATGACTATGATGGATGTTTACTATATCTGTTTTATATGTTACTGCTGTGATAAATGAAGTAATGCGATCTGTTAGTGATTTACTAGTTATGCAAATGGATTTCTACTACATAATGTGATTCTATTGGACTATCTCTGGAATATTTGTTGAGTATGATTCAATCATTGAGAACATACCCTCTCTTCCCACTTCCAGAAACTTGGTTCCAATACCTCTCCCTTGACATCTCAGGTGAGAATTCATCCTCTCTACAGGTGTTGCTGGGCAGGGTCAAACCTATCTGGGTTGGTGCTTAGAGAGATTGCACTGGGTGGGCATTGAAAAAGTGGGGACCCCTGTCGACAAGGATTTGTTGGTGGACCATACCAACAAATGGTTTCGTTGCTGAGACCTCGTTGAAACTGAAGGGAGGATATGTTCTGGCATCTGACAAAACCCAGTATTGAAGATTGGTTTGACTTAAAGATGTAAGAGTTTGCTGAAATAGAAAATCAGAATCTGAAGTTGTAGACACCTAGGTGGATGAATAGTTATATCTACGATGGTCCCTACAAATGGTTATTTTGTGAATTTCTGGTCATATTGTACGAATGGCTAGCACAGTTCACGTATAAGAAGAATAACCATCAAGGAGGAGAGTCGACATCCTAGACCCCTGGACTGATCCAAGAGCTACAAGAAACCAATAACAAAGCATCGCGAGCTATCGAAGTATGGATGGATACTATTATGGAGGGATACATCACTAATTTTGTAGTCGATACCAATAAGGTATACAGTGAAGCAGAAAGAGAGTTCTTCAACGGGCCATGAGGTAGGTTCTTGCTGTCTCTACAATTATCTATTAAGATGCTTATCTGTGAGAAGGGTATTCTAAAAATGCACCTTGAGTAGTGGAACTCTATTGTGCGGAGGCCATGGACACTACGAAGAATGGGGGAGGCAAATGGAAAGATAAGGGCTAGATGGGTATGATTTCTGACGAGACTGTGAGGATCACCAAGGAAACGAGTGGCTATATGAGGGGAGGAGCAAGGTTTTGAAAAGAGAAGAGGCAGCGGATAGGGGAAGGTCCTAATGTGATCGAGATTCAAGACCATGAAGAACAACCACATGGGACAAAGTGACCCTTCAACGACGACGAGGAAAACTAGACTTAGACTATGCCAAGGATAGTAGGAATCTTGAAACTTGGAAGTAACGTGTCCACACCTCCGTGCACTACTCTAGAAAAAGGTAGAAAAGCGCATTCTACATCACCTTATCTAACATGCTAGCAGTAGTCTAGCAGTAGAACACCATTTGTAGGAATAAGGCCCAAAATGGTAGGTGACGAGATGAAGTTATCTATATTCCATGGAAACAGGACTGCTGACCCAGCGTAGTACTGGTTCTTATGTGAAGCAGTTTGGACTGCTAGATAGAGCCAATTGGAAACCACCCTCAAGGGTCGTGTGCTTGAATGGTACATGAGGTTCATGTAGGTTCCTCAGGGAACCCCGACAAAAACACTAAATGAGATCCAGGAAGGACTATTCAAGGAATTTAAGAAACCAAAATCGGAGGCCCAATACATTATAGAACTCAAGGAGATTAAGTAGTTTCATAATGAAACTATTTGGGATTTTGATCAATGGTTTAAGATGTTTATGGCTCGATTTAGCTTTAAAATTAGCGATGTTAAGCATAATGAATGGTTCATTGCTGCACTGGTTCCACACATAAGATAACCGTTAATATAGCAAAACAATACAATGCAGAATGAGGCCCTGGAGATAGCAATGAAGTGAGAAGCTTAACCTATTGGGGAGACTGCAGTTGGGATGAACCAGATTCAGGTGTAGCTAGAAAATTTGACACTCCAGCTGCAGGATATTAAGAAGGACAAAGAAGAGCATGATGATCTCTGGTGCAGGCGGTGTCGCATAGATGGCCACACTAAAGACACCTATCCAAATTTCCAAAATTATTTGCTATAAGGAGTGTCGAACCCTTTGAGTTGCATTGGTGTGCCATGGTGTTACATATGTCAGGTATATGGGCATTGATGCGAAAACTATAGCTACATCCAGAGGATGGTTATGAAGGAAGAAAGCTTGTATTGCTCCGTTTGTCGCTCAGTAGGGCACGAGGATAAATACTGTTGAGCTTACAACCTACTTTAAGAGAGAACATATGATTCATATTTAGTGAAGGGTGAGGATCCTTGCATAGTCCAGTAGTCGAAGCCACAGATGGTACAACCAACCGTACACTATGCACCACCTTCACAAGTGTCGTTTATTCCATTGTATCCATAACCACAGTTCACATCACAACCACAGTTTGTAGCACAACCACAATTTGTGTCACGACCATAGTATAATCAAGTGTTAATTTCTCAGCCTCAATAACTGTATGTTCAAGTAGTGCACTACATTCGGCAGCAACCAAATCACCCACAACAGTTAGCCCAACCACAATATTGGCAAACTAGAGGATTTTGAAGAGGATTCTAGGGAGGATTCACGAGATGAGGAGGAGGCTTCAAACGAGGAGGAGGACGAGGTTGGGAATCCATCCAGTGTTTCACTTGCAAGGTATTTAGCCACTATTAGAGGGATTTTCCCCATGCGTAGTGTACATGCTGTGCAACAAGAGAGCATAATGTTGAATTTTTCCCTCAGTTGATTACAAAATGGCAGGCCAGGCACATCCCTTAGTTATAGAACCAGTTCCAAAACCAAAACCAAGTGTAGACCCAACAACCATTGCAGAATCAGCCTCAGATCCCACCGCAGACTCAAAACCAGTTGATGAACCCACCACCAATTCAGAATCCACCCCTGAATCCAGCTCCAAACCTAAATCAAGGACCCATGGTTGCGAGAATTCTAATAGAACCTAGAGCCCAAGCTGTGGATGTTGTTGTTTTCACTCGTGTAGGTGCGATGACTAGAGAAGATGGACCCTGTCCACAAGTTCAGCTTGCAGGGAAGAAAAATTCAGCCTTTGATATTGCAACAGAGAAGGAGATGTTCTTTCAATCCAAGCATGCAATCGGGAGGATTCCAGGTAAGTTACCTGTTGTTGAAATGCCATTTGCTTTTGATCCTTCTATACAACATCACGACAACATGGTACCTTGCAACAATTATTTGAGAGCTATCTATTGTTAGCTAGAGATCTTGACGATCTCGATGAGATTAAGAAGTTGATATTCCAAAGGGATCAACCATTGAAGTAGTCTACATTAAATTCCCTCTAGAAGAGAAAGACATGTAAAGAGATGAGAATAAACATCCAGATAGGGGACTACAAAGTTGATTCTGTTATTCTAGATATAGGGTCGAAGGTGAATATTTTCACCAAGTAAACTTGGAAGTTGATGGGAAATCCAACCTTGGGGTGGTCCCCTATGTAACTATGACTGGAAAATCAGGCCAAGGTTCAGCCTATTGACCGTGTCTCGAACATAGTTGTCGATGTCGAAGGTATGAAGACATATGGTGATTTCAATGTTATTGAAGTAGTTAATGGAAGAGGCTCTTATCTTGTGCTTCTAGGGATTGGATGGGCCAATGATAGAATGGAAGTTATCAATTTCAAGAAGTGAGTTATGACATCCAAAAACCATGATATTAGAGTCATTTCTCCCATGGATCCTCAAGAAGGATGACAGTATATTGAACCTATCAAGGATAAGGTCGGTAGAGGCTATGATCATGCCTACAACATTTCCAAGGACTATATCCACCTTATTGTTGATGGTGAAATCAAATTGCACAGCGATAGCTTTGTGTCCTATGATTTTGATGATGCTTTAGAAAATTGGCAAAATCGGCTTCATGAGGTGTCTTTTAGAAAATGTGGTCTGATCACACAATCTCTACGCCGTGTTGTGAATGAGATCAATGAGCTTCTGATTCATGAAGGGCTACCAGAGTTGACTGAGTTCCTCCAAGAATTTGAAGAGAAAGTATTTGAACCACAAAGGTTGCTGGCACTGGAGGAAGCATTGAAGGCTACCCCAACACGCTGGTGGGCAGCTCACAAGTAGGAAATCCATGGATCGACACAATGTCGATGATTGATGATGGTGCGATTTGGTGATTTAGAAACCTATCCTGCTGGGTGATATGATGGGCACAATGACCCCATTGATCATTTGAGGCAGTGTCGGGATTTATGGGCATCACGAACCAAGGATGAATGGGTCCATACTTTTGTTCATACTTTGGATGAAATTCCTAGATCCTAGTATCTAGTGGTAGAACTTCATAGAACCATCACTACCTGGGAGGAGCTGTCGATTTTCTTTGCGCATACTTTTAATTTCTAGGACTCTAACCCTGAGGTCCATGATGCACTCCAACTCATTTACGATGTAGTCTTGAAGTTTTTTCCACTCGCATACCCAGTAGATCCCCATGTGCAGTGTCATATGCAATCTCTTATGACATGCTAAAATCTATTCAACGAACCTGAAGATGATGATGACATGAGGAATGTCAAGATTCTAGAATCAGAAGGTAGTTGCAATGTTGTAGCACTGGACATACCAACTGATCCCATGAGTTAGCCACTAAAGATATGTAAAGTTAACATTGGGATAGAATAAAACCTGAAGTTTGCTAATATTGGGGACTATTGGGATGATAAGACAATGGCACATATCGTGGATCTGCTGCATGAGTTCCAAGATCTATTTCCAACACGGTTCTCGAAAATGAAAGGAATATTAGGGGATCTAGGGGAGATGAAGATACCATTGAAACCAGATGTGAAACCTGTGTGACAGAGGCCGTATCGACTGAACCCATGATAAAAAGAACAAGTCAAAGATGATCTTGACTGGATGATGGACGCTGACATCATTGAGCCTGTTGACGAGTCAGAATGGATAAGCCCTATGGTGGTTCAGGACAAAAAGATTGGAGAAGTTCACATTTGTGTTGATCCGAGAAAGCTGAACAAAGCCTTCCTACATGAGCCATTTCCAAGTCCTTTTACAGATGATGTCCTTGAAGGGGTAGGTGGTCAAGAGATGTACTCATTCACGGATGGTTTTTTGGGGTATCACCAGATTTGAATTGCAAAGGAAGATCGACATAAGGCCACATTCATCACTAAATGGGGTTGTTTTCAATATACAATCATGCCTTTTGGGTTGAAGAATGTACCAATGATATTTTCTTAGGTGGTTGTCTCTACGTTCAAATATTTCATTCAGAAGTTCCTGCAGGTATACATGGATGATTAGATAGGCTATGGTCTGGTTAAGGATCCTTTAGCAAACCTACGATTGATGTGGGAAAGGTGTGGACAACATCAAATCACATTAAACTCAAAGAAGTGCATTTTTTGTGCACCATTTGGAATTCTGCTAGGACATATTTTGTGTAAGCAAGGGTTGTTGGTTGATTCTATGAAGATTGCACTTATCCTTAGTCTACCACCACCGACAAATGTGAATATGCTTATGGAAATGCTGGGACATATGGGGTACTATCGCAAGTTTATCAAAGGATACACCACAATTACAGACCCTATGGAGAAGCTGCTAAAGAAGGATGCCACATTTCAGTGGAATCTCGAGTGTCAAGGGAGTTTCGATACACTAAAGGCCAAGATGGCCTTGGTGCCCATCCTGGTATTCCCTAATTAGAAAAAGGATTTCCATGTCCATATTTATGCCTCTTCTATTGCACTAGGGGTAGTACTTGCATAGCTAGGTGAAGGGGACTTGGATCATCCAATTGCATTTTCCAGTAGGAAGCTGCCTTTTGCAGAAGGAAATTATACAACCACAGAGAGAGAGGGATTGGCCATGGTTTATGTACTGCAGAAATTTAGGCACTATCTATTGGGAGGTCACTTTAAAATGTTCACATACCACTATGCTATGTAATATCTGGTCAATAATCCTATGTTGGGGGGGAAGATCTGTCGATGGTTGCTAATTTTCCAGGAATTTGACTTTGAGATAATTGTGAAACCAGGACAGTTGAATGCTGGCTCCGATCATCTGTCTGGCATTGAGATAGGAGAAGATCCTACTAATATTGACGATGGATTTCCCAATGCACAGCTATTCCTAGTAGAAATCAAGGATGACCACTTTGCTCCAATCATTTAGTTATTGGCAACTGGAGTTTCTCCATAGGACCTATCGACTAATCAAAAGAAGTTGGTATTGAAAGCTTTGGATTTCCAGTTGATTATGGGACAATTATACAAACTTGGACTAGGTGAAATCTTGCGATGGTACATATTACCACATGAGCAAGGACCTATTCTAGCAGAATCACATGTAGGAATTGCAGGAGGCCACTATGGTGGTAGGGCTACTATGCGTAAAGAGTTGGACGTTGGGTTATGGTGGCCTACCTTACATAATGATGAGGTGGATTATGCGTGAAGTTGTGATGTCTGTCAGCATGTCGGCAAGCCATCATGGCAGGATGAGATGCCCCTAGTGCCCCAAGCCACTCTACAACCTTTTGATAAATGGACCGTGGATTTTTTGGGTCCAATTGCTCCACCAGGAAAGAGGACTAGTGTGTGGTACATCATTACATCAACTAATTATCTGAAAAGGTGGGTGGAGGCCACACTAGTCATGGATTGCACTGCTGCGACAGCCACCAAGTTCATATTTGAGAATATTGTGACAAGGTTTGGATGTCCCAGGATATTGATGAGTGACCAGGGAAGTCACTTTATCTGGCAAACCGTGAGAGCGCTAACCGAGGAGTTCCAGGTACATCATCTAAAAAGCACACCATACCATCCACAGGAAAATGGTATTGTCAAGGCCTTCAACAAAATATTGGTAACCACACTTACAAAGGAATCAATACTAATCTCGATGATAGGTTGACAGGACAGAAACTATTCAAATTGGTATATGGGAAAGAGGCAGTCATGCAGATGTAATACATTGTTCCTAGTCTCAGGATTGCTACTGCGACAGGTATGGATGATAGAGAAGCATTAGTGGAGCGCATCACACAGTTGGTCCACATAGAAGAGGACCTCTTTGTCACAGGATTCCACCAGCATGTTGAGAAGGATTGCTAGAAGGCTTGGCATGATCACCATATTAAGAACAAGAAGTTTACACTGGTTAGGTCCATACATTGTTCATTCCATTACTTCTAGGGGTGCAATTCAATTACAGCAATTAGAAGGTGTAGTGCTACCAAAAATTGTGAATGGAATTCGCTTGCAGCCCTATAAAACAGCGCCTAAGCAGCGCAATGCTTGAGGCACATCACAAGTAAAAAAAAAAATAAATAAATAAATAAATTTTGCATAGGTAGATTGCAGTGAAGTGAGTGCAGAGGAAGACATTGCGCTAGTGCTCAGTAGTGTTATGAGGGAGACCATCAGTGACAACCGTAGGACTATGAGGTGTTCAAATCAATAATAAATACATATAGTTAATACCAATAGTTGGTGGTGCTTGATGAAGCGACCTGCATTTATGACTGATCCAACCGTTAGTAAGAGGGGATCGTCGATCAATTTAGGGTTATTAATGCTAGATTTGGGCATGATGGATATGGTAGATTTGGAAATGATGAGGTGGATCAAGCATTGGGTTATAAAAATGCACAGGATGTGGGAACAAGGTCTTCTTTAGTTAAATTGAGTGAATTGTTGAGCTTAGTGTAGGAGTAGAAGTGAGTGTGATAGGAAAGGAGTGAAATTTCAGCTACATTGTGAGCATTGTAGAGTGCGGCATGCCATGCAATCCTGACACGGTTGATATTTTGAGTGAGTAGGAATTCCCATTCAACCTATGCAGATCGAAGAAGAATTCATGAGCATGCCAACCGGGTCCTCTTCGATCTCTAAAGCAAAGTGGAAGGCTCATAAACCTAGTTCCACATAGCCGCAAAAGAGATACACACACACGACTACTAGGGAACAAGGGGAAGAGACTGAACCATCAAGCTTGGGAGATGTTGAGTTTGCAGTACCTAGGGGTGTCTCTATCAATGATATCCCTGGATATATGGCCCCAATGCGGTCAGGGGTGAAGCCGAGGAAGCTAACTAAGAATCAGAGGTATCCACCGAAGTTGTCACCACTACCAGAAGGGATGACTTTCCTGGGGGACATCATATCTGATTTGACTAAGATGAAGTATGAAGACCATGATTTGCAGCTATTAAAGGATGTTGTGGATGAATCATGTTAGTTAGTTCCTATGATACCTGGTGCGCCTATTCTATGGATTCCTCACCCATGGGCGCAGGGCTTGGACAAGTTTGGGTTGTTGGGGCTCATCAACATGCGTCATTTTGGGAGATTGAATGAAGCAAATGCATGCATGAAGCAGCTATTGGCATGCTTTCATGGTGGGACACTCTAGTTGAATGAACCTATTTAGTTCATGGTTGACCTAATTGTCGACATTACGGCGTTGCCAAAGGATGGCGAAGATCCGATGCAGTATTTCAGAGGGAGGGATAATGACAAAAATCTATCCAAACAGCTGAAGGAGAGATTTGGGTTGCAGCGTGATGGCTAGCCCTATCACATCGATAGTATTTTTGAGCAAACAATGCGGATTGGGGGGCGTATTTTTGCCAGCAATATTATTAGGAAGAATCAGCCTGTCCAATGTAATTCAAGGGTGGTTGCATGTGTGCAAAAATGTGCCAAAGGGGTGCAAATGAACTGGTCCCTATTCCTGTTAAACAAGTTGTTAGAATATGTTGTCGCTACTCCAGCCGGGGAATGTAGTTTTTCCTATAGTTGATTGTTAATTCTCATTGCATTGGTCACATGGATGGATTCAGATGACTACCAACCCATGTTAGTCGCTATAGAAAGAGTATGCAAAGGTTCCTGGTATCACAACATATGGTGGATCACAGAACCCAGTCCACACCAGGACTGTGCGATCCATTTTTGGGTCTATTGGGAAGTGCTATAGGTCGCAACCACCAAGGTTCCCCGACTATCCAATGACACTGCATCCACGTATCAGAGGATTATTCGGTTTTCTATCAAGCCCCATTCTATTTATATCTAGGTGTAACAGGATCCTGATAAACAATGGCTACCTATGCCCTATAAAATTGCAGATAGAGAATTGGAGGCGAGCTCACTGGCGTGAACCAGTGAGCATGGAGGAACTCTCTACAAGGCCACCGGAAGATGCCTCTAATGAACCAGTCCAAGAAGGGAAATATCTCCATGAATTCGATGGTGATTCATCAATAGAATCTGATCGAGAATCTTGGCGCATGTTGGAGGAGATGCGCACTAAAAAACACATGGAATTTGATGTAGGTGGCATCTCACACCCGATGACGAAGAAGCAACTACAACAACTCACCAAGGTTTTCCCCGACGCATCTGATGTTGTGTCTTAAGCTATGCACATGTCCAGTCAAGAAGGGTTTGTTGCAGTAAGCCTTAAAATTGATTCTATTTTTGTTGTTTTTTAAGAAGCGACACCCAAGAAGGATGTGATGTAGGATTTTTCGATGATTAGCACTGAGCCATAGGATAGGAATGTGCAAGTTCCCTCAACTGTAATCGATCCAGTACATAAGTAAACTCATTACTCCAGCCATTATCAAGCATTGTTATTGATCTCAACAAGTTACCTACCCTAAACTTAGTGCAACTGCAGTAGGGCGATGGCTAGGAGTTGGCAGACTGGTAGAAGGAGCTTAGAGAGGGGTATGTGGAGTTGCATGCCACCACAAAGAAGTTACAGGAAGAAACTGACAAGCTGTGGAATATTAGAGATAATTTTGTAGAACAAAAGGCATGGGATATTTCCTCCTTGAATCAAACGCAGGAGGAGTTGCAGCGGAAAGCCATCGATGAAATAATCGAGTTAAAGAAGGTGCAAGACCACCTACTTGTTGAGAAAGAACAAATCTATGCTAGTTGCGGCGAGGTCAAGCAAGATGTTAACAAGGCCTGTCAACACATCTATGAAATCACTATAGAACTCATTGTTATCACCAAAGCTAAAATCCTTGGGGAAGTGATTTCCCAGCTCTAGTTAACAAACAATCTACTGAATTCTCTTATTTACCCCTACATGACACCTGAACAGACTGCCGAATGGAAGAGTACGATTGAGGAGTTAGCGGCCCAACTTGAATCTATCGAGCAGGAGGTGAAGATGATTGCTGACGAGATGACACAATTCTGGCAAAGTGTAGTCTAGGATGACCAACTGGAGCAGTTGGCCAAGCAAGCATGGGAAGCAGAAAATCAATTGGCGACACTGAAGACGTCCCTATGAACAATGCCTCTTATGGTTTAGATTAAATGGTTATAAGAATTGAAGGACCTATAGTAGTGAGCCGCTCAAGCCCAAGAACGTCAGTGCAAGTGCAACACCCAGCTCGATTTATTCCAGCACATTGGTGGGAAGTTGGTCATGAAAGAAATCACTGCGCTGCAAGAGGCACAAGAAGGTAGGAAGATGGTGGATGGAAAGGCCGGGGAGGAGCATCCACTGAATTAGGACCTGCTAAATTGTCGAGACATAGTTGAACGCATTTATCTTCAAATTTGCGAGATCTTGCAGCAGTTTGAGGACTTCAAGACCAAGACGACGGAGTACAACCTGTCAACTTGACGTGGCTCGAGGATGAGCCACAAGACTATGTTGGGGGCTTGTTGGCAGGGGTATTTTGTAAGTGAGTTGTGTAGCACAGTGATGGCTGTACAAGCTCACACACCATCGTGAAGGTCCAAAATAGCACGTTATGCGAAATAATAACCGTTTTTGGAATACTTTATGCAATTTTGTACCGATTGACCACATTTTGTTATTATAGGTCACTAGTTTGTTAAAAGTTAGTTAAAAGTGGACCTTGGATGTAAAGGCGCAAGCCTATATATAAATTTAGAATTGCAATTGTAGAAGGCATCATTGATGAGAGAGATCAAGCGATCAATCCATTTTGTGATCTAAGGTGTGCCCTTGTCGCCTTATTTTTGTCCTTGAGCATTTTTTGCTGTCTATGTTGACCAGTTAGTGAATATAGGGTGGTGATCATTCTCCTACTATGGAGAAGCACTGTATAACATCAAACTCACTTAACGCTATCTGATCATTCCTTCATTTTCTACAACACCAGTGGAATGACATAGTAACTCATATAACTTGGATCTGAATTGATCTTGTTTCTTATTTCTTTTCTGTCTTCATGATTTACAATGACTATGATGGATGTTTATTGTATCTGTTTTATATGTTACTACTGCAATAAATGAAGTAATGCAATATGTCAGTGATTTACTAGTTATGCAAATGGATCTGTACTACATAATTCGATTATGTTAGACCATCTCTGGATTATTTGTTGAGTATGAAGTTCAATCACTGAGAACATACCCTCTCTTCCCATTTCTAGAAACTTGGTTCCCACAGCTCTCCCTTGACATCTCGGGCGAGACTTCATCTGCTCTGTGTGTGTTGTCAGGAAGGGTCAAACCTGTATGGGCCAGTGCTCAGGGAGATCGCGTTGGGTGGCATCAATAGAGTGGGGACCCCTGTTGATGAGGCTTTGTTGGTGGATCGCACCAACACCCCTCCTTTTTCTTCAAATGAAGCTTGATCATGAAGGATATTATTTTCTAATTGTCAAAACTCTTAATCCAATATGGACAACCAACTAGAACACGTGGGAAAAGTAAATCTAATTATTATGAAAATTAAATGTAAGAATTAAAAATCAAAAATCCATGCACTATTATCCATCGCATCTTTGTGGTACATTTAAATTGTCTATCCTTATCTTTTTAGAGTAATCTTTTCCTAGGATCTTTCCTTAGAAAATTTTAGTGAATTTTCCATAATATAAGAGAAATGAATGGATATAATAATGGATTGATGGGTGCTGCCAAACTGAAACTCATCATTACAATCCTCATCATCCTCCTTTTATTTTGCATCGACCCATAGTATATTTTATTGCATAATATAAGTGCCCAACCGATCCAAAAATCTAGCTTTGAATCCGCATCTCCTAAAAATGGTTGTCGATAGTCCACCAAAAATTGGGTGGGATTGAAACCAATTTCTTAATACCCATTATCCTTTATTAATAAACAACCAATATAGGTGTTATCTGCATGTTTAATTCCAGCCATGACTCACCCTTTTCAATACGGTTTCAATTGTCAAGAAAACAAGAAATAA
Organism: Pseudotsuga menziesii; assembly: GCA_001517045.1. Lineage (NCBI taxonomy): Eukaryota > Viridiplantae > Streptophyta > Pinopsida > Pinales > Pinaceae > Pseudotsuga > Pseudotsuga menziesii. Next base: position 352,688 of record LPNX010867003.1, read on the forward strand.
ATGGGCGATAAATCGAGGTCAAGGATAGTGATATTCCCAATCTCTACAAAAACTAATGCATGAAAATTTCCAGATATTCAAGAGTTTACACTTGTGAAACAACCTACGGTTTCCTAGTCCAACCTTGGCATTAAACCTGTGCATACGGTTTTTATAATTATTGGTTACAATGCCACATGCATATCATTTTTGATATCTTCCAACCGGGTCGCCAAACTCAATGGCCATGTTGTTTTGCTCAAAAAATTATTATGAACATAATTATTGATAAGCTGCAGAGCCAGATTGATGAGTTTGTGATAGAAACCTATGGTTTTCCATTCCTCCATACTTCAGATCTGATAGATCCAGCCAGACGGGATTTTGAAATATGCAATCAAGAGAGAGAGAAAAAAAACCCGACCTCAATATCCAGTTCGACTATACAAAACTGCACGATTTCCATTCTTCTATGGACAATATTGTTTTTTTACTATTTCACACTTCAACCAGTAAGAGTAGTTAATGAGAAAATACATCATAGAGTGCATCCAAGATAATAGTCACGCAGTTGAGCCCAACACCAACTCTTTTCACGTCGTATCCTCCCATATATTTTATCTGACGCAACGTGTCTGCTTCTGGGTTTTTATTACGATCACGACATGGATTTGAAATAAGTTCAAAAAGGATATTATTTGAAAAAGTGTTTGGGAAGGAAAGAAGAAAGTATAAGTAAAGCTTGGCGGCATTATGTATTTCCTCTATATTCATATATTAATCAAATGAGGATTTTTGGTTCTGATCTGTATGGTTCCAGTGTTTTTGACCTCATGGGTCTAATAGGGTTGTGTCTTGAATGATTATAAAATGGTACCATAAATTCTTATTTACCATAGACCAATTGAACAATGCAATGTCTGTTCATAGTCACTTGGGATCTGGAATCATTAGACGAAATTTCAACTCAAAATGGGCCTCCTAAAAAAAATTAATAAAATAATAGTTAAAATAATAAAATAATATTTATTAATTTTGGAGGGTTAAAAGCAAAAAACTACTTTTTTGTTTGTATTTTCGACATATCTCCCTGTGTTTTTACTCAAATTTCGATCGGGAGAGTTTGTTGAATGTGGAATTAAATTCCACATCCAATGAGTACCCACTTGGCATACTTTTAACGGACCATGCTACCCCAAAAACAAGAAATACCTGAAAAAACATAATGATGACATCATCATCACATTTGTTTCAGGTATTTCTTGTGTTCGGGGTAGCAAGGTCCATCAAAAGTATGCCAAGTGGGTACTCGTTGGATGTGTAATTTAATTCCACATCCAACGAGCTCTCCCAATCGAAATTTGAGTAAAAACACGGGGAGATATGTCGAAAATACAAACAAAAAAATTAGTTTTTTTAATGATACCTATCCCCAAATTTATATTAAAAAAATGTCTAAGACCTATATGGTATTTCAAATTTAAATAAATTTCATTGGCTAACACATGATGACATGGAATTTGATTTAAATTTAAAAGGCGCATTTTCAGTTGAAATTTTATCGAATGAATCTTTTCGATGAGAGGAGGAAGACAAGGAGATGGCCCAGTCCACAGATGTAAATGTTGTTGGATCATTTTTCATTGCACAAGAAACATGTAAAAAGAAGGATCCAAGGCACGAGATTGACACTAGAGCTTATTTTTTCCAATATTTTGAAAACCTTGTGTCGAATAATGTATATTTTGTTTTTACGATTGGTTTTTTGTTTTAAGTTTGCAAACTTTATTTGTGGATCTTTGGAAGAGTGAAAACATACATATATTGAGATTTGTTTTTTGATAGGTATACATTCTGTTTATTTTTCTTTTGGCACTGACTTGATTAATAAAAAATGGTTCTATCTTTCATATGAAGTCATTTGTCACAGCAAAAGAAAAAACAATTGAGCATGTGCATACCACGAGACCATGTTGTTAGAATGTTTGAAAAGAATGGCACAGATGTAGATATTGATGCTAACCATTTGTGAAATTATACTCATCAAGCATGTTTCTACTGCAGATTTTGTGTCAGTGTGCATATTCTTTCATTTGAATTAATGATAGAAAAACAAAAACAAAGCAAAAACAAAACCAAAACCAAAGACAAATTTTCAACATGAAAACGAGGTAGCAGTACATTGTCATTGCATTCAAGACATTTCTTAGAATAGATGGTTTTGTTGCAAAGGATTTTGCATTAGAAAGAAATGGAAATTGGCGACGAGCTTTATGTCAATTCTTGTGCATATGCAGGATTTTATGCAGAAAGTCGATTATTTTCTCATGCTCACTGAATATCTCTATTATACACAATGCTTCATGACACTAATGTTTTGATTCCATGATCGTTTGCTTGATTATTGTTACTTGATGTGAAGGAATGCTAGAATTGAATTCTCTACATAATCAATTATATATGATGATGTACAGGTCCGATCATGCAGAAAATAAATTGAGATTAATCCAACAAATATATGAGAATCATACTCTAACCCAACTTCCAATTGCTTGAATAAATTTGACAGTGGATATAAGAAGCATATTTAAACTTTCATAAATTTAGTAACATGAATCAGCAAGCAACTAAAGATTGGATAACGTCAAGACAGTATTGATATTAAAATATTTTGCAAAGAATGCCAGGGAATGCAGATCTGACTTTGATTTGAAGTGTTTTGTTTTCTTTTTGCATTTTCTTTTGGTTTGTATTATAAAAATAAAACAAAAACAATAAAAAATATAAAATCATAAAAAGTATTTCGTTAAAAAACCTACATAAATTGCAAATGGACATATCATTCCTGAAAACAATATCAATACATGTTTTTTTTCACTTAACGCTAATTTCTTTTTCTTAAGTCACTTCAAGCAACGATCAACGATGAAACAAGCACAATAGAAACATGTATCAAAACATGTTTTACTTCTTTGATTTTATGCACTCATATTTATTTCCACATGTTATGTTTTTTTTCGAACTTATCACGAGTTTTCATGCAGGATTTGTACTAAGCTTTTTTTAGGTTCAAAGACGATCGCATTTTGCTGCTGAAGTGATTTTTCAAGAATCACAAATTTTTTGAGCGAACATGCTTTGATAGACAGCTTGAAGGAGTTGTTACTCATCATAAACATTATGACATTTGTTGTTAGATAGAAACCATTCATAAACCCATTTGCATCATGAATGTTTACCCCATTTTTCCTTTAAATGCACATTAGTCATCCATGTATTGAAGTCCACTTTCCACTTCCTTATTAGTCGCACCTTCACACGTTCCTATCTTTTTTGAGTCACATAAATTTTTCCTTCTTTTTCCATTTCATCTTTCCTTCTGAATAAAACCAGTCACCTCCCTTTCCATGATTAGATTACCTTGTTTTCCTTGCCATAAACTCTATTGCTACTGAGATATTTCTTATAGTGCTACCAATGTTTTTGTAAAAACTCACGTTGACCGATGTGGGATTCCTTAAGGCCCACCTTTCAACAAGTCTTACCCCATCGAACTCAGTAGCTTATCTGGGATATAGACTAGAGTCCATTTTGAGTACCTAGAGGCTTGCATGCCTTAATGGAAAGCTCCCTTGCTGACAATCATGGGAATACATCAATGTCCCTTGATCGTCAGATCTTGTAAGTGGCTCGACATCAACACATCCATTCACATTTTGCAAATATGTACTTAGGTACCTTGGCACTCATTGACATCAATGGTGAGTTTCCTCGCATTGGTTAATGACAGTCATCAATGGTCGGTAATCCAATTATTTATCTTCCCTCTCAACATCGACACATACATTAGCATGATTAGAATTGTACCACTAGGTTTGTAGCGGGTGAATACTATACACTTTTTCCTAACTCCCTCAACAATTACAGCAACACAACTTCAGCTACATGAGAGTACTACAGGTCCTCTTTCATACTCCCTCTTTTCCATGATTCATCAACAACAGTTTAGATCCCTCCACTTCAAATTTTATGATTCAGCAGTGTTGACACACACCCAACCAACAAAACCAATCGACAAGAGTTCCCACTGTGTTGACACTCAATCCACCACGATCTCCCTGAGCACCGACCCAAATAGGTTTTACCCTGCCCAGCAACACGCGTAGAGCGGATGAAGTCCCACTTGAGATGTTTGAGGAAGAGCTGACAGAAACAAGTTTCCACAGAATAGGAGAGGACTATGTGCATCAACCCATCAACTTCGCATAATATTCGTCGATTTGTTCATTCTCTTAAGAACTAATAGGTTCATTCATTTTCAACAGATTGCATCATTCAATCAAAACAACAGTAAACATATCGGTGCGTAAACAGATCCAATACAATAACATCATTTAGAAAAGGGAAGCATCACATCATAGATCCATGTCCCTGATTCACATAGAATTCATCATTGAGTTACAGAAAAAAGGTAAACATGAAAACATAAAAGAAAACAATGATTCAGATCAACTTCTGCCTTGTCATATACTTCTGCACAGAATCAGCAAAACATTCCACAGATCAACAGATCTCCAAAAGCAAGAAAGATTTCTATAGGTCTCTAATTCCCTTCTTGCCAGGATCTCTTTCACTTGTAATTCAACAACTACTTATAGGCTTGTGCGTTTACATTCAAGGTCCACTTGGACAACTTCATAACTAAATCCTAACTGATTTTACAAAATGATGACCAATATCCACAAAATATGGTCCAAAACTACAAAAACTGACAAAAAATATAAAATATATTCTGATCTTCACATTGCGAAATAATCTTCCACTTGCGCGGTGTCTTTGAGCTTGTGCAACATCTGCAATGCTGTGCAACAAATGTATCCAAAACCACTTTCCAGCAAGAAGTTACAACAGTTACAGTTACAACAATTGCAGTTACAACAGTTGCAACTAGAACAACAGTCACCTTTCACATGATCTTGTAGCAGTAACATCTTCCATGCTCCACCAGCTGCATCAACCATATTCCTATTGCATAGTTCATCACTGTTTCGGGTAAGTGGAGTATGCTATTTTCTAAACTTTAATCATTTAATTCCTTAACTGCTAGAAATGAATAATTTGGAAAATTACCTCATCATGCTCCATTTCCTTTTCGCTTCCATGACCTGAACTAAGTTGCATGAGGAGATGAAACCAATTCAGTTGGGGGGGGGACTATATTCACCACATATTCACTACCATCATTCCATTTTTCATCTCATTTACCATTCATCAACATTTCTTTTCCAACGACACTTTGTCTCACCTTGCTTCATAAGCATTGATATACATATTGCCATGATTAATAAAGATAAAAAAGCTTTTCTTGTGCACAATGATGCTTTCTATGCACATTGATAGCTTATTATTTCCTGTGATTGTATCGTTAAATTATTGCATCTAGAAAATAGATAATGAAATGAATGTTGTTAAACATAAAAACCAACATTCTTTGTATTCATGGTTGTCACACAAGAACCAACCGTAAGAAAATGTCAGCCGTTACTCATGTATCTCACACCCTGGAAACATTCATTGTTAAAAATACATTATTAATAAAATCCATAGTTCATATGCCAAAATTTCTCAAGAAGAACCATGCAAGGTTGCATGAGGACATGCAACAAGTTTAGTTGGGGAGGATGTTGGGACTCATAAATGTCATATTTTCATCCACTTTACCTTTCGCTATTCTTCACATTTCACCATCCCATTAACCTTTCATTATACCATTTCCTTACATATATTTGGGTTTCACCTTATTATTTTCCACTTTATTTATTTTAGTATTGAAAAAGAATTTATGATTAAACGCTAGAAATTAACATGTTTTTCATATATATCTCAAAAATGCGAGCTGTGTAATGTGTAGGAATCAATACAAAAATACTTCTCAAATATCTCCTCCACCATTTCAAGGAGATAGTTATTCAAAGCGTATTCCAAGGAAAATAACATAGATATTTGGTTGGCATATCTTATCTAGGACTTGTGAGAAACATGTGGAGGATTTGTGAGAGACATGTGGAGGATTTGAAGGGATCTCATCTTGTAATAATGGGAAAGTTGTTGAGAGTAGTTGAGAGAATAGTGGATATGTAATTATGAGATGGTTATCTTGTCTTCAAGTCTCTCATGTATAAAAGAGAGTTCCCTCTCTCCATTTGGGGGCACTTTTTGATTAGTCTTGGTTAGTCTTAGATTGTAGAAGTTAGTCTTGGCTTCATAATTTGGAGAAGGGGATTCTTAGCTTTGATTCTTAGTTTGATTCATGCTTTCATTATTGTTTCATGATTTCTCATTTGATTTTTGTAATATAATTTGAGATAGATTTATTGTGTGAGCTCACATATGTTATTTTTTGTTAAACTCTTCACATGTTGTATTTCTTTTCCTTCATGTAAATTTCCATTCCTATATTAGTTTGATTTTATAAATTTCAATTCAAAAGTATGTTCAGCTTCTTAGATTATTAGTTGCTAGATTGGATTAGTTCCACTTTGGTGCTGCACATATAGTGCGTGTGCTTCGTAATCCTACGAAACTTGGAATGATAAATTAAATGGTTGAGAAAGTACTGCAATGCAATCAAAACAATATTAATTTCACCCAGCAGTGTCGATGATGATCCATCCATACATTTCAGTCAAATGGATTGTTAATTTTGGGATGAATAAATGTCCTTCCATAATTGTAGAAATCTAGTTCTGACAGTCCCTATAGATATCTCAGGTGATACCTCACTTGCCTCGCAGGTGTTTCTGATGGAGTTACACTACACAAGGCCAATATCTTATGCTTTGTTGGATGGACAAGGAATCTGAACCTGGTTCAGTGGAATCGACACCAACACTTTTTATTTGGTTTTAATTTTTTATTTTTATGAGCCGACATGATTTTTTTAATTACTTTTTATTTTTGTAACATTATGTTATGTTACATTATGTGACAACATTTCCCAATGTTGGAGTGTATAACACCTTGCTACTCTGAGTGCAATAATGTGCACAAACATTCCCCATAATATTGACTTGGAATTGAAGGGAAAGAAGGAGGATTTTCATGCTTTAGTCATATAAAGACAAATTCATTCACCTCTAGTAAGGATCAAAGATGAAATAAATTTTTTGTGAGTGTCTTGGTGAAAATATTTGCAACTTGATATTTTAAATGGAAAAATTGCAAGCCAAAACTTGATCATGAAGAAGTTAGCATATGTAGTGCATATGGAACTAATCAATGTGTTTGGTGCATTGGTGCTAAATTAGTTTATGTGCAGTGTACAGGTTCTCACTATCATACCAAACATTTGTAGGTTGATCTTGGGAGAACCAAACTTTGCATGAGTAGTTAATGAATCCAAAAAAACTCCACTAACATTAATAGTGGTTCAATACTCTTCCTCCTTACAATGAAGAGAAAAATAATGCTTTTGTTGGATTTAGATTATTACTGATATGGGGGGGGG
>LPNX010867003.1:360281-552622 GCA_001517045.1 Pseudotsuga menziesii
ACACACAAATACTTGAGAATAATTATATATCTATAAATATATATGTATAATGACATCAATGGGATATTACAGTATTCAAACATGAGAACACACTCATTTTAGGTGTTGAAATCATCCCAAGTACAATCTAGGGGATGCTAGCACCAACCTACAACAACTTCAATCTGTGTGAGCACGGACTAACGATCTCTAGGAACCGACTTGAACAAATAGTAGTCTAACTATGCAAACGGTTAGAAAACTAAATCATAGAGAAATAACAATAAACAATAAAAAAGATGCAAATATTAAAACACATTAAGAGAGAGACACAAGTATAATGTGGTTCACCCAAGATGGGCTAGGTCCATAAAAAATCGCCAGTCCTTTATTATTATACCATCCAGTAAAATGAATGGATACAACCTGCAACAACCCTACTGCACTTCTTCTTCACTCTCTCATGGTCTCTCTCACACAATCATACAGATTGTTTTACAATGTTACAATAAATAACATATTCATATAACATTGCTTTCCTTTTATAGGGGAATTACCATGGGAAAATACCACAGGTGACCCAATACCATGGGATCATAAGCTGTTGTCCAACAAAAATACCAAAAAATTATTTCGGGGGTTTCACCCTAAACCACCTTTCTCGGGGGTTCTTCCCCTGAACCCCTACTAATATATAGTTGGCCCCCATACCCCCTATCCAGGGGGGATGGTCTCCCGTAGAACTTCACAGGGGGAATTGTCCCTCCACACCCCCTAATGGGATAAGTGTATAGTAAAACTTGGTTCCAGACACAAATGGACAATAACATCTCTTAATATAGAAGATTAGGCTCCATAATTAATAATATCCCACTTGGAGACTGATCACAACAACCCCACCACTGTTGCACTTAATGGAATATTCTTTGAACAAGTTGCACTTGGAATATTTATCTTCTTCACCTTCATCCTTGAAGGCCAACTGAAATTGAGGAGGAACTCAACTTATCTCTAGTTGCTACCTTTATCAACATGTCTGTAGAATTCTGGCTAGTATGCATCTTTTCCAACTTTAATAGTTCATCTTCCAGAACAGATCTTATGAAATGGTACTTGAGATGCAATGTTTAGTATTCGAATGAAAGGATGAGTTATTTATAATATGAATGAAAATCTGGATATCACTATACAACCTGATATTCTCCTTCTTATCACCCAATTCCTCCATGAACTTCTGCAACTAAATCATCTCTTTACTAGCCTTTATAGCAGCAACCTAGTCTACTTCCATTGTTGAATGTGCAACAACCTTTTACACTTTCGAAATCCAATTTATTGTTATTCCACCTATAGTAAAAACATACCCTGTGGTGCTCCTACTTCTATCTTTATCACCTGCCATATTTGCATCAACATATCCTTATAGAATAATGTCTGAACCTCCAAAACATAATTCTTGTGAAGTGGTGCCTCTCAAATACCTGAGTATCCACTGTACTACTTTCTAATGCTCTTTACCGGGATTGTTGATATAATTGTATGGTATTGTGCACACCATGACATACATCAAGCTTCCAACTGCTGATGAGTAGGTGTTAAAGAATCATACCACCTAGTACCATGGCCACATACCACTTAGGACACACTTTCATTTGTTTTCCACTTATGATATATGGTCCAAACCTTGGTTAAGTTGTTATAGCAAGGTATTTGGGGGTTTTGGACTCATTAATGAAACCAAGCTCCCACATTTGATCATTTAGGAGACTCATGCACCCTCATCAATAATATTTTAGTCCTTGGGGCACTCTCACTCCTTAAAACATGGAACTGGTTTGACTAGAGGCACCCATGCATAGTATTTGAGTGTTTTTGGCTCTTTTGGATCATTTATTGCTTCCTAGAGACACTCCCACTTACCCATGCACTTCATAACACCTATTCTACCCTCATTTATCTCGTATCATTCTTCACCCATATTCACATGGCCATTCGTGTCTGTTTGAGGTGGTTTGGGAGCTCATTGGACCACCTAGGGGGATTTGAGGTCCAATATAAGCTTGCCACATGTATGGATGCAATTTGGATCCAAAGGATACAAATTTTCATCTATTGTATTATAATAATGTTCTATACATATTTACATTTTGGAAATTAATAGAAACTTAAGTTATTGGCACTCTTCCTATGTTTTCATTTTGCTCTTTTCACAGTTTTTCTGGATAGTTTGTGAAATTATTGAGTTGTGAGGGTTATATTAGCTCCTATATATTTATATGAATCATATTTTCACATGGTATCATATTTATTTTGATATTCAAATCGAATTCAAAGAGTTTGATTTGCTATCTAGGGTCTCCTCTCGAAAAATTCGAGTGTTTGAATTGCAGGTTGTTCAATGTCTTTGTCACTTGAGAAGATTCATGTATTGATTACCCCATTGAATTATTTTGAATGAAAGGGAAAAGTGGTGATACAATTGAGGTCTAAAGGCCTCCACAAAGTAACCATGGGGACTGAGAAGGAGCCCAACTATTCTGTGGAAAAATCCAAGTATTTCAACTGGTTGGATGAGGCATTTGGGATGTTTTGTCTCAATATTTCAAGGGATATTTTATTTCATGTAGACATTATAACAACACCCAATGAGGTGTGGTTCAATATAACATCACTATTTGGGAAGACTAATGAGATGGGATGACACTAACTCAAAAATGAGTTGATCATATTGAGCCCAACTCACTTTGAGATGATCAAGGATTTCTTCACGAAGTTCAAATCCTTGGTACTCCAAATGAAATAATGTGGCATCGATAATAAAGAAGAAAATATGGTATTGTCCATTCTTTAAAATCTAGGCCCTTAGTATTCAGTGTTTGTCTCCACATTCCACTTAGGAAAGCCGACAGTTCGAAATTTGATAATGCCTACGTTGGAAGACTTCAAGGAGTCTTTGACTCAGGAACAAGACAAATTGGTGAAAATGGGTACCATAAAATCCACTAAGTGTCAACCCCTTTCTACATTTGTTTTGAATCAAGACAAATGCAATAATAAAGCCAAAATATTCAAAGCAGCAAGAGAAGAATAAGCATTAGAAGCCCAAATCTTTAGATGGGGGTTCGAATCCTAGCAAGGACAAAGAGAAGAAGAAGCAAGAGATGCCAAAATGCACTTATTGTCACAAAGGTTGGAATCTAGAGAGTTCATGGATGAAGAAAATTATTGAACTGATGGAGAAACTCCTTGAGAAGAACAACATCCCCCTGCTAGAAGGAAGAAGGAAGAAAGAGGGAGGTTCAATTTTAGAAAACAAGGATAGATGCCACGCACTGGTTGTTGGATCTTCTAGATATTCCTCTTTCATCATAGATTCAATTTCCTTAAGGAACATGGATTCAATATAATACTCCTTCTTGTACCTACATTCTTACAGTGGTCCATCAATCGTCATGGGTGATGAATATGAGATCCCAACCAAAGGGATTGGCGGGTTCGACCTTGACAATGGGTACTTCAACAATGTGTTATGTGTTTCTGATCTTGCATCCAACCTACTCTCTATCTATAAAATTACACACATAGGTAGAACCAATAGAGTAACATTTACTTAAATTATGTGGAAATATCATAAATTTCTATAGGCCAAATTGTTGCATTGGGTATTGCATATCATGAGTCGAGGATGTACAAGTTTTCACACTTTCTTCCTTAGCCCCAAGGGAACGTGCTCCTGTCACATGCTAATTGTTGGTAGGGGTTTGGGTTAAGTGAGTTGTGCAACACCGCGGAGGCTGCACAAGCTCACATGACACCGCGTAAGTCAAAGGGAGTGCGATGGGTGAACAATAAACCACTTTTGACTATTTTATGCATATTTTTGTATAGGTTGACCATATTTTGTGGATATAGGTCATTAGTGGTTAAATCAGTTAGAATTTAGTTATAAGTGGACCTTGAATGTAAAGGCACAAGCCTATATATAGATTAGAATTGCAATTGTAAAGATATATCAAGAGGTGTATGAGATGTGTATGATATGAGACTAAAGTGAGAGTTTGAGTCTTTTGGTGATTTGTGAGCGACTCTGTGGTTTGATCTTTCTCTTGCTGTGGAGAAAGAAGATTGTTGTTTTGGATCTATTATGGTGAAATTAATATGATATGATGGATATTGAGCTCAATCATTGTTGTCTTTGTTCCTCTTGCATATGATGCAATATTGTTTCCTGTCTTTATTTATTGCGATGGTTCTATTTTATGAATGAGGAATACAATACTGCCGCAATGTATTTTCCCATCTTTTCTGTTTATGAATGATGAATTCCATACTACTGCGATGAATAGTTGAATGATGCAATCTGTTAGATCAGTGATAGAAAAGATAGATCTGTGATGAATACTGCGATATTTAATAAATGGTTCTGCTAGATATGATAGTTATGCTGATAAATATCTGATGCCCCGATCCTCCTCCTTACTTCCAAAAAGTTTGTTCCCACAGCTCTCCCTCGAACATCTCGGGTGAGACTTCATCCACGGTGTTACCAGGTAGGGTAAAACCTGTCTGGGCTGGTGCTCAGGTAGATCACGCTGGTTGGGCGTCGATAGAGTGAGAACCCCTGTCGATGAGGCTTTGTTGGAGGGTTTTCACTAACAAATGGTTGTGTTGATGGGACCTGGTTGTGACTCAAGAGGAGGATATGTTGTGGCATCCGACGAAACTAAAGATACAAGATTGGTTTGAACTAATACTGCAAGAGTTCATTGAAGATGAGAATCAGAATCTAAAGTTGACGATAGGCATGGTTGGTGAGATACATTCTCGATGGTCCTCATGAATGGTTTTTTGGTGAGTTTCCCATCATACTCTATGAGTGGCTGGCACAATTCACCTACAAGAAGCACAAATTCCAAGGAGGAAATCCGATGTCCTGGACCCCTGAGCTAATTCAATAACTCAAGGAAACTGACAATAAGGCATTGCGGGATGTCAAAGTTTCATTGGATAGTATTATGGAAGGATACATTAGTGGGTTCGTGGTTGATACCAACAATTCCTAAAATGAAGTAGGATGGGAATGTTTCAATGGACCACGAGGTAGGTTCTTGCTATCTCTATGATTGTCAATCAATATGATTGTTTGTGAAAAGGGCATACTAAAGATGCGCCTTGAGTAGTAATACTCTAGTGTGTGGAGGCTATGAACACCGTGATCGAAGGGGGGTGATGAATGGAAATATATGGAGTAGATGGGCGTAAGTTTCGATGAGCCTATGAGGGAAGCTAAGGAATGCAGTGGTTGTATAAGGGGAGGAGTAAGGTTTCGAGCAGAGAAGAGGTAGAGGATAGGAGATCCTATTGCGATCGAAATGCAATACCACGAAGGACAACCACATGGGATGAAGCAACCCTACAATGAGGAATAGGAAAAACAGACCCAGGCTATGCCCAGGGTGGCAGCAAGGTCAAACCCCGGTAGCAACATGTCCACACTTCCATGCACTACACCACCATCAGGAAAATATATGCAATCTACGTCGACATGTGTGACGTTCCAAGCTGACATCTAGTAGTAAAGCAACATCTGTAGGAAGAAGGTCTAGGATGCCAGGAGATGATATGAAGCTACCTATGTTCCATGGAAATGGCACTGATGACTCAAAATAGTATTGGTTCTTATGTGAGGTAGTCTTGAATTCTAGATAGACAGTCTTGAGTTCTAGATAGACTACCGACGAGGATGTAAATAAAGTCCAGTTAGTGACCACCCGTTGGGTTCGTGCACTCAAATGGTACATGAGATTCATATAGGTCTTGCAGGGGACCACATAAAAGAATTTGGATGAGATTCAGAAGGGACTACTTGAACAATACAAAAACCAAAATATGAAGCACAGTACATTACATAGCTTAAGGAAATCAAGCAATTCCCTAATGAGACAGTTTGGGACTTTGATCAAAGGTTTAGGAAACTGATGGTACGGGCCAAATTCGATATGAGTGATGTCCAACATAAAGAATGGTTCATTGCGGCACTGGTCCCTCATATCTGACACCCGTTAATGCAGCAAAATATCACAATGCAGAGAGAGGCTCTAGAAATTGTGAGGAAGTCGGAAGCTTCACCTATTGGAGAAACTGCTATCAGCATGAACCAAATCCAAGCACAACTAGCGAACTTGAGAATTCAAGTGTAGGATATCAAGAAGGCGAAACATGAAAATGATGACTAGTGGTGCACTTGGTATCACGTGGATGGACACATGAAAGATACTTTTCCTTCTTTTTGAAATTATCTACTCTTAGAAGCGTTGAACTCGTTGAGTTGCGTTAATGTGCCATGGTGTCAGATATGTCAGGTATATGGGTACCAACATGAAGATTGTACCTACATGCATAAAATGGTTTTGAAGACAACAAGCTTATATTGCAACTTCTATCTCTCAGTTGGGAAGGAGGATAAGGACTATCGAGCCTATGATATGCTTCAAGAGAAAACCTATGATGCATATTTTGTGAAAGGTGAATATCCTTGCATGGTGCAGCAACCATATCCACAGGTAATACAACCTCCAACTCAAGTCCAGTATATGCCGCCATCCCAGATGTAGTTTGTTATTATTGAAAGAACTTGTAGGATAGAACCTAAAGATATTCCTTTTATTAAGTTTTCTACTTACTTCTTTAATTTAAGTTTTCTTTATTAAGTTTTCTACTTTCTTCTTTTTAAGTTTTCTTTATTTTGTTTTGTTTATTAATATTTCTAGTTGCTTATAAGATTAAGTCTTCCTTACACTTTAGTTTCCATTTGAATAAGTAAGTTGTTGATTATATATTTTTCAATCCAAAGTTATAAGATAGATTATTAATTGTTTAGTTAATGTTTTATCTCAATTTAATTACTCTAATAATTCAATTTTTAGGAGTTTGACTCAGTTTTCATTTTGAAAGATATTTCGATCTTTTTTTTGTTAAAATATTTACACGACACTCTTTATCTTCGCATATATTTTGTGTCAACTCTGAGCTTACTAACCCCGATTGATAATTAAAGAATAGGTGGATTAATTTAGACGTAATAACACCCAACACTTTTGGCGTCGTTGCCGGGGAGTTGCTCTATAAGTTAGAGTAAAAATATTTATGTAGTGTAGTAATAGGTTGGTAGCAGGGGAGAAGGGGAGTGGTAATACAAGAGGTAAGAACCTATAAATTTGTTATAATAGGTTCCCTCAAATACAAGAACAATAGTAGCATAGGTTTTATTTAGTTTAAATTTTTTTTACATGATTAGAATTAGAGATCCTCAGGGTAGATTTGTTAAGACCGAAAATTTTATTGAAATCCCTACTAACTACCATAAGGGACGTAATTCCCAAACTACTAACTCACTAGAAAGGTATCGAAAGATTCCTATAGGAATTATTTATACCCTGAAACCTATTAGAATATCTTACTGGAGTGTTAGAATAATCAACCCATAGTTTACCCATTTAGACATTAATTTAATTATTTCTGTCTTATTAGCCTAGTTCATGTGTCCCACCTTGTGCAAGTTGTCTTTTACCTATCCATAGTGGTCAAACTTGCCTCATTTGACTCATGTAGCGCATGGGAAATCCCAAGGAATCAAATCTGCTTTATTCCTGGCCTCTTAGGTGCCCTTCTACCTTTTCTGCTTTATTACCTGCTTTTTCAGTGTTTTAAGGCAAATAGAAAAGCTAGACTAGGTGAGGTGAACTAGTTTTTTGTCCTCTTCATCCTCCACTCTTTTCTCCATGAAAAAGCATGTATGAGCTGCCATTCCACCACTATTTAGCTTTCCTAAGCCTTTTTTCTAATTCGTGAGCTCCATGACAGATTTGGGATCATCTTTTTACACCTATGGAGGATTTGCTTATTTTTAGTAGGCCTACTTTATGCTAGATTCAAATTGATCCTCATGCATTCGAATCCCTGATGTATGTTATTTATTCAGCAATCTATGTTATTACAAGGTTGGCTATTGTACACTGATTTAATACAGTTTAGTGTTTAGCTCCAATTTTCAGTCTCTTTGTGAGTGATTTTGCATGATCAATTGTTAATTGTTGTGAGCAAAATTAATCTATCACCTAGTTCAATTTCCACATGGTATAAGAGCCATTGTATATTGTTATCTCTCCTTCAAAAATTGTTTTGCAGGTTCAACATCAGTGACTGGGAGCCTTCTACTGACAACCGGGACAGATTGTCTAAGCTATGGATCAATCACAGAAAACTATCTTGACTCCCTTCAATTTCTTTGAATGGAAAGAAGAGATGGAGATACTGTTGAGAGAGAAATGCCTCTACAGGGTGACTATGGAAACATAAGTAGAGCCCAATGCAGCTGCAGAGAAGATAAAATGGCACAATAGGAGGGATGAGGCTTATGGCCTCCTGTGTCTGAGTATTTCTAGAGACCTCCTTTTCCATCTCGATGGATTGACATTACCGAATGAAGTATGGGAGAAGCTTGCTAATATTTTTAGAAAGACAGATGAGATGAGGGGACATCAAATCGAAAATGAGCTGATTTCTCTGAGTCCAACAAGCTTTGAATCCCTGCAGCTATATTTCTCCAAGTTCAAAGCACTAGTTTTGCAGCTGAAACAGTGTGGTATCGAAAAGAAAGATGATCAGCTCGTACTGGCCATCCTCTCAAAGCTGGGCCCTGATTATTCAGTGTTTGTTTCGACCTTCTATGCCACAAAACTAACAGCTCGAACCTGGAAGATGCCTAGCCTTGCCTATTTCATGGAATCTCTCACACAAGAACAGGACAAGCTGGTGATGATGGGCACCATCAAACCATCCAAATATCAAGCTTTGATTGCTGCAGATTCGAGGGTGGATTCAAAAAGCAAAAAGAAAGCTAAAAATCCAACTGAGCAAAAGAGAGACAAGAAACAGTCTTCGGAGGATCAACAAGGTCCCAAGAAGAACTACCAGAAGAAGAAAAACAAAGGTGGAATGAACAAGTACACATACTACAATAAGGGCAATCACTCTGAAAGCTCTTGCATAAAAAAGCAGATAGACATGCTGACCCAACTCCTGGAGAAGAATGGTATCTCCCTTCCAGAAAGCTCAAAGAAGAGAGAAGGAGGATCAAGTTCAGATGACAGAGAGAGAGTTCATGCTCTAGTTGCTGGCACATCAAGCTCACCCAGTTTTATCATTGATTCTAGAGCTTCAAGACACATGGTTTCGACTAAGGAGGCCTTCTCCTCACTGGACAAGTCGAAAGGACCATCTATAGTACTGGGAGATGACTCTCTCACTGAAATTTTAGGCAAAGGAAGGATAGATATTGATCACGGTCAGTTCAACAATGTGCTATATGTGCCTATTCTTGCCTCCAACCTCCTATCAGTGTACCAGATGACCCACACTGGGTCTCCTAAGAAGGTCATATTCTCCCCCGATGAAGTTGAGATCACAGAGATTTCAACTGGTAGAGTCATTGCAAAAGGACTTGCGAATCATGCTCAAAAGGTATACATGTTCTCACACTTCCTACCTTACTCAAACCCCTCTGCTCTTTTGATTCATGCTAATGAAGCAAGCAAGCTTTGGCATGAAATATTTGGCCACCTAAACTACAAATATCTTTCTGATCTTAGTGAAAAAGAGATGGTCATAGGGTTTCCCAAGATAAAATTTTCCAAAGGAGTCTGCCAAGGTTGTATCCTAGGAAAAGACCCAGAGCACAAATTTGAGAGAGCTAGTCATGAGAGAACCTCTGCACCCCTCAAGCTAATCCACGCTGATGTTGCTGGCCCATTCCCTCATATGTCCATGATTCATCCCAAATATACATTGAATTTCATTGATGACTTTTCCAGTTATTGCTGGGTTCACTTCTTGAAACACAAGTCTGAATATTTTGGCCTATTCAAAGTCTTTAAGGCTTTGGTTGAAAACCAGTCTGGAAGGAAAATCAAGGCCCTTAGATCTAACAATGGTGGTGAGTATGTCAATTATGATTTTATTAATTATTGTGCAGATGCAGGTATTCAGATTCAGCATTCTATCCCTTACACACCACAGCAAAATGGTGTTGCTGAGAGGAAGAACAGATCACTGAAGGAGATGGCAACATGCATGATGGAGGCCAAAACTTTGCCACCAAAGTACTGGGACGAAGCTATCAATTGTGCAGCCTATATTCAGAATAGGGTGCCTCACAAATATCTTGATGGCATGACTCCCTTTGAAGCATGGAGTGGGCACAAGCCAGATGTGTCCCATTTCAGGATTTTTGGCTCAAAGGCTTGGGCTAGAATCCCAATAGAGAAGAGGAAGGCTTTGCAGCCCCAAATCCAAGAGTGTATTTTTGTTGGATACTCTAAATATTCAAAAGGGTACAAGTTTATAAATTTGAGCACAAACAAATCCTTCATCGAAAAGTGTGTTCAGTTTGAAGAAGAACCCCTTGCAGCAGTGGAAGTTGGTGAAGCCTCTTCACCACCTGAACCTCAAGAAGTAAGTAAAGAGTTTGTTGAACATGATGATTCTGATTTGCATAATGGATATGAGTTTATTGTAGACCCTAACATCCCTACAAGGCCAAAATGGGCAGCCAAGACACTACATGTAGCAAGAGAGCTAGCTGGGGATCCCCATGACCCAAGGAGGACTAGATCTCAATTTGAGAGTGGTCTGTGCATGAAGGATCCTATGTTTGCTGAAAAATGCTATTTGATGGTGGATTATAATCCTCAAACATATGAATAATCATCAGGAGATCCAATATGGAAAACAGCCATGAAGGAGGAGTTCAACTCACTCCAGAAGAGCAACACATGGGAGCTAGTGGATCTTCCCCTAGGGAGAAAACTAGTACAGTGTAAGTGGGTCTATAAGACCAAATTTGTTGCTTATGGTTCACCACTGAAGTACAAGGCCAGATTGGTAGCCAAGGGCTACTCACAGGTTCATGGCATAGATTATAATGAGACTTTTTCCCCAGTGGCAAAAATGGATTCCATCAGGCTAGCCTTAGCCATTGCAGCCTCAAGGCAATGGGAGGTACATCACATGGATGTAAAATGTGCCTTCTTGAATGGAGATATCATTGAAGAGATATATATGCAGCAGCCTCAAGTTTTTTCTACTAACCCTTCTCTTGTGTGCAGGTTGAGAAAGTTATTGTATGGGCTAAAGCAAGCCCCCAAGGCTTGGTATGCCAAGATCGATAGCTTCTTGCTATCACTGAATTTTGTTCGATGCAAATCAGATCCAAATGTCTATTTGAATTTAGTTAATGGTTCATTAATGGTAATTGTGTTATATGTTGATGACCTCCTCATTACAGGAAGCTCACATGCTGAGATTGCTTCCTTAAAAGGAGCTATGAACCAAGCCTTCTCCATGACAGATTTGGGTCTCCTAAGTCAATTTTTGGGGCTTGAGATTGCTCAAACCAAAGCTGGAATCAAGGTGCACCACTCCAAATATGCCTTGGAATTTCTAAACAAATTCAAAATGAAGGATTGCAAAGAAAGCAAAACTCCTTTCCTTTCAGGAGTGAAGCTAGAAGAAGCTGAGTCTTTACCTATGGTAAACAATACACTGTATAGGCAATTGATTGGATGTTTGTTGTATTTGACACATACTAGAACTGATATTTGTTATGTAGTAAGTGTGGCTTCTAGATTCATAGATCAGCCTCAAGAGATCCATTGGAAAGAAGCCAAAAGGATCCTTAACTTTGTTCAGGGAACAAGGACACATGGGATCTTCTATAAAGAAAAATCTGATCTTGATTTGATTGGATTTACTGACAATGATTGGGCAGGTGATAGCACAGACAGAAAGTCCACATCAGGATATGTGTTCATGCTTGTAGAAGGGCCAATTAGCTGTTCAAGCAAGAACAGAGTGCCATTGCACTCTCATCTATAGAAGCAGAGTACAGAGGAGTTGTTAATGCAACAACTCAATGTTTATGGTTGCAGGGTTTACTTAGAGAATGTGGCTTCGAACTAGAGTAATCAACTACCATCTACTATGATAACCAGAGTACCATTCGAATCTATAATGATCCAATTCAGAAGTAGAGAACTAGACACATTGAGATCCATATGCACTACATCAGAGAGCTTGTGCATGATGGCACCATTCACCTACTCTTCTGTTCCTCTTCAGAACAAGTAGTTGATATCTTCACCAAAGCATTTTGTGAGAAGACCTTCAGCAATATCAAATCACTACTAGGGATTGCTGATCATGCTGTGCAAGCATGAGTGAAGACAAGATTCTACAATTTTGTTTTACAGTCCATGTTTAAGGGAGGATTTTCCCAGGTTGGTTTTGCCTCTTTCCTTGTTTAAATGGACATGCAGTATGTAAAGGGTGACTAAGACTTGTTACTAGGCCCTATAATTTTCTGATATATTACTCATAATTCAAGCTTAAGGGGTATTTTTAGAATAATCAACCCATAGTTTACCCATTTAGACATTAATTTAATTAGTTTTGTCTTATTAGCTTAGTTCATGTGTCCCACCTTGTGCAAGTTGTCTTTTACCTATCCATAGTGGTCAAACTTGCCTCATTTGACTCACGTAGCACATGGGAAAGCCCAAGGAATCAAATCTACTTTATTCTTGGCCTCCTAGGTGCCCTTCTGCTTTTTCTGCTTTATTCCTTGCTTTTTCAGTGTTTTAAGGCAAATAGAAAAGCTAGACTAGGTGAGGTGAACTAGTTTTTTGTCCTCTTCATCCTCCAAGATTTTCTCCATGAAAAAGCATGTATGAGCTTCCATTCCACCAATATTTAGCTTGCCTAAGCCTTTTTTCTAATTCGTGAGCTCCATGACAGATTTGGGATCAGCTTTTTACACCTATGGGGAATTTGCTTATTTTTAGTAAGCCTGCTTTATGCTAGATTCGAATTGCTCATCATGCATTCGAATCCCTGATGTATGTTATTTATTCAAAAACCTATGTTATTACAGGGTTGGCTATTGTACACTGATTTAATACAGTTTAGTGTTCAGCTCCAATTTTCAGTCTCTTTGTGAGTGATTTTGCATGATCAATTGCTAATTGTTGTGAGTAAAATTAATCTATCACCTGGTTCAATTTCCACATGGAGAAGCCATAGAAGGAGAATGAACCTTGGCAGAATGTGCTAAGGACCCCGTTCGTGAGGAATCTCAAGAGGTTCAGCCTTTAGAAACCCCTATCCCTCTTCTAGTTTCAAATCTAATTGACACAACTTTTTCACTAGTAGGAGATCTGAATTTCATTGAATTTGTTGATCCTACCTAAGTAAAATCTCTCTTTGGAACCTCAGTAGATTTATTTATTTCACAAATTGAAAATTCTATAGTGTTACCACCTAAGTTGTACTTAGTAGTTTTTTATCAAGTGAGCCCGGTGAACCAGACAAGGATAACTTGTTCGGACTTCAGAAGACCTTCAATCTTGCTTCTGGCAAGCCTTGTTGTACTATATCACATATTCATACCCCATGAGGGAATTGTAATAAATGTTATAGCATGATAGTGTCTATAGAAGACTTGGTCTCTTAGACTTTATTTGTCAATCCGATCATCCCAGGGTGTTTTTTCCCTTGGTTATTATTGGTTGTTGAATAAACGACTGATAATTTCTAAGTTTTTCACTCCATACCTCCAAATTTGCAGTGGTCGGCTTGGCATTTAGGCCTATTGAGGTTATTAGAGTCTATGTGTCAATGTATAAACATGATAGGCATCATGGTCGAGTCATATGAACATGTCTAAGTCCCCCTATGTTTTTTCAATTTTTCATTTTTTTTTTAAAAATTTCAGTGTTTTTTATTGAAATTTAATTTTTCCAAAACTTAGGCTATTTTTTAATAGTTTAATTGGAAAAATTGATTTTCTAATAAAAGTGGGCGAAATAATCAGTTTCAGTCATGTAGGTGCTCATTTTCAAGCTAAGAGCACCACATAAACCCATGGACCCGCTATTTCCTAGTATTGAAAGATTTTCCATCACTCAGGTCAGAAAGTCCCAAAAAAACAATATTGATTATTTTAATTAATAAATTGATGAATAATGGAGCAAATCCAAAATCCTAGATCATTGGATTCTCAATCGATTTGATTGAAATTAGTTAGATCTGAACCAGATTGACTGGATCTGACAAATCCCTGACTGAAGGAGGTGATCTGGGATAGATCCAGAGTTGAACTTCAGCATCCTTTATGGGGAATTTCACCCTCCCTCTCTCCTCCACACGTTTGGGCTCATTTGGATGAGTTTTGGTGGATGCATCAGTCAACAGGTTGAGGAGTCAGTTAGATCAGCTCTCTGATTGACAGTTGCACTCAGTGAGACTCAGATATGGCTCAATTAGACATAGATCATGCATTTATGGACTCTCCTTTAGCTACAGTGGTCTATCTCCTTAGGATTTGTGCCCCCCTGGGCTAGATCTCCTTTTTTTGTATAAATAAAGCACAAGCTGCCTCTTCCAAGCTAGTTAGAACTAGGATTGAGGTGTTGTTGCTCTTGTACTGTATTGTTTATTATTCTAGAATAAAGAAGCTTTGGAGGCAAGATCTATGGTGTAATGCTCCTCATGTGTGGATGGTGATTGTCAAATGCTTATGAGGTATAATCTGTGTTATTTATCATTGCTTTTGCTAGTTAATTATTGGCCTTGAAGGAGATATCTCCCTCCTGTTAGGGTAAGAGTTTATTTTATTTTGATTTATTCTCTTACTGCTTCTTGTTTCATATCTATTAGATTTGTATGTATTTTAAGTTTAATTGCATGCTTTCCAATTATCTCTTCCAGCAGCACCTATGTTTTAACCATCTGTTTCTCCAAGGATTTATAAGTTGCATGTGATCTCGCTTATAGAAGAGCTTGAGATGGTTTACATATTCCTCATATTCAAGATATTTTGAATGACATAGTCCCTCAGTGTTTCACCAAAGCAGAATCCAAATCTCAACATTCCCAGGCTTCAAACACTCGTTCTCTCTCTTCCTCCTTCAAAATCTTAATTTCTCTTCAAATTGGTTACTTTTAAAGAGTATTATTGCTTAGATCAGTCTCATTAATAAAATTACATATAGATATAGTTAGTAAAATCCTTTCTTAATTTTATATCTCAGTTCTATTTTGCATATAAAGTTATATTTTAAGAGATCTAGCTGAAATTGTCCTATTTTTTGTAAGCATTTTAAAGAAAATTTGTAGCTTGCTTTTAAGTTAGTTTCCTTTGCTGTACTTTAAAGTTTCATATTATGCAATAAAAGTGCAAATCTCATTGGCTTCCCAAACAGAAATCCAATATCCCAAGGAAATCTTGCTTTCCTTGGTTCGTTTTTTGCAAAACTAGATTACCCCAACTTAACAAAACTTTACTTAGTTTTTTTTCGGTAACTAGTGTAGTGACCCAAAACACTTTCAAAGTGTGTTTGGGAAAATTTTATTTTTATTGCTCGCTTTTTTTTAGCAGGTCTAACAAAAAAGAGAAGGAGACTCTTCCCAATTTCTGACTTTTGGACAAACCAGAGCTTTCTGAAAGCTTCCCCCACCACTGTGTTTTAATTCTAGCTTGTTACAAGCTTGTTGTAAGACTTTGGATCCCAGATAACAATGACCAAACTACATCAATTTTAATTTTCTGATATTGTAAATCATTTCTAATAAAAAGAAAAGGTCCTTTCGAATAGGATCTTTTGAGCCTATTCATCATCCCCCCTGGGGGGATTTGTGTCTGTGTTTCGTTTTTGCTTTTCTTTCCTTTTTTTTTGGAAAATAGTGTAGTTCTAATCTGCAAGGTAGTATACTTTTATTTATTATCAATTTCATATTCCATATTTTATATTTCAAACTAATCTTTATACTTACCCCACGACTTCCTGATTGACCCGAAAGGGGGAAGAGATGCGTGATAGGACTAATTAGAAAACCAGAATTGTGTATCTATGTTTTCCTTTTCATCATTTGTTTCATAAGATATTATAAAATTAAATCCTCCTTTATTCCCCGATTGATATCCACTTGGATCGAAATAGGTTCCTAGAGGGTTTTCTTTTTTAACAAGAACACCCATCTCAAAATTTACTAAAATTAACAAGACTTCGGTGTGTATGCTCTACACTTGGCTGCGGTTAGTTCAATCAGTCAAGATGTATCAAAATCATTTGAGTGACTAGAATAATTAGGATTCACTCTCCCAAATTAACAAACCATCAGGTGAAAATCCAACACCTATATCAAACCATTACGGTGGCAAAATACCGAAAGGAAGCAGGAACTCCTGAAAAGTGACCTCGGGGCGCCGATCTCTGTTACACTTGTGGGTGCATTATGAATAATAGCCTTAGATACTCCATTTAGTCCACATATTCCTTGCGGGTAGTTGTGACATTTTAGTTTTGGACATACTCCAAGTATTCTCAGGTATATCTAGAGTCCTCCCCCTTCCGCCTAATTTTAATCAACTCATATTTCACATTAACTTAAAACGTACGAAGAGGAAATTGCAAAACATTCACTCCAAGAACATGCAAGTACATTGATTATATTTTGACTCCATTTTAAGGCACTGGTTATTTTCTTGCTATATATATATATATATTATGTCTCAGCATTGTGCTTTCGTGCGCTCATTTTGTATCTTGTCATATATGGTTGTTTATGGTTAAATTTCAAACTCCTAAGTAATTCATTCAGTTTAACATCACCATACTAAGTAATTAGCCTCAGCAACTTAATAGGGTATGCCCCCCTTGGCTTCGTTAGGAGTTGATCCTAAACAGACGAGTCAAGAACAAGGTGACAACCTTGACTCGAGACTTGCCCCCAAGGACACACCAAGTGGCTTGAATATTTCTGCAACGTGACCTAGGTGTGTGAAAGGAGGAAACACTTTTTGGTGCCACTGCCGAGAATAAACATTTTTATTCCCGAGTACGATTTAGCTTAACTTTTTTCTAAACAACTAAAAAGATCAAAACTTTTGATTGATCTAGTCTTTAAAAAACATAAAAATTAAAACTCGATCCATCTAGCGACTCCAGTGTCTAACATCCCTTCAAGAATTTCTACCTAAAGAAACCACCGACAATTATTCAATCCTCTCCCTGATCCCGAAAGGTTCATTAGGGAAATATTGAATAGGCAGACTTCTCGTAGAAACCTTGAAAATTTAGGAGACCAATCTCTCTCAGATATCCATCACATATTTGTACAGAGTCATACCTTTCAATCTCAAGAAATGACGGATTTTTTCAAACCCCTTGACCTTTCTCAGATAGCAGGTAGTCTTCATGACATTCCGAATGATGCTATCAAGAAGCTCCCCATATTCCAGGGAAATAATGCCATCACTGCCAAGTCTCACATCCAAAAGTTTGATAAGCACCTGGTCAGTTATTGCAATGGTGTTGCCCATAACCATGAAGATGTCAAAATGAAGCTCTTTTCTTTATCCTTAGAGGATGATGTTGCGGAATGGTAATTTGACCTTGGTGATGATTCATATAAAACTCTTAATGAATTCCCAGAGGGTTTTAAGAAGAAATGGGGGGAAAAGAAAGAGCCAAGACATATGCTTGCTACCTTTCATAACATAAAGAAGATGGAGAATGAAACCATTGATGAATTTAATACTAAGTTCAAGCGTGTGGTTGTGGACCTCCGTAGAGAAATCAAGCCAAAGGATGCCTCCATCCTCATATCATAAATCAAAGATTTCACTGGTGACTTGAGGTACCAATTAAGGGACAAAGAGCTGACTGATCTAAAAACTACTTAGGAATTGGCCGAGAAAATAGAAAAGAATATGCAGTCTTCAGGCAGATCCAACATTCCAGGTTACACTAGGGGAAACACTTCATACAACAAAGAGAAGGGAAAATCCCTTGAATTAGAGGAAAATCAAACCTCTAAAGACCCCATGGAAAAGGTAACTAATATGATAAAAGAATTGGTTACTAGTCAAAACCAAATCATGGAAAATCATTATGCACAACTGGATCATATTCAGAACAGAATAGTCATAATGGAAAGAAATAATGGACCTAGGAAATTTCATCCTAAACAGAATCAAATGTATCAGAAGAAAGCTCCTTAGCAAGAACCTAGAATTCCAAACCAGTTAAACTCAACTAACCTGGTAGAAGAAGTCATTCCATGGTGCAGACCTTGTGATCAATTCCACCAAGAAAGCACTTATTATATCGCAAACCAAGTTATAGAGCATGAAATGGACGAGGTCAGTAATCAGAAAACAACATCAAGTGAGTTTGATCATGTGTACATGGTAGGCCGAACCTATCCTTTATCAAACCAGCATTAGCAGCAAGCCATGTATTACAGTTACGATAAGGATCTCCTTTCCAACTTTTATGGTGTAATGCCTTCTCCAGAAGCAATCAAGGAAATGAAGGAGTCTAGATTCAAGGGAGTAGTGTATCAAAGGAAGGAGAAGCCATCACCGTCTAAATAGTACAAGCCAAAGGTAACCACTCCTCCTCTCCCAAATTCCCCTGTTATCCATGAATCAATTGTTGATATGGGAGAATGGATAAGTAGTGCTAATATTCATGTTTAAGCAACTGATGTCCTTAAAATTCCTGGTCAAAAAGAAATTTTTTTGAAAGCCATAGGGGATATTCAAAGTAAAACTCATAATATTGTCAAAGAGGATCCTCTTCCTAATAATAATGCTATATTTGAATCTGAACATATTGAACCTATAGATATGCCTATAGTCCTCAATAGTGTTGATTCGAGAAGAGAAGACCACCCGCCTTTTTATGTCTCCCTCTTAGTTGACAACCTCCTCCTTCATAACGGCATGTTAGATTCAGGTGCTTCATCAAATGTCATGACAAGAAACGTAATGGAACACCTAAATCTAAGGGTCACCCGACCCTACCACAATGTTTGTGCTATGGATGCAAGAGAAGTTGAAGTGGTAGGGATAATCTTAAATTTACAAGTTAAGTTGGCCAAGTATCCTAATATCGACATGTCGATGGATGTAGTGGTGATAGATGTTCCGGATAATTGGGGGATGTTTCTATCTAGAAAATGAGCCGTAACTCTTAGTGGGCACATTCAAATGGATTGGACATATGCTACTATACCTGCATCAGAGAACACTAGGGTGATTCTCCACAGAGAAAAGCTAAGGAAACGACATGTAGAAAACCCTAAGAAGCCTAGAAATGAATTTGTTCATTTCACTGATAACTTTGGAAACTATGCTATTTTGTCAAATTTCATGGCCCCTATTAAGGAAAACATTAAAAATGAAAAGATCGATGAAGTTTGGAAAATGTGCTTTGATGGGGCTTATTCCAAAACTGGAAAAGGTGCGGGCATCGTGATCATCTCTCGTTCAGATAAAATCTACAACTTTGTGTTCAGGCTAGAGTTTGAAGCATCAAATAATGTAGCCAAGTATGAGGCATTGCTCCTAGGGTTAGAAACTGCTAAAGATATGGGGATAAAGATGTTGAACATAAAGGGTGATTCAGATTTAGTTGTCCTCCAGATTAAGAATCAGTATCAATGCAAAAATGACAGACTAAGAAAGTATAGAAATGCCACATGGGACACTATGGAGTGGTTTGATGTGCTTAACATTCAAAAGATCCATAGGGAAATGAATGGGTTAGCAGATAAATTGGCAGTAGCAGCATCCACCCTCTAGCCATCATATGAAATGATTAGTGGGAATGGAAAGATGGAAATTAATTTCAGACCTTCAGTTCTAGATAATATAGATCACTAGCAAGTGTTTAAGGACGATGAACAACTTTTGAGATTCATCCACAATCTACAAGAGTTTGAAGGTTGCAAGATCAGTTATCAGCAAGAGGGTAAAGAGTATCAGGAGTGCGAGGATAATGTAGGGAATCACATCCCGAGTAACCTTATAGCTTTTGAGAATATCTTTGATCAACAGGATCATCATAAAAAACAAAAAGAAGAAATCAAAATTGAGAATTATATGGAAATAAACATAGGAACTGACAAAGACCCCAAGTTAAAAAAAATTGGAAAATGTACTTCGGAAAAGGAAAGGAACAATTTGATCAACTTAATCAAAGAGTATAGATATGTGTTGGCCTTTAGTTATGATGAGCTTAAATCCTATCGGGAGGATGTGTTTCAACACACTATTCCCCTCATAGAAGAAGATAAGGAGGTCAAACCTTTCTGACAAAAACTTAGGTGAATAAATCCTAAGTTGGCCAGCATTGTGCAGAAGGAACTTCAGAAGATGTTAGCAGCAGGGATCATAGCACCTACAAGACATTCATATTGGTGCTCCAACTTAGTTGTGGTCAGAAAGAAGAATGGTTCAATTAGAATATGTATATATTTTAGAAATCTGAATACATCATGCCTCAAAGATAATTACCCATTACCTGACATGGAAACATTTCTTCAAAGAGTAACAGGATCAGGAATGATGTCCATGTTGGATGGATTTTTCGGTTATAACTAGGTGTTGGTAAATAAGGAGGATCAACACAATATTACATTCACCACACCTTGAGGTACCTATATTTTTTAAGAATTCCTTTTGTCTTATTGAATGCAGGTGCCACCTTCCAAAGAGCCATGGATTTTGCCTTCAAAGAACTTATAGGAAAAATAATCGAAATATATCAAGATGAAATAACTATTTTTTCGAAGGAAATATCTTACCACATAAGTCATCTTAGGTAGGTCTTTATAAGATGTCAGAAATATGGTAT
This sequence comes from Pseudotsuga menziesii, assembly GCA_001517045.1. Lineage (NCBI taxonomy): Eukaryota > Viridiplantae > Streptophyta > Pinopsida > Pinales > Pinaceae > Pseudotsuga > Pseudotsuga menziesii. The sequence goes on from LPNX010867003.1 coordinate 381,020, forward strand.
TTCCTTAAACCCCATGTTGAGGCCTGGAAATTCGTAGGCAACAACAACAAGGGATTCTCCCCAATCAACATTCCCAACTAGCCCGTGACTGTTTGGTGTAGGGAATCCATTCGGTTTGCGGTCCGGCTACCATAGGTCAAATAACAAAAATAAAAGGTTTTACCGGTTGTAGCCCGGTCCACCATGTATATTTTATATTTTTGACTTTAAGTATGATATGCAAGTGCCTATCTAAGATGCATATTGATAGAGAATGCAAGGAGTATCCATAATGTGATGCACAGGTTCTTACCTCTTGTCTTAGATTCTCATGCATCTAAATCACACACACAGCAAGAAATTAAAACTAACTACCTAACCTATCCCTAGGGAGCAAGATTATTACTTATTAATGAGCAATGTATTTTGTGCATGCATTATAAAAAATAAACCACAGAGATCTAATGCTTCCCTCAAAACACATGAACATTTAAAGATATTTAAACAACCAGATAGGCAATTGCTTATGAACAACATTCATCACTCATAGTGGAAATTTTCATAAAATAAACCAGGGATCATTCAGATGAGAACTTAGGTTCAAAGAGTTAGAATGATCTCACAGTAATGGACAAAACAATGAAAACAAAATAGTTCCTCTTCAACAAATCCATAGCATAACATTTGAACATTCCACCAAGCTTTCTCCAAGAGGAAAACTGTAATTTTCTATTGCAAAAGGAAATAGTTCTTCTTACAATATGCCTTCCAATCTAACTGGGAAAAAGTTCCCCTTCTTATCTAGATCTTCTATATTTATACAAAAAGAACCCAATTGTTGGGCTGCCCATGAATGACTTTTGGGCCCCCTAAAACTGTTTAGTCTCCCAATTTTGTTCTCTTATGAGTGCTCATGATTCGCATAATGCGTTACATTTCAGATTAAGATTTATGAGTAGTTCATAGAATGGGACCAAATTAGTAATTGACGAGCCCTCTCCAAGCCTAGACTTCTATCGCCACCGGTTCTTCCTCATCTTTTATTTGTCTTTTCTTAGCTCCCGTTGATTTCAGAAAAAAATCTGCTTGTCATTCTTTGGTCAACGTTCCTCAGCTTTATTTCTTCAGTTATGTCTCCTCGCAGATGTTGGGGCACGCGCCTCAATGGTCCTTAAGATGGGTAACTCCACGAGTTTTGACTCAAAAAAGTCTTAGGGGTGTTGGGGGTTGAGTCAAAGTCCTCTATTGTAATAAACCCGTGGCTTAAGACCACGTTTTAGGGTTTTGGGTGCCCATGGTTTGAATCCATGTTTTTGTAAATAGTGCGATATAAATATGTACTCGGGTAAATAAGAAAGGTTAGGCTTTTTGATGTAAAGAAAGAAAGGCGAAGCTAAGGCTAATTGTGTAAGGAAAGGTTAAGTCCCAGCTATGTGCGTGGACAACCTCTGCAGCTGTGTGCACAGAGGGTTTTTGTAAGAAGATTAAGGAAAGATCTACAGCTGTGTGCACAAAGGCATGCTGCTGTGTGCGCGGCTTGAAAGGACAGAAGGGATCTGCAGCTGAGTGTACAGATCAAACTGTGGTTTTGTAGAAAGTTGAATAAAACACAGTTTGGTGGACGTAGCCCCTACACTGGGGGTGAACCACATTATATTTGGTGTTGTGGTTTCTTGGGCTGTTTCTGTTTCTGTTATCTTTTATGCATTAATAACTGTATACATTTGATAAATTAGATCACTGCTAATAACATGCTTCGCTGTGAATTCCCTATAGTGGGTTAAGCAAGTCACGGTTGTTTATCTATCTGTGAAGTTGTATATGAATGAATGATAAAGCTATGTAATCATTGATTAATAAGTTTATTAAAGGCTAAGGTACAGTAATATCCCTCTCTGCTTGCAGAAACCTGATTCTGCGGCACCCCATAGCAGTTTCGGGTGAGACTGCAACCTGCGAGCAGGTTGTTGCCGAAAGGGGAAACACTGTGGGTCTTTTTTTGGTGCAACATAAAAGGATTAAACTCGGGTCTGCCCTATTGCCCAACAAACTGGTTCCGTTGCCGGGACTTGAACCCGGGTCTCTCGGGTGAGAGCCGAGTATCCTAACCAAGTAGACTACAACGGAGCCGAGTATCTTATTTCCCAACAAATTGGTTCCGTTGCCGGTTGAATTCAGTATCTGCTCAAGAGGGGTTTACGTTGTATCTTGAGGGCTATGTTCTGGAGGCCCTCTGTGACGAAAATCGGTGATTGGTTTGCTGAGACTTATCTGAAATTCACGCAACAAGAGAACACAAATCCGCGTTGTAGTGCACGTGACTTTTTATAAAGGTATGTTTTTTGTGATGCTTATGAAATTTTCTTTGGTAGTATCCACATAGAGTTGCACCAGTGGTTGTCTAGTTAACAGAGAGAAGGATGAACTTTCAAGCTTGATGAGTTCCCACGTGGACCCCCGCAAGGGTCAATCTTGTGCAACACGTGAACAACGAGGTATCCCGCGCTGTTGATTTCTGGACGACGCGAACATTGGAAGCCTTCGTGACAGAGTTCGCGATTGACACAAGTACCTCCTTCAGCGAAGCTGAACGGCAGTTCTTCAAAGGTCCCCGTGGTAAGTTTTTGAATTCATTAAGCCTGCGAATTAAAATACTATTGGCTGAAAAGGGTATATTGTTGTTTGAATCAGACTGCTAGCTTAGTAGTACTAACATATGTTTGCAAGTGATAATACCTTCGACGAGCAAAGTGGTTTGCTGCGAAGTGGAAAAAGGTATAAAAGAGATTTTGACTCCTATTCCTTAGGTCAGGCTACCCCGTCTTCCCCTATACATCCTAAAGAGTCAGACTATGAAGAAAACCCTTCGGTTGGAAACCCTCCGGTCACCCCGCAGTGAAGCCCTATTACCCCTGAAATTCTGTCGCAGTCTGACAGTCAACCAAGTCCAAGTATTCCGGCCACAGGCCAGTCTATCCTCGTAAATCCCTCCCCATCAACATCTTGTCCCCTTCCCAGAACCGCCATGGCCCACCTAGTTGATGACATTAAGCTCCCCATCTTCAAAGGCACGAGATCAGAGGACCCAGAACAGTTCTGGTTTTTATGTGAAGCAGTATGCAATGTGAAGAAAATTACAGACCCAGATGTGAGAGCCTCTCAGCTCATTACTTCTTTCTGGGACCGGGCTTTGACCTGGTTCATGAAATTCTCCAATACTCAAAGCCCTACGTTAGATGAGATTAAGGCAGCCATAACCAAAGAATTTAAGAATCCTAAATCGGAATCGCAGAGCATCACTGAACTCAAAGATATTCAACAGCGACACGGCGAATCAGTGTGGGACTTTGACCAGAGATTCAAAGTTCTACTGGACCAAGTCAGCTTTACCATTAGTCCTGCGCAGCACAAGGAATGGTTTATTGCTGCATTATTACCACATATTAGAACTCTCCTCATGCAACAGAAGGTTGCTGACCAGCAAGAGGCTCTAGAAATCGCAATGAAGCTCGAGACTTCCCTCGTCGGCGATGATTCTGGTATTGCTCAAATCCAAGTGCAGCTAGCTATGATGGCCCTGGAACTTCGTGAGATGAAGAAGGGGAAACCCGATCACGGAGAGGTTTGGTGTACGTAATGTCGGACCGAAGGTCATGACAAGGAATGATGCCCTCTGGTAAGCAAGTACCTACATATAGGTGCGCCGAACCCATTTCCACCACAAGTCCTATACTGTGAGCTCTGTCGAACGACAGGTCAGCACCGGCCCGAGAACTGTTAGCTGCTGCAAAGGTATGGACAAGGACCTAAGAACCCCTACTGTAATTTCTGTAAGTTTGTAGGTCATAATGAGGATGAGTGCTACACCTATGACGCCTACCGGGTGCACAATGATGGCCCAAGTAATGATAGCTACGGTTACCAGGGGGGTGCCTCGGGTAGAGGTGCTTCTCGAGGCCATGGTGGTATGACCGGAAGAGGCCGCGGCCAGTTGGTGTGTTAAAATTGTAACCAAGATGGGCATTTGGCTCGCGACTGTCGGAACCCCACTACGACATGTCGGTACTGCCGCGCCGTAGATCATGTGATTGAGCAGTGCCCGCAGCTCATAGCTAAGATTCAGGCACGACAGAGTACCCCTACACCAAACATCCAGATGATTTCAGTTGAGCCCAGACCTGCCACAACCATCAATGTCGTCACACGGAGTGGAGCTATGACACACCCACATAATACAGAAAAAAGCCTGTCGACGCTTGGGTTCGTAAGGCTCCTGCAAAAATCCCAGCATTTGATATCACAAGAGAAAGAGAGACATTTATGGATGTCAAGAAATATTTTGCTGGCCCTAGCACATCCGTTGCACCTGCGCAATCACAGCAACTACCTTCACGGCCCCAGGAAGCCCCGCTGGTTAAAGTAAGTACCCTCTCCTCCTTTTTACAGAGTTTCCTCAAACTTTTAAGAGATCAGGATGCTCTAACGGAGTTACAGAAAGTCATTGCTTCCTGCAGACCTCAACAAAGTTCTGGTCAGGACAAACCTGTTCATCGAGTCAGCAGAACCGGTAGGGAAATGAGATTGAATACTCAGATAGGAGCATACGATATGACTGATGTTATCTTGGACTTAGGGTCCAACGTGAATGTGTTAACTAAACAAACCTGGGAACAAATGGGAAAACCCACCCTCGCCTGGTCCCCTATCCAGCTGAGACTAGCCAACCAGCAAAGGATCGTGCCTCTAGGAAGATTCCTGATTGTCCAAATAGATATTTCCAGGGTCAGTACTATAGTGGACTTCAAAGTAATTGAGATCGTTGATGACAACAATCCCTACCCAGCCTTGTTAGGAATTGAATGGGCAATGGAAAATGCTACAGTTATTAACCTAAATAAGAGACAGATGATCTTCGAAGGGAGAGACTTGAGAGTCATCCTAACCCTGGATCCCTCACAAGGGGAAGGGTACACAGAACCACTCCGACTAGAGGATCAGGATGATGTGGATCCCATCTAAACTATCACCGCGCAGGAAGAAGGTTATGAGGATCCTCCTGCCGTAGGTTGGGAGTCTGGTAGCTCCTATAAGACAGACTCTGAAGATGAATTAGAAAGCTGGCAGAACTGCTTACATGAGCCCCATGGGTGTAGCCGTGCCCGGACTACCAAGTCCCTCAGATGGCTCAATTCACAACCCAACACTTTACCTATTTTTGATGGCTTGACCAATCCTGAATCGTTCATTGCACAGGTCTCAGGCTTAATCCCTGAGTCACAAAGACTGGAAGCTCTGGACTCCGCATTTCGAGCCACAATAGCCAGGTGGTGGAAGACCCATAAGGAACAGATCCTTAGCTGGGAAGCTTGTCAGAAGCTCCTGTACCTACGATTTAAGGGCCCGACGGAGGAGATGCGAAGCAAGTTTGACAGCAATTCTAATCCTCTGGAACATTTGGCAAAGTGCTACGAAGCATGGAAGTATGTTCCTCAAAATGAATGGGTACATAGATTTGTGCACACGCTGGAACCAATAGCAAAAAATTGGTACGTGGAGGCTGAGCTCCACCATGATACTGTAAGTTGGGACTATCTTGTTCATAGTTTTCTGCATACTTTTTCTACTAATGATGTCTGTCGAGCACTAGATGTAGCTATCAGGATAATCCATACTAAGGTATTTGATGACCAAGAAGTACTAGAACATCGACCTGATTGGCCCACACAAGAATCCCACGCAGTCGAATGTTATAACTTTGCAATTGACGAAGATGATGACCCATGCAACATCGTTATCCCTGAGTCAGAAGGATGCTGCGACGTACATGGACCAGCAGTCAAATCCCTGGAAGTAACTCAGCCCCTGAAGACGTGCACAGTTAACATTGGATCCGAAACACAGCCTAAGCTTGCTACAATCGGCGACTATTGGGATGAGGAAATGGTCAGCAAGGTAACCCAACTTCTCCATGAGTACCAATATCTCTTTCCAACAAAGTTTTCCGAAATGAAGGGTATCCTGGGTGGTATTGGCGTAATGAAGATTCCTTTGAAGCCCAATGCCAAACCTGTGAAACAGCGTCCTTATAGATTGAATCCGAAGTATAAAGAAAAGGTTAGGGTGGAGCTGGATAAGATGCTCACCGCAGGAATAATTGAGCCTGTTGAGGAATCTAAGTGGGTCAGTCCGATGGTGGTCCAGGAGAAGAAGACTAAGGGTGAAATCCGAATATGTGTAGACCTACGAAAACTCAATGATTCCTGGATGCATGATCCTTTTCCCACCCCATTTACAGACGAAGTGCTCGACAATGTCGGGGGTCAAGAAGTGTACTCTTTTACCGATGATTTTTCTGGCTACCATCAGATCTGAATTGCTCCAGAGGATCAACATAAGACAACATTTGCTACCAAAATGGGATCCTTCCAGTATACTGTCATGCCCTTTGGGTTAAAGAATGCACCTGCTATATTTTCTAGAGTAGTCATCTCCGCGTTTAAGGAATACATACATAAATTCCTAGAAGTTTACTTTGATGATTGGACCATTTTTGGGCTAGTAAAAGACCATATAACCAGTTTGAGACTTATGTTGAACAAGTGCAGACAGCACCAGATTTCCCTGAATCTAAAAAAGTGTATCTTTTGTGTACCTTTTGGAATTCTGCTTGGTCACATTGTATGTAAGCAGGGATTGATGATGGATCCTGCGAAGATCGCTATCATTGTGAACCTGCCACCCCCGAAGTCCGTCAAACAACTTCGCACGACGCTGGGTCACACCGGCTACTACAGGAAATTCATCCAAGGCTATGCCCAGATTACTGCTCCATTGGAGAGGCAGCTGAAGAAAGATATCAAGTTCGAGTGGACACCAGAGTGTCAAGCAAGCTTAGATATTTTAAAGGAAAAAATGGTCACCGCCCCTATTCTAGTATTTCCTGACTGGAACAAAGAGTTCCATGTGCATGTCAACGCATCCTCCATTGCTCTGGGCACTATGCTAGCTCAGTCAAGAGTAGGTAATATCGATCATCCTATCTCTTTTGCAAGCAGAAAATTGTCCACCGCAGAGAAAAATTATACTACGACAGAACGCGAAGGTCTTGCTATGGTATATGCACTACAGAAGTTTCGACATTATCTGCTAGGATCTCATTTTAAGATGTTTACTGACCATTCTTCTTTGAAGTATCTGGTTAACAAGCCTATGCTAGGTGGAAGAATATGTCAGTGGCTCATCCTATTCTAAGAATATGATTTTGAGATCATCGTTAAGCCTGGAAGACTTAACCTAGGACCTGACCACTTGTCGAGGCTCGACTCAGGCGAAGAACCTACCAATTTGGATGAAGGTCTTCCCGATGCCCAGCAATTTGCTATCTAGATGGTTGATGACTATTTTCAGGATATTGTTCAATACTTGTCTACAGGTTTTCCACCCCTCGAGATGACCACACAGCAGAAGAAGCAGTTGGTGGTTCGAGCAGTGGACTTCACCTTAATAGCGGGACAGTTGTACAAAATGGGACCAGATGAAATACTGTGCAGATGCGTCTTGGAGCATGAACAGCCACTAATTTTGGCTGAAGCACACTTTGGCGCAGCAGGAGGTCATTATGCAGGGAAAGCCACCACATAGAATATTTTGACAGCCGACCTATGGTGGCCCACAGTTCATAAGGATGCAAGAGAATATTGCCACAGCTGCGACGTCTGTCAGAGGACAGGAAAACCATCCAGGCAGGATGAAATGCCCCTAGTTTCGCAGGTAACCTTACAAGCTTTTGACAAATGGGCTATTGAATTTGTCGGCCCTATCAACCCCCCTGCGAAGAAGTCCGGAGCGTGATATATTATTACAGCTACCGACTACCTTACCCGTTGGGCTGAAGCCCAACCAGTCAAGAACTATAGCGCTACTATAGCTGCGCAATTCATCTTCGATCACATCTTATCCAGGTTTGGGTGTCCTTGTGTCCTTATGATTGATCAAGGATCACATTTCTTAAATAAAACTATTGCAGTACTGACTGAAGAATTTCAAGTATACCATCAGAAAAGTACAGCCTATCATCCACAAGCAAATGGAACTGTCGAAGCTTTTAATAAGATCCTTGAGCATGCTTTGACAAAGATTTGTAATGCTAACAGAAATGATTGGGACCTTCGAAGTCTAGCAGTGCTATGGGATTACAGAACTACTTGTAAAAAGTTGACAGGCCATACTCCTTTTCGACTGGTTTATGGGCAAGAAGCCGTCATGCCCATGGAATACATTGTTCCCAGCCTCAGAATATCTGCTTTCACTGAGATGGATGACCCAGCCATAATAATAGAGAGACTGAAACATATATTAGCACTTGAAGAAGATATATTTATTGTAGGTTTCCAGCAACAGGTGCAGAAAGCTCGAGAAAAATCATGGCATTACAGACACATCAAGAAGAAACAATTCCAGCAGGGTGACCTTGTGCTCCTCTATGACAACAAATTCATGAAGTTCCCAGTAAAGTTCAAGACACATTGGAAGGGACCATATATAGTACAGAAAGTTACTGATGGGGGCGCAGTCCAGCTAGCTAAGTTAAATGAAGACCTTTTCCCTTCTATGATCAATGGGAGTCGTCTAAAAAAGTACAGGGACAGGCCAGGTACTCAGAATCGGAGGTAGCACCAAGAAAGAAAAGTCTGCGTACCCAGAACAGCTGAAATCAGGTACGGGACCATAAGAGAAGCTGCTCATAACACTAGGGAATGTCGCAGTCTGAAGGATGAAGTATGGAAATTCAAAGGTTGGTCAGGGGTCGCAGGGTCCTACTGTGTCGAAGTGGAAGGTGGTCGTTGTTTCGTAGGTTCCAACTGTGTTGCAGCGTAGAATGTGATGGATGGGACAAAATGAAATTGGTGATAGCGGCACGTGAGCTACTCTCAATACCTGTAATTATGAGATTTTGGGAAAATCTGAGGCCGGGTGTGATGAGATTCTTGGCATTCAAGCAGATTTGGTGTCATTAATACACTATGCTGACAGATTTTGTAACGGAATTCTATAAGTAAGCTACATTGGATTGTGAAATTTTCCTCGAAGCACTTCTTGGAGTTTGCCCAACTGGAGCCATGTCAAACAATTTTGAAGTCCAGGAGCTAGTGCGAGAGCTCAGAGAGAGAGGTCTGCAGAACCTTTTGAGTAATCCGCCAGTACAGTCGTATTCGACTTCGGAACACAGGCAGGTAGAATTTTGCTCTAAATTAGGTGAAGGCAGGCACAAATTCACTCTAACGTGGTGCAACGAAGTCCATAAGACCTCGCCAAATGACTCTAGGGAGCCCCTCCCTGAAATCTTCTAGCATAGTAGAACTGTGGCAACTATGTGTCTTATGCAGCGTGACACGCAATTCCAGGAGACCCCAAGCTATGGATGGTTAAGTGTCACCAACCCAAGCAAAGGATGGGGTTGTAGATGGATCCACAAGGCCTTTCTCAGCATAAATATCAAAAAGGAAAGAATCCGGCAGCCGACAACCAACAGGAAGGACTCCAGGAACCAGCGCATAGTGTCTTCACCAAGCAAAATTTACCACCAGACGAGCAGATAAGTGCCCCGGGATGGGACACTGGTGAGTCATAGGGGCCTGTTGGGGCACGCACCTCAACAGTCCTTAAGATGGGTAACTCCACTAGTTTTGACTCAAAATAGTCTTAGGGGTGTCGGGGGTTGAGTCAAAGTCCTCTATTGTAATAAACCCGCGGCTTAAGACCAGGGTTTAGGGTTTTGGGTGCCCATGGTTTGAATCCATGTTTTTGTAAATAGTGCGATATAAATAGGCACTCGGGTAAATAAGAAAGGTTAGGCTTTTTGATGTAAATAAAGAAAGGCAAAGCTAAGGTTGATTGTGTAAGGAAAGGTTAAGTCCCAGCTGTGTGCGTGGACAACCTCTGCAGTTGTGTGTGCAGAGGGTTTCTGTAAGAAGATTAAGGAAAGATCTGCAGCTGTGTGCGCAGAGGCCTGCTGCTGTGTGCGCGGCTTGAAAGGACAGAAGGGATCTGCAGCTAAGTGCACAGATCAAACTGTGGTTTTGTAGAAGGTTGAATAAAACACAGTTTGGTGGACGTAGCCCCTACACTGGGGGTGAACCATGTTATATTTGGTGTTGTGGTTTCTTGGGCTATTTCTATTTTTGTTATGTTTTATGCATTAATAACTGTATACATTTGATAAATTAGATCACTGCTAATAACATGCTTCGTTGTGAATTCCCTGTAGTGGGTTAAGTAAGTCACGGTTGTTTATCTATCTTCAAAGTTGTATATGAATGAATGATAAAGCTGTGTAATCATTGATTAATAAGTTTATTAAAGGCTAAGGTACAGTAATATCCCTCTCTGCTTGCAGAAACCTGATTCTGCGGCACCCCATAGCTATTTCGGGTGAGACTGCAACCTGCGCGCAAGTTGTTGCTGAAAGGGCCAACACTGTGGGTCTTTTGTTGGTGCGACATAAAAGGATTAAACCCAGGTCTGCCCTATTGCCCAACAGCAGCAGTAATCTGAGGAATCCTCTGAGTACGTCTGCAAAATTTAACATTAATTATAACTGCATCTTTTAAACCATATTAAAAACTAATCAACAACATGAGGCCATGCACTGCGCTTTTCTCACAAAAACCTTAACACGAAACAGAAACCACTGCCGCCCAAAGAAAAGTTAAAAACTCACAAAATGGTGGGAAAAAATTCACTGGCAGCTAGAACCATTAAAACATCAGGAGGATAGTTTAAGGAACATCTGCAATGGAGGGATTCAGACGGACAATGAGTTTCGCAGGACCATTAAGCCTATCGGCGTCCGAAATACTAAACACTGAAGCATCTGGTGGAAACTCCTCATCGGCAACCAGGACGACATAGTGTCGGGAGGTTAGCGTAGTACGCAGCCGTAATGGCAAAAGATAGACAGACTACGGACTCCACGGTGAATAAAAACATATTGGGGAAACCAAACAAAACATCGATGGGTGGGGCGGGTACAAAGCGGATACTTAGTTTACTTGAGAGCCGCAATTGCGGAAGGTAATCAGATTGCCACCCCTAATCAAAGTTATAAAACACTAATTGCGCAGAAAAATTGTTAAAACACTAATTGCTCAGAAAACTTAAAGTTGTAAATATCAAACAACCCCGACTCAATACTTCGACCAACCTCCGACAAATCAAAACAATAACAACATGACATCAGAGAATTCCAAACTATCCGACAGAACACTCATCATTCAGCTTCCACAATGGAGGCTCCACAAGGAAAGGTAGTTCCAACGCATTGTTTGAATGGTCTTCGAAAAACTAAAAATTAAATGTTAAGTTCCAACAAATATTTGGCTGAGTAGCGACAAAAAGCTGGTTTCACCTCAAAAACAACAGCGAAAACAACGAAATAGACTTTTGATATCAAAGAAAGAAATCACCAATCAAACGGGAAAAATCAAACAGTTTCAGACATAAGCAATTTTTCAAAAGGCACGAAAACAATTGTCTTCAAAACAATCTGACTTACAGCAGTGAGAAAACAAACAAAGTTCATGAATCCAAACAAATTTAGGCAATATAAAATAAAAGGAGGGTCCAAAATTTCAAAAATTTGGAAAGACAGTTGTAGTTGCAACAATTGGCGACTATCTGGTGAGCCTAGATCTCTGGACAATTTCTTCCTTAAGTGTGAGACTGTTTGACAACCGAACCAACATGTTGAATTCTTCTAGATGTCTGGATTTCCCAAATGGAAAATATATGTACTTTTAATCATTGATGATAGTCCAATTTAGGAGAAAGGAAACCAAGACTTCCATGTCAAGATAACTCTTTCGAGGCCAGGAGATTGTTGGAATATATTAAACCCACTCACAACTTATGATAAAATAATTAATCATTATTTGATTAATTATTCACCCACTAGCTTAATTAGTTGGCATCCACTTGCACCTTAAAGTCAATACATGCCATCTATATCCTAGGAATGATTTATTTCCAATTTTGGGTTGATCTTGACCACCTTTTGACCATCTAGAATTAGTATATAGGACTTTAAAGCAGATTCTGCTTTATTTTGCTTTTTCTACTTTTCCTGCTTTTCTATGGATAAGATAAAAGCTAGTCAACTAGGAAACTTGGAGCTTTTGTTTCCAACCCATCCTCCATTATTTTTTCTCCATTTTCTACGATTAGCATTTTATTTCCATCTCCTTGAAAACTCACTCATTCTTTTTCCAACTCGTGAGGTCCTTGATAGATTTAGTAAGTGCTTTATCCACCTATGGGGGTTTTGCTATATTTTGGTAAGTCACCCTTTTTGAGCTTTATGAGTTGTTTCCATACAATTATATTTTTCTATGAGGGATGTACTATTTATGTACACTATTATTCATCATTATTTAATGGAAGGATACACACCAATATTCATCTCTTCATTCATGTGATTCAGTCTCTTTTTCTTCTCTCTATTTTTCATGTGTATGCTTGTGAGAATTCTTAGTAGCAAGATATATTTCCTATGCTTATTTTTAGCATCATTTCTCATAGAATTGATCTATTATTTCTACATGGTATCAGAGCTACAAGGTTGATCAAGTTCTACAGAGTTGAGGAGCGCTTCCAGTCTCCTATCCCTCTTTGAGGAAGAGCTTGTCTAGCTTACAAGATTTCCTCCTAGTTTGGTTTGAAAGTTGCAGAGAGTATCTCTTATAGAATATCAGCAACTTAAATATGGATTCAAAAGTTCCTCTACTATCTCCTTTCAACTATGCTGATTGGAATCCTGTCACGTCCCCATGCCTCTGACCGGCGTAGAGGACGCGACTACTAGCTTTATCAGACCGGGCTAACCGCCCACGAACATGTACAGGCTTAAAAATTGATGGAAATAGAATGCTTAAACGTATGCATTGAACTTAATTATGCACATATGAGAAATTATCATGCACAGATGCAATTATCTATTAGACACAGCGGAAACATCATACATTCCAACAAGCATTCTTTCAACATGTTCATTTCATTTTCATTAACAGAATTTACAGTTGCAGAAGTAAAATGGACAGAGCACTTATCTTATGAAGAACTTCTTCCGCAACTAGCTACGCCGCTGCAACGTTCCACCCAACCATAGGCCAGCGTGCTCCTTAATCTCTCAGCAACGCTGCCACCCCCGAGCTGGGCATGATTCTCCAAGGAATAAGGGAACTAGCAGGCTTACACATAGCCAGGATACACAAAACACATAGCCAAGCCAACAAAGTTGGGTTTATCAGGTCATTAAGGAGCTGATGAAGTCAATTTGCTAAGCTGGCCGTGAGCTCATTACAGAGCCAAGAACACCTACACTAGAACCAGCCTGACCTCTAAGACACCCATCCACACCCAACACAAGGAATCAGTCCCTTCTCTACTGCACAGTCCCTCAGGCCCTGCATTCCCTTCCAGTGATATTCAGGGGTGATGGAGAAGAAGGCCAGCCCTCTAGCTCTGTCTATGTGGTTCCAGCCACTAGGTTTATCAAGCAAAACTAATCCAACATCCTTTCTCCCAACACAGTCCGAAGACCAACCATTGCACTCTGGCAATTAATTTAACTTTCACAGCTTAAACAGGGAAAATGAATTCCTGATTCATTTTTGGCCCTATCGTGGCCAAAATGACTATCACTCGAATTTACAACGGCCCCCAAATGTAACAGCAATTACATTCACAACATGGGGAAGACTACAGCCCCGAAATCTATCAGTGAGCACAACTTACAGCAGGGAAAAATGACCCAATTAATCTGTGAGACAGCAAAAAAAACGTGAATGTCCCTTCACAGTCAGTCGTGGATGCAAGAGCACGGCTCTCAGCTCACTATGTGCACCCCAAACAGAATAATACCTGTGCGTGGGTAAACAATCCGACCTAGCAAGGAAAAGAACAGACAATGGAGGCCCTACGTGAGGAAAAAAACAGCTCCGTTTTTGTCCGTGGATGCACACACAACAGGAAGGACACGATTTTGCAGTTCGTGGGTGCACACACAATAGGAAGGACACGATTTTGAAGTTCGTGGGTGTTCAGCAACTCGTGGAGTGAAGATGAATGTCTATGTGAGGAGATGAACAGCCAAAATCGTGGGTAGAGTGTGCGTGTGGGTGAGGACTGACAGTCCTGCCACCCCAGCCCCCAAAATCATTAACTGCTTCAACCACCAGTAGTAATTCTTCAATGAGAGTGGTTGGAAATAAAAACAAGGGAATAAGACACATGGGTTTTTCTCCTTTTGGCCAAAGTTTGTCAAATTTCCCCCATGTCCTTATCCTTGGGAAAATCATGCCCCTTTCGATTTTGTTTCCACGACCGTAGCTAGTTGTGTTTATTTTAATTAATTGTAGATGCATATTTACATGATGATAACCCAAAACATATGCCGCATGCCCCGATATTCAATCGGTGACGGGTTTAAATCCAAGACATAGCATAACCGATCAATGGTGGGTCCTTGGCCTTTAGCTCCACACCATGATCATTACAATATATACATCATATACATCTAATGTAACGGGGTCAAAACCGGGGCATTACAAAGCCAAAGCTAAGTGCATACTTGAAGAGGCAATGTCTCTTTGATGTCTCCATTGGTGCATTGAGTGAACCTAAGTCTTATGAAGAGAATATTGACTGGCTAAATAATTGTGATAGAGCTTATGGAATTATATGTTTGGGAATGTCTACAAATATATATCATCTCATAGATTTTGCTGAATTTCCATTTGAGCTTTGGAAAATTTTGGATAAAGCTTTTGGTTTGCAAGAAATTAAAGATGAAGCATGGAGCGAACCTAGCATCTCCTCTTGTTCTCTCTCTCAAGATTTCTTGGCCTCTACATTCTCTGATGAAGTTGATCATGATGAATAATTTTCTCATACAGTTCATGTTGCTGCTTCCCTCTTTCATTCGAATGCTTTCTCCTTCAATGAAGAAGCAAATAATGAAGAGCCATCTTTTTTTATGTCTCTTGAAGGTGATTTTTATTCTTGTGATACTATTGATGAAAAATAAGTAACATATGGATCTGCTGCTGATATTTATTATGATCCTATAACCCATTCATTGTTCTCTAAATCTCCTATCTTATATTCTGAGATCTATGTGCCAAATTCTTCACACCTTTTGCATACCTCTCTCATTGATGGTGTGCAGCCTAGTGACTTCTAGGATGTTTGCTTAGCCACATCAAGCCTTCTTTGTGTCATACCACTTACCTTACTTGATCTCATGTGCTTTAGAATATCGTCCTTTGTTCTTGGCATCAATACTCAGAACCTTCTTGAAGATTTTGAACATCTCCTTATTTCCTCCTTTCATACAGAGGATTCATTACCAGTGTATTTCCATGAGTCTATTGATATGCTTATATGTGATCCTTTGGATTCTAATTTAGAATCATATTTGTAGGTTGATACACATATAATACCACCATCCATACCATCTACCATACCTATGAATAATCCAAAGACTATACAAATCCCAAGCTCACTAGTCGATTCCTTATTGGTCTCTTATGCAGTGATATTTATCTTACATGATTTGAAGTCTTTCTTAACTCTCAGTGGATGGTTATCCATGACCTTAGTCATATATGGACTGATATTAAACATATTTGGATCTGTTCTAAACACTTATGGTTCATATCTTATGCCCATCCATCATTCAGATTTTTACACCTATAAGTTTTCCCCAGTTGCTCATAAATTTCCTAGTCTAGCCCTATATCCTCATGGAGCCATTGAATCCTTTATCCTTGCTCTTCCATATGCTAATATTTCTGATATATCAAAGTTTTATAAGACTCATATCAGATCTATACAGGTGCAACATCAGATTGGAATATTGACATGTGATCCACATCACAATTTTGCAGCTATTCAGGGAATTGGGTGTGAAATAAATTGTCTTAATTTTTGTACTCTTTGGAAAGGAGCATGCACATATCTCTTTTCCATTTCAGATTATGTTTGCAGATCAGAGTTTTACAGCAGAAATAAGCATTCAGATAATGCTCCTAATCCATCAGTTGATGAGATACAAGGAGTCTCTCCTCTTCCTTCTTGCAGGTTCTACACTCTAGCGCATGATCATGGAGTTCATGATTTCTTCAACAAGTCTTCCATCTAGAAGCAGTTCACTCAGCTGATTCAAGTGAAGATAAGGATATGTTGAACACATATTATTTCAAATTTTGTGCCTTGTCCTATCTTGAGGGAGTATTTTCCCCATGTGGTTTTTTCTCTTTCCTCGTGTTTCTAGACATAATAATTGTTAAAGGGTGACCATAGCCTTATTGCTGGGCCCTATATGAATCTATATGTATCCATATTTTTTTTGTCATACCATCATAAATTCAGACTTATAGGGGGGTTTTGGAATATATTAAACCCACTCACAACTTAGGATAAAATAATTAATCATTATTTGATTAATTATTCACCCACTAGCTTAATTAGTTGGCATCCACTTGCACCTTAAAGTCAATACATGTCATCTATATCCTAGGAATGATTTATTTCCAATTCTGGGTTGATCTTGACCACCTTTTGACCATCCAAAATTAGTATACAGGACTTTACAGTAGATTCTTCTTTATTCTTCTTTTTCTGCTTTTCCCGCTTTTCTATGGATAAGATAAAAGGTAGTCAACTAGGAAACTCGGAGCTTTTGTTTCCAACCCATCCTCCATTATTTTTTCTCCATTTTCTAGGATTATCATGTTATTTCCATCTCCTTGACAAGTCACTCATGATTTTTCCAACTCGTGAGGTCCTTGATAGATTTAGTAAGTGCTTTATCCACCTATGGGGGTTTTGCTATATTTTGGTAAGTCGGCCTTTTTGAGCTTTATGAGTTGTTTCCATACAATTCGATTTTTATATGATGAATGTACTATTTATGTACACTATTATTCATCATTATTCAATGAAAGGATACACACCAATATTCATCTCTTCATTCATGTGATTCAGTCTCTTTTCTTCTCTCTATTTTTCCTGTGTATGCTTGTGAGAATTCTTAGTAGCAAGATCTATTTCCTGTGCTTCTTCTTAGAATCATTGCTCATGAGTTTCATTTATTACTTCTATCTTCGGGTAGCTTCCATCTTGGACACCATAGGATTGTAACATATGGTAAACATAAATATTCATTTGTTCCCCATTCCCATGTCATTTTGCACTTTTCGTGCTTTTTAACTTTTTTTCTTTGCATATAAGTCCTCCTGCATGCCTTTCTTTCTAAAATTTTATATTCGAGCTCTTCTATCCATA
The DNA here is from genome assembly GCA_001517045.1 of Pseudotsuga menziesii. Lineage (NCBI taxonomy): Eukaryota > Viridiplantae > Streptophyta > Pinopsida > Pinales > Pinaceae > Pseudotsuga > Pseudotsuga menziesii. The sequence continues at coordinate 398,342 of LPNX010867003.1, forward strand.
GTTTCCTTTTGTGTGAGAGATGTATTTAACTTTCAGCTCATGGATGGAGAAGAAACTTTGGCAATTTAGTACTTATATGGTTTAGTACTTTCTTTCGATACATAATGCTTTTATAGGAGTTTTTTTACTCTTATTTTCCATTTGGCTTTCAATTCTTGACATGGGATCATTTATATATAATATACTACTTACCTTGCTTCCTTTTTGTGGGTCTTTTGCTGTCACTCCCTAGGACATTTTAAATGTGAGATGGATGGAGCCTCAAAATAGTATTCCAGACCTTTTGATCCTGGTTTATTTTACAAGGATTAAGTAGGACTTCAATGTGTTCATAGTCATTCAGGAAAACTGCTAAACTAGAAGCAATTATTTCAGATAAAACAATAATACACAGTCTTTCACTAAAGGACTTTAAGTATTCCAGAATTCTGATACACTCCATGCAACCAAAAGTTTGCCTCTTGCTTATCGAAATCAATCAAAATATAACTACAACAAAACAAAAACAAATCAAAATAAAAAGCCAAACAAATTATTTATGTACAAGATAAAAGAACACAACAAACTCGGGAAAAATAAGGTTTGAGAACTAAACCATTTACTGGTAAGTTCTCTTCCCATCCCTGTAGATCCTTCAATTTATAGGTTGAGGGGCCAAGCTTCACCACAATATAGAAAGGACCTACCCATAGTTGTTGGAATTTCATGTGTTTTCCCTTTTCATCATGGGGGTGGTCCCACTTGAGAACCAAGTCTCCCACCTCAAACTCTTTTGTTCCATATTTGTGTTTATCAAACCATCTCTTTATTACCTCCTGTTGTCTCTTAAAACTTTCTCTGGCCTTGGCTCTGCACTCTTATGCCTTCAACATATTATGTATCCTCATTTGCAAGACTTCACTATTTGATCCTCGGGATTCTTGTGCGATTATGGAAGAGGGTAGCATGATATTGGGGGGTAGAATGGCCTCTTTTCCATAAACAAGGGTATACAGGGATACACCTAAATAAGTCTTGGGGGTGACCCTATCATCCCACAGAGCATTTGGTAATGCTAAGTGCCAACTCCTCTGATTTTCTATCACCGTCTTTTTTAAAATCCTAATACGATTTTTGTTCGTAGATTCAGCCAAACCATTTCCCCGTGGATAGTAATTTGTAGAGTAATGAAACTTAATTCCTTTTTCATGAGCAAATGCAGTTAATCTAATCGAGGAAAAGTAAGTAGAATTATCGAAAACTAAAGAAATTGGAACTCCAAACCTGGTCATAATATGATCTTGCAGGAAGTCCATGACCACATCTTCATTTACTTTACACAATGGAATGGCTTCAACCCAATGAGTGAAGTAGTTGGCTTCTTTCATAATATATTTGTGTTGCAAAGAAGAATTTGGATTTATCTCTCCAATGATGTCCATCCCCCACTGCTCAAAAGGTTCTATTATTATAATAGGCTTTAATGGCCCTGCTGCTTTAACTTGTCTTCCACCACACCTTTGGCAGATGTCTCACTTTCTGACATGAGCATGTGCATCTTTGAATAGTGTGGGCCAATAGTATCGGGCTCTGAGAATTTTATGAGCTGTAGTATCTCTGGAGAAATTTCCTCCACTAGGCCCATCATGCAAGTCCATCATTACCTTTTTCACATCTTCTTTCTCTAATCATCTAAGGAGAACTCTATCATAATTCTTTCTGAATTCAACAATATGATAGGAGGCTGATTTAAGACGTAATGCTATTATTTGCTTGGAATTCCAATGTTCTGGTAATAATACCGTCTAAAGGTAATGTAAAAGGTCTCGATTCCAGGCGTCCGAAGCTGTGAAAAAGGGAAATACATCCAGCAAATGTAACTCAGCCGTGTCTTCCCAGTCATGTTCTTCATTGTTTTTACCTTCATCCATCAGTCTGCACAATCCTTACCCTTTGACTATGGAAGCTGGCTTGAATTCAAGGTCATACTCTTGTAGATCTGTTACCCAGTTACCTCTTCTTTCTCCTAACTCCTTCTGTACGAAAAGAGACCTCACACTTGGGTCTGGAACAATGACCTTTGTCCAGTTTTTTAGTATGTATGGCTTGAATTGTTTCACCGCTTTAAACAATGCGTAAGCTTGTTTATCCACAGCTGGGTAATTCAATTCAGCCCCTTGCAGACCAGTGCTCATAAATGATATGGGGAACTCATCTCCCCCATCTTCCTTCTGGGTAAGCACACCTGCTAGTGAATCATCAGATGTGAAAGTGTACAAAATAAAGTCATTCTCAAAATATGGAATTTTGAGGGAGGGTGCGTGTGCAACAACTGTTTTGATTTTTCTAAATGCATTCTTCTCTACATCGGTCCATTTTAATTGTACACTTTTCTTTACCATTTGCTGCAAAGGTTTAACAATTTGGGCAAAATCTAGCACAAGCCTTCGCATGAATTTTATTGTCCCCATAAATGACTACATGCCCTTTTTATTATGGGGTAAGGGAATCTGTTCGATGTCTTTGATCCTTTCTAGGTCTATGGAGATCCCCTTCTTAGAAACCACGTGACCCAACAACTTACCTTCTGTAATAGCAACACGCACTTCTTGGGGTTTAGTGAGATGCCATATTTTTGGCAGCGTTCAAAAATATGCTTTTGATGAAATATGTGTTCCTCTCTTTTCTTTGAAAATCTCATGATGTCATCGAGGTATACTACAACACTGCAGCCAATCAGACCGCAGAAAGCTATGTCCATATCCCTCTAGAAATTTTCTCCAACGTTTATGAGTCTAAAGGGAATCCTTCTGTAAGCGAAAGTTCCCCACCTGGTTTTGAACGTCGTTTTAAGTCTATCTTCTTCAGCTACTAATACTTGATTATATCCTGAGAAACCATCTAATAAAGGGAAAAGATCAGAACCCAAAACAATTTGCAATATCTTCTCCATGGGTGGAACAAGATAATTATCTTTATTTGAAGCGTGATTTAAGTTCCTGAAATCCACGCATAGCCTGATTTCTCTGGATTTCTTTCTTACCGGAGCCAGGTTTGAAACCCATTCCGAGTGTCTAACCTTGAAGATAATCCTAGCATCCAATAGTTTTTTTACTTCACTCTGGATTAAAGGTTCTAATTTTGGATGCATTTTCCTTAAAGGCTGTTGATACGGTTTGGTTCTAGATCTGATGGGGATAACATGCTGGATAATATTGGTGTCATATGTCTTCAGATCTTCATACAACCAAGAAAAAACATCTTTGTATTGTTTGAAAAGACTGATAAACTTGTTCCTTTCACTTGGGGAGCAACACTTTCCTAAACTCATATATTTAGGCTCCTTTTCAGTCCCCAATTTAATCAACTCGAATTGTAGAGACAGCTATGAGTCTTCACATTTTCTAGTCTTTTCAATTTCGCGTTTAGATCAAACATTCGTTCTAAAGTCCTGACTCCTTTAGGAATGAAGTTATCAAATTTAAAATTAACCTGATGTTCTTCATCATCAATAATTTCCCCTTTGAAAGTCTCGTCATTTGTCAAGCATTCTATAATATGTTGATCATCATCAAACACTCGTAGATTGGTTATCATATCTGGAACTGAAGGCCTAAAAAGAAATTCAACAGAGCACCGATTATTAGAAGGCACAAGCCTCACAGCCGAGGTAGCTAATAAGTTAGTTTCTACATTATTAAGTCTTGGAATTGATACAATGTTAAATGCATTAAAACCTTTAAGTAAATCCCATACTTCCTTTTGATCAGCTTTTAAATGAGGAGAAATGCAATGTATTTGATTCCAAATTTGCTTTATAATTATTTCAGAGTCCCCAAACACCTTCATATTATTTACTTCTAATTCAATTTCTTTCCTTATTCCCTGAACTAATGCCTCATATTCAGCTGTGTTATTGGTACATTCAAACTCTAACCTACATGCAAGAAAATGTTTGTTTTTCCTAGGGTCGATCAAGACACAGATGGATCCCGACCCTTCTAAAGTTTTAGAGCCATCAAAGAAAAGTGTCCAAAAATCGCTAACTACTGTGCAAGAATTAACATCTACTTCTACTGCTAAGTCTGCTATTTTACAATCAATTTCATCAGCCTGTGAAAACCGAAGGAGATCAAGCTGAGCGTCTGATGTGTCGCTGGCTTCTTCCACTTGATAATTTCCTAGTTCTAGCTCAATAAAGTAATTTCCCAAAACATAATCCATTGGTTCATTCTTACCCTCGAATTGAGTAACATTATGTTTCATGTGGGGCTCCCTCAAAACTTTAATTTGATTTGGGCTTCCTTTACATGATAATTTCCTGGTTCCAGCTCAATAAAGTAATTTCCCAAAAAAAAATCTAGTGGTTCATTCTTACCCTCGAATTGAGTAACATTATGTTTCATGTGGGGCTCCCTCAAAACTTTAATTTGATTTGGGATTCCTTTATATGGTAGCCACATATGTGACCAGTCTGAAGCAAAATATCCATTCAGCTTTGCCGACCAATCCCTGCTTAAAACAATCCCATAAGCTTCTGGTATGTCAGCCACCACAATATCGATAAATTGACACACCTTATCATTTGAAGATAAATGAACAAGAACATCCTCCATTTCCCCAATTACTTTGACGTTCGTTCTATCCAACTGAACGACCCTCCAAGTAGATGTTTTGGGTTTCCCATTTATCTTTTTCCAAACCGATAGTGGCATGACGTTGACTGATGCCCCTGAGTCTACCAGGCAATTATGTACGTTGTGGTTGAAAATTTCAAAAATGAGGAGAAAAGGTGGATTCTTGCTTTTAGGATTACCTCCCATACTTGCTTCACCAATTTCTTCTTCCTCCTAGGGATGATTGTCAGTAGGTAGCCTCTCTTCTGATACTTCAAGTGCTTTCAATAGCTTTTCTTTCCGCTGCAGCACTTTGCACATTTCAAATAATGAGATGCTTGCCCTTACCTTTTTTATATCTTCCACAATGTCATAATCCATCTTATGTTCAGTGAGATTTGGTTTATTATTTATCTTTTCTTCATTGGGCTTAGTAAACATATTGGTCTGTCTGGGATCTTGACTAGTGATGGTAAATTTCAGAATTTTATTAGTTGGGGGGTTGTTTTGAAATTAATTAAGATTATTTTGAAGTCTTTTGATCTTCGGGAGCATAAGATTGTTTTCCTTAATCAACTCCTGGCTTCTTGTCATTATGTTTTCTTCCAGGATGCCCTCATGTATCAAATCCTTTTCCTCCTCAGCATCAAACAACGAAACACAGTCCCATAAAACCATGGTCTCATCCTCCTTTTTTTTGGTTGATGTATTGCTATCTTTTTCTTCTTCGTCTTTATCTTCTATTAATTTAGAATCCAACATCTGATTCATAACCAACGTCATTGATTTTATCCATTGAGGACAATTCTTTTCAGAATGGGGTTGTTGGTGGAAAGTGCAAAAGTTATCCATTCCTACCTCCATTAAGTTCATAGATGCAGGATTGTGCGGAGGGGGTTGGGCTTGATTGTTGTCTTCCCTTTTCTTGTAATAAGGTTTATAGAACTTTTGGGTTTCCTTGTCCTTTTCCAAGTCTATGAGTCTGTTAGATAGATTCCACATCATTTTTTCCATTCCCTCGAAATCTGATAATTGCTCCTCCTTAGAATTAGTAAATAACAAAGCTTTTCTCCCAACATTTTTTTCTCCTGACTGCTCAGAATAATCCTCAATGATTTATTTTTCGGCCTCTACCTTCTCCACTTCTTCATAATTCTCTACTAGTGTAGGTTTGGCTTTCATCTTGGCAAACATGGCCAACTCGGGTCGCAGAGCTGAGGTATAATATTCAATCAGGACCTTGTCTGAGGGTTTGTTATCTTCAGAAAAATTCTTAATATAGGCTGTGAATCTTTGGGTAAAACTATGCACCTTCTCTTTTATTTCTTTCTTTAAGGTGCACAAACCTTTCATGAGATATGCATGTGTTTTTTGAGTTGCATACTTACTTCTAAAAATCCTTTCAAAAGTATCCCAGTCTGGGATAGAGTTTGCAGGCAAACCAAACTACCAAGATGCTGCTGTACCTTTAAGGGTGTGTGGGAAAATTCTACAAACTACATCCTCATGTTCCCCAGCCCTTAATCCTTCTATTGCCAAATAAAAACTTTGTAAATGGTCATCAACTACCACCTTCTCATTTGGGTCAAACTTAGGTATCATATTCTCAAAGGCTTGAGGTAAGTCATGCAACGAAGGTGTTAGGTTTAACGGCGACCTAGCTTTCCAAGTAGGCGGTGGATTTGGTGGGTTTGGTGGCTGATTTGCATTTACGCCTGCCATGAGTCTGGGTGGAGAGTGAGGTGGTGAATGAATAGGAGTACAGACATGTGAACAGTAAGGTGTCTCTGGGCCCACTTGATTCAAAGGATGAACCACCTCTTGTAAGGTTGTTTCTACAAGTTCTTCCAAATCTCCAACCAACACTAAGTCTTCTAGTATGGGACGGTCTCTCCTTTTATATTCTCTTCTGGGAAAGTCAGGAATTATTGGTAATCCTCCAATATTATTCACATATGCCCTAGTGTGTCTTCTCAGATCATCTATCACTTTGTTGTCCACAACAAACAGATGTTCCCTGTTCTCTTGAGTATTCGGATTAGGACAAAAACTGCTTTCAAAACTATCATTGGTGGGGTTATTTCAAGAAAACGGGTTTCCTCAGCCAGCCATACACTAGCGGCCCTCCTTCTAGCACTAGAAACTGTTGAGGCCTAGAAATTCACAGGAAACAACAATAAGGAATTCTCCCCAGTCAACGTTCCCAACTAGCCTGTGACTCTTTGGTGTAGGGAATCCGTCCAGTTTGCGGTCCGGCTACCGTAGGTCAAATAACAAAAATAAAAGGTTTTATCGGTTGCGGCCCGGTCCATCGTGTATATTTTGTATTTTTTACTTTAAGTATGATATGCAAGTGCCTATCTAAGATGCAGATTGGTAAAGAATGCAAGGATTATTCACAATGTGATGTGTAGGTTCTTACCTCTTGTCTTAGACTCTAATGCATCTAAATCACACACATAGCAAGAAATTAAAACTAACTACCTAACCTATCCCTAGGAGCAAGATTATTACTTATTAATGAGAAATGTATTTTGTGCATGCAATATAAAAAAGAAACCACAGATAGTTGATGCTTCCTTCAAAACACATGAACATTTAAAGATATTTAAACAACTAGATAGCCAATTGCTTATGAACAACCTTCATCACTCATGGTGGAAATTTTCATAAAATAAACCAGAGATCATTCAGATGAGAACTTAGGTTCAAAGAGTTAGAATGATCTCACGGTAATGGACAAAACACTGAAAACGAAATAGTTCCTCTTCAATAAATCCATAGAATAACATTTGAACATTCCACCAAGCTTTCTCCAACATGCAAATTGTAATTTTCTATTGCAAAAGGAAATAGTTCTTCTTACAATATGTCTTCCAATCTAACTAGGAAAAAGTCCCCCTTCTTATCTAGATCTTCTATATTTATACAAAAAGAACCCAACTGTTGGGCTGCCCATGAATGACTTTTGGGCCCCCTAAAACCGTTTGGTCTCCCAATTTTGTTCTCTTATGAGTGCTCATGATTCACATAATGCGTTACATTTCGGATTAATATTTATGAGTACTTCATAGAACGGGACCAACTTAGTAACTGACGAGCCCTCTCCAAGCCTGGAATTTTATCGCCATTGGTTCTGCCTCGTCTTTTATTTGTTTTTTCTTAGCTCCCATTGATTTCAAAAAAACCTCTGCCTGTCATTCTTTCGTCAACCTTCCTCAACTTTATTCTTCAGTTATGTCTCCTCCCAACAGTAATCTGAGCAATCTTCTAAGTACGTCTACAAAATTTAACATTAATTATAACTGCATCTTTTAAACCATATTAAAAACTAATCAACAACATGAGGCCCTGCACTGCGCTTTTGTCGCAAAAACCTTAACACAATGTAGAAACCACTGTCGCCCAAAGAAAATTTAAAAACTCACAAAATGGTGGGAAAAACTTCACCAGCAGCTAGAACCGTTAAAACATTGGGAGGATAGTTTAAGGAACATCTGCAACGGAGGTATTCAGACGAACAACGAGTTCTACAGGAGCATTAATCCTATCAGCATCTGAAATACTAAACACTAAAGCATCGGACAGAAAATCCTTGTCAGTGACCAGGGCGACATAGCGTCGGGAGGTTAGCGTAGTACGCAGCCGTAATGGCAAAAGATGGATAGACTACAGACTTTGCGGCGAATAAAAACATATCGGGGAAACCAAACAAAACATCGGTGGGTGGGGCAGCTACAAAGAGAATACTTAGTTTACTCAAGAGCCGCAATTGTGGAAGGTAATCAGACTACCACCCCTGATCAAAGTTATAAAACCTTCCGATACGGCGTGAAAAAATCATGAAAACACTAATTGCTCGAAAAACTTAAATTTGCAAAGATCAAACAACCCCGACTCAATACTTCTACCAACCTTTGACAAAGCAAAACAATAATAACACGACATTAGAGAAGTCCAAACTATCTGGTAGAACACTCATCGTTCAGCTTCCACAACGGAGGCTCTATAAGGAAAGGTATTTCTGATGCGCTGTTTGAATGGTCTCTAAAAAACTAAAAATTAAATGTTAAGTTCCAACAGATCTTCGGTTGAGTAGCGACAAAAATATTGTTTCACCTCAAAAATAGCGGTGAAAACAACGAAATAGACTTACGATATCAAAGAAATAAATCACCAATCAAACGGGAAAAATCAAACAGTTTCAGACATAAGCAATTTTCTGAAAGGCATGAAAATAGTTGTCTTCAAAAAAATCAAACTTGCAACAATGAGAAAACAAACAGAGTTCATGAATCCAAACAAATTTAGGCAATATAAAATAAAGGAGGGTCCAAAATTTCAAAAATTTGGGAAGACAGTTGCAGCTGCAACACCCCCCCAAGTCAATCTTTGGAGTTGATGAAGGCAAGTTGTTGGGATAGATCATTTCTAAGGATGGTGTCAAGGTTGAGCCTCAGAGAGTTGAAGCCATTAAGAAATTATCCTTGCCTCAGAATCTAAAAGCTCTCCAGTCTTTTAATGGTCGGATCAATTTCATAAGAAGATTCAACCCAAATTTAGCAGAATTAATGAAACCTCTACAAAATTTATTAAAGAAAGATGCTAAGTTTGAGTGGATGGATGAAGGGAAAGTTGCATTCAAGTCTATCAAGGATGACATATCCATGTACCCGGTCTTGATCAGTCCATATTATTCCAAGGAATTCCATATATTTTCCTTTTCCTCAGAAGACACCATTGCCAGTGTTTTGCTTCAAAAGAATAAGGAGGGACAAGAGCAACCTATAGCCTTTATGAGTATAGCCTTGCAAAATTTAGAGTTGAAGTATACCACCATGGAGAAACAGGCCTATTCTCTTGTCAAGTCCCTTAAACATTTCATAACTTATGTAGGTTACTCCAAAATCATTGGGTATGTACCCCATGCAGCTGTCAAGGATATCATGTCTCAACAGGACTGTCTAGGAATCAGGGGTAAGTGGGTTTCAAAGATTCAAGAAAATGATTTGGAGATAACACCTACTAAGTTAATTAAAGGATAGGGTCTTGCAAAGATGTTGGCCCAAAGAAATGAGAAGGCCTTAGGAATAATCTTCCAGAACAGTGATTCAGAACAAAGTGTATCAGAGGAGCTTAAGAGATTAGAGCAGCACCCTTGGTACACCGACATCAGATTCTTCCTTTGCAACCTTACTTGCCCCGATCACTTACTTGGCCATAAAAGAAGGGCATTAATGTTAAAAAAAACTAAGTATTGTTTGACAAAATATGGTTTGGGTTGGAGAAACCCCGATGGTTTGATACTTAGATGTGTCGATGAACCCGAGTCCAAAAAACTCATGGTTGAGTTCCATTCAGGATTTTGTGGTGGACATTTTGCAGCAAGAAGAACCGCCCATAAAATACTTAGAGCATGTTACTATTGGAAAAACCTATTTTCAAATGTGCACAAGGCTATCAGAGTTTTCCCCCAGTGTTAGTTATTCACCAAAAAGCAATAAATGAAAGCCTTGCCTTTAAATCCAATAGTAGTCCAAGCCCCTTTCCAACAGTGGGGGCTTGATTTCATCGGTAACTTCAAAGCTAACTTGAGCAATGGTTATTATTGGATTCTTACCACCACTGATTATTTTACCAAGTGGGTAGAGGTGATATCCACCAAGAAGGCAACCGATGCTATAGTCATGGATTTCTTAGAAGATAAGATTATCACAAGATTCAGTGTGCTAGCCAGAATCATCACAGATAATGGCCCGTGCTTTGTTTCCTCTAAGATATCATCTTTCTATATCAAGTACAGCATTTTCCTATCCCACTCATCCAATTACTACCCCCAAGGAAATGGTCTAGCTAAATCAAGTAACAAGAACTTAATGACCATACTCAAGAAAATTGTGGGTGACAATAAGAAGGCTTGGGATAGCAAGATCAAATTAGTGTTATGGACCGACAGAATCAACAAGAAAAGTTCAACTGGGAGGAGCCCTTTTGAACTAGTCTATGGCCTAGATGTCACCTTACCAGTCCATTTAAAGCTTACCGTTTATCAGCTTCTCTAGACCTTCAGCTCAGATCAAGAGGCCATTCAGAATAGAATAAACCAGTTGATCGAGCTAGATGAGAGTAGAAGAAATTCTCTTAACCAGAGTATCAGAAACTCAGACAAGGTCAAGAGAACCTTTGATAAGTCTACCCGGCCAAGATCCTTCCAAGTAGGTGACACACTTTTGCGTTGGGACAAACGACGGGAGAAACCTGGGAAACATGGAAAGCTCGATAGCTTATGGTTGGGACTGTACATCATCAATGAAATATCAGGAACGAACTCCTTCTATCTAAATGACCTAGAAGGATAAAGGTTGAGCCTACCAGTGAATGGTTTCCTCCTCAAGTTATTTTTCGCCGAGATAGTTTAATGGCTTTATTGGCATCGGTGGTTTCAGGGCCAATTTCTAAACCTTGCCTTGCATGTATTTCTAAATTTTATATATCATGTTGTTGTATCATAGATATTGTTGTATTATAGTTATTTTGTACCATGTTTGAAAATTTTCCTTTGTATATTAGTTTTGTAAAATATTCCCTTTTGTACATCGTAGACTAATTATGTACATAAGTTTGATTTTATAGATAATTTTTTATATACATGTTACTGACAAAACTCTAATTGATATGTAGGACCCAGAGATTCTGGAGTTCTCACATCCTCTCCTTTGAACAGAATATCAGTCAGAGAATGTGTCCCTAGATGGAGCCAGAATGTTACCACCTAAGTTGTAATTAGTGGTTTTTTATCACGTGAGACTGGTGAACCGAACAAGGATAACTTGTTCGGACTTCAAAAGACCTTCAGTCTTGCTTCTGGGAAGCCTTGTTGTATTATATCACATGTTCATACCCCATGGGGGAATTGTAATAAATGTTCAAGCATGATAGTGTCTATAAAGACTCGGTCTCTTAGACTTTATTTGTCAATCCGATCAGCCCAGGGTGTTTTTTCCCTTGGTTATTATTGGTTGTTGAATAAACGACTGATAATTTCTAAGTTTTTCACTCCATACCTCCAAATTTGGGGTGGTTGGCTTGGCATTTAGGCCTATTGAGGTTATTAGAGTCTATGTGTCAATGTATAAACATGATAAGCATCATGGTCGAGTCATACAAACATGTCTAAGTCCCCCTGGGTTTTTTCAATTTTTCAAATTTTTTAGTGTTTTTCACTAAATTTTAATTTTTCCAAAACTTAGGCTATTTTTTAACAGTTTAATTGGAAAAAATGATTTTGTAATAAAAGTGGGCCAAATAATTAGTTTCAGTCATGTAGGTGCTCATTTTTAAGCTAAGAGCACCATGTAAACCCATGGACCCACTATTTCCTAGTTGAGTGATTTTCCATCACTCAGGTCAGAAAGCCCCAAAAAATCAATTATTGATTATTTTAATTAATAAATTGATGAAAAATGGAGCAAACCAGAAATCCTAGATCAGTGGATTCTCAACCGGTTTGATTGAAATCAGTTAGATATGAACCATATTGACTAGATCTGACAAATCCCTGACTGAAAGAGGTGATCTGGGATAGATCTAGAGCTGAAATTCAGCATCCTTTATGGGGAATTTCTCCCTCCCTCTCTCCTCCACACGTTTGGGCTCATCTGAATGAGGTTTGGTGGATGCTTCAGTCAACAGGTTGAGGTGTCAGTCAGATCAGCTCTCCGGTTGACAGTTGCACTCAGTGAGACTTAGATCTGGCTTAGTTAGACATAGATTAGGCATTGATGGACTCTCCTTCAGCTACAGTGGTCTATCTCCTTGGGATTTTTTCCCCCTTGGGCTGGGTCTCCTTTTTTTGTATAAATAAAGCACAAGCTGCATCTTCCAAGCTAGTTAGAACTGGGATTGAGGTGTTGTTTCTCTTGTACATTATTCTTTATTTTTCTAGAATAAAGAAGCTTTGGAGGCAATATCTATGGTGTAATTCTCTTCATGTGTGGATGGTGATTGTCAAATGCTTATGAGGTAGAAACTGTGTTATTTATCATTGCTTTTTCCGGTTAATTGTTGGCCTTGAAGGAGAGAGATTCCTACTATTAGGGTAAGAGTTTATTCTAGTTTGATTTATTCTCTTACTACTGCTTGTTTCAGACCTATTGGAGTTGTATGTATTTTAAGTTTAATTGCATGCTTTCCAATTATCTCTTCCAGCAATACCTATGTTTTAACCATCTGTTTGTGCAAGGATTTCTAAGTTGTAGGTGATCTTGCTTGTAGAAGAGGTTGAGCTAGTTTACATCTTCCTCATCTTCAAGATATTCTAAATGACATAGTCCCTCAGTGTTCCACCAAAGCAGAATCCAAATCCCAACATTCCCAGGCTTCAAACACTCTTTCTCTCTCTCTTCCTCCTTCAAAATCTTAATTTCTCTTCAAATTGGTTACTTTTAAAGAGTCGTATTTCTTAGATCTGTCTCATTAAGAAAATTACATATATATCTAGTTAGTAATATCCTTTCTTAATTTTAGATCTCAGTTTTGTTTTGCATATAAAGTTATATTTTAAGAGATCTAACTAAAATTATCCTCTTTTTTGCAAGCATTTTAAAGAAAATTTGTATCTTGATTTTAAGGTAGTTTCCTTTGTTGTACTTTAAAGTTTCATATTCTGCAATAAAAGTGCACATCTCATTGGCTTCCCAATTAGCAAGCCAAGATCCCAAGGAAAGCTTGCTTTCCTTTTTTCCTTTTTGCAAAACTAGATTACCCCAACTTAACAAAATTTTACTTAGGTTTTTTCGGTAACTAGTGTAGTGACCCAAAACACTTTCAAAATGTGTTTGGGCACATTTGATTTTGATTTCTCGCTTTTTTTTATCAGTTCTAACAAAAAATAAAAGGAGACTCTACCCAATTTCTGACTTTTGGACGAACCAGAGCTTCCCGAAAGCTTCCCCCACCACTGTGTTTTAATTCTAGATTGTTGTAATCCTTTGGATCCCAGATAAAAAGGACCAAAGTGCATCAATTTTAATTTGCTGATATTTTAAATCGCTCCTAATAACAAGAAAAGGTCCTTTCGAATAGGCTCTTTCGAGCCTATTCACCACCCCCCTTGGGGGGATTTGTGTCCGTGTTTCTTTTTTGCTTTTCTTTCCTTTTTTTTTTGCAAACTAGCATAGTTCTAATCTGCAAGGTAGTATACTTTTATTTATTATCAATTTCATATTCCATATTTGAGATTTCAAATTAATATTAATACTTACCCCACGACTTCCCGATTGACCCAAAAGGGGAAAGAGATGCGTAGTAGGACTAATTAGAAAACCGGAATTGTGTATTTGTGTTTTTATTTTCATCATTTGTTTCATCAGCTATTATAAAATTAACCCCTCCTTGATTCCCCAATTGAGATCCACTTGGATCGAAAGAGGTTCCTGGAGGGTTTTCTTTTTTAACAAGAACAACCATCTCAAAATTTACTAAAATTGACAAGACTTCGGTGTGTATGCTCTGCACTTAGATGTGGTTCATCCGATCAGTCAAGCTATATCAAAATCATTTTAGTGACTAGAATAATTAGGATTCACTCTCCCAAATTGACAAACGATCAGGTGAAAATCCAACACCTAGATCAAACCATTACGGTGGCAAAATACCCAAAGGAAGCGAGAACTCCTGAAAAGTGACCTCGGGGCGTCGATATCTATTACACTTGTGGGTGCATTATGAACAATAGCCTCAGAGACTCCATTCGGCCCACATATTCCTTGCGGGTAGCTGTGACGGTTTAGTTTTGGACATACTCCAAGTACTTTCGTGTATATCTAGAGTCCCCCCCCCCTTTACCTAATTTTAATTAACTCATATTTCACATTAACTTAAAACATACCAAGAGGCAATCGCAAAACATTCACTCTAAGCACATGCAAGTACATTGATTATCTTTTGACTCCATTTTAAGGCACTAGTTATTTTCTTGCTATATATATATATATATATATATATATATATATTGTGTCTCAGCATTGTTCTTTCGTGCGCTCATTTTGTATCTTCTCATCTATGGTTGTTTATGGTTAAATTTCAAACTGCTAAGTAATTCATTCGGTTTAACATCACCATAATAAGTAATTAGCCTTAGTAACTAATAAGGTCTACCCCCCTTGGCTTCGTTAGGATTTGAGCCTAAACGGAGGAGTCAAGAGCAAGGTGACAGCCTTGACTCGAGACTTGCCCCCAAGGACACACCGAGTGGCTTGAAGATTTCTGCCACATGACCCAGGTGTGTGAAAGGCAACAACATATAGTATAACCTACTATCCCTCTAGGATTCAATAGAAACATGATTGATCATAGGAATATATCTCCCAAAAAGGAACGTTGGGATGCCCCATTATCACCTCGAAAGGAGCCTCTTAAATATATCTACGTTAAGAATCTAGCTTATATGGAGAGACAGGGAGAAAACGAAGATCATGATGAAGTTAGGAATGAAGAAGGAGAAGGGGAAAATTGAACTAAGGCTACCTTCTAGTTCCCTATCTTAGATACAATGTAGGATGTAACCATGAAAAACGTCCCTCCTTCCTCCTTTCCTACTTTCTATGGAAAAAGTAATGAGGACTCGGACACATTCCTATTTGAGTTCAATATCCTTTGTAGGAGTTACAATTATATACAAGACGCTCACAAAATAAAACTCTTTCATGCTACACTCAAGGATTTTTCCTTGAGATGGTTCATGGGATTAAGAGAATCTTCTATCCGAACTTGGGATGATATGAAAACCTCATTCTTGTGAAAATATCAATAATACTGCAAACCTAAGGACTCTCGATATGATATATTCAAGATACAACAACTTGATGATGAGAGCCTGGAATATTACCTTGAGAGGTTCATTTATACATTACATAAGTCTAAATATAATGACCTCCTTAGAAGATGCAGTACGTACACTTTTCCTTAAGGGAATCTCCGAGGAATTGTCAGAAAGTCTTAATCTCATGGTAGCTGGCGATATTTATCATAAAATTTTTGCACAAATCGGTGAGATGTGTAAAAGTTATTCTAGGAGTAGGGGGGAAGTTGTGAAATTTTTTTGAGAGCCTTTTAGTAAGAATATAAGAGGAAATGTTCCTAGTTCAAGTGAAGTTACAAGAGTAGAGTTAGGAAACCTATTGGATAATTTTAAGACTGATATTTTGGGAGAAATGGGTTCCCAACTAGATTCTTTACAAGCCAAGAAAAGGTAGGATGAAGAATGATCAACAATGAGTATTGTTTGTCTAAGATGTAGAACTAAACATCCCCAAAGGGAATTTCCATTAAAAAACATCTATGTATGTCACATCTGTACAGAAGAGCATCAAACGAATAACTTCCCATCCTTTCCTAGATTGCAAGACATTTATAAGAGTGGGGATGTTTCTGAAACATCTAGGAGGGCTCCTTGGCAACCTAGAGACCAACCAGCATATCCAAACTTTCCACCACAACCTCAACCCTATTATCCTCCGTATCAACCACCTCCACAATGGAACAATTCTAGCTGGAAGTATTGGCCACCTCTATATCCTCCTCCTCAATTTCCACAACAACAATATTTTACACAAGGATGGAGAGGACAACCATATCCTCAGCCACAACCTGTCCTTGCAACTAATCATCCTTATCCTCAAAATCAAACAAATTTATAGCAAATGTCGCTTGGATTTCTACCTCTAGTTCCTTTTATCACACAACAACCTCATCACTTTCAAAATACAAATCCTCCTCAACCGACATTATTACCTACACAGCTGATAGCGAACCCTAATAATAAACCAACTCAAGCTCTTAACAACATTGAGTTGTAGACTCTTCCATCGTACGTTATTTCAACTGTACATGTACATGAAATTTAGTTACAACTGGGAACAGTTCTGAATAATAAAACCAAGTCATCAGTCATCATTTAGGAACCAAATGAAGAAGAAGATTCAAGTGAACCCATGAATGGTGCTATTTTGGAGGATGTGAACATTCCAAAGGTTTCAGCACATGCCCATCCTCCACAAGAAATGATTCAAGAGCAAAGAATTCCTCCATTTCCAGAAAGATTAATAATAGAAAAACCTGTAGTTCATCCGGAGTATAACATTTTGAATGAATTAAAGAAAATTTGTATTAAAATCCCTCTATTACAAGCTATTAAAGATATACCCATATATAGTAAGGTAATAAAAGAGCTATGTATTAAACACCCAGGAAAGAAGCAAAAGGACCCTCACAATTCATGTTATAGGAGAAATGTCTAAATGTATGACAGGTCAGTGACATATTACAAAATATACAAATCTAGGATCCATAGTAGTGACTGTAATTATAAACAACACCACCATAGAGAATACATTAATTGATTTAGGATCCACTATAAACCTGATGACCACCGCAGTTTTAGAAGTTTTACAGTCAGGACAATTCCTTCGACCTACTCCTTCCATCCTAGAACTAGCAGACCACACTACAGTAAAACCCACTGGAGTCCTGGATGACATTGTTGTATTAGTAGCTTCATGGGAATACCCTGTCGATTTTATGGTCGTAGAATCAAAGGATCCTTCTAAAATACATCCTATTATCTTGGGAAGACCATGGTTAGCTACTGAAAATTCTTTTATAGGGTGTAGGGATGGAGATATGACTATTTCCAATGGGTTGTCCACACAAAGACTTATTTTATACCCCCTAACACAACCAATAACTGAAAATTCATGGTGGTTAAATTGTTCTTTTAGGGATGAAGAATTTGATGATCTCTCCCTTCCTAGTGATTTTTCTTTAGCACTTCAGAAGCAGACCACTAAGAATGTATTAAACTAGTTTGTTTCTTCGACAACCTGTACAGATTTCCCTCAGTCCTTTGCTCAACTCGGTCAGATTTTTGGAGATGAGTTTCAAGAGAATATGGCTCTCTCAATGTTTATGGAAGCACCTTGTGTCTTCACAATTAAAGAGCATACAGGACCTGTTTCCACCTTTCACAAACTGGGGGAAATGTGGCAGAAATATTCAAGCCACTCGGTGTGTTCTTGGGGGCAAGTCTCAAGTCAATACTGTCACCTTGTTCTTGACTCCTCCGTTTAGGCTCAAATACAAACAAAGCCAAGAGGGGTAGACCCTATTAATTTACTAATGAAAAAATATTTAGTATGGTGATGTTAAACTGAACGAGTTACTTAAGAGTTTGAAATTTAACCATAAACAACTATATATGACAAGATAAAAAATGAGCGCACAAAAGCACAATGATGAGACACAATATATATAGAGAGAGAGAGAGAGAGAAATAAAATAGCCAGTTCCTTAAAATGGATTCATAAAATAATCAATATACTTCGATGTGGTTGAAGTAAATGTTTTGTGATTGCCTCTTGGTACGTTTTAAGTTAATGTGAAATATGATTTGATTACAATTAGGCAAGAGGGGGACTCCAGATATACCTGAGAGTACTTGGAGTATGTCGAAAACTAAACCTTCACAGCTACCCACAAGGAATATGTGGGGTGAATGGAGTCTTTGAGACTATTTTTCATAATGAACCCAAAGGTATAATATAGATTGGTGCCTCGAGGTCACTTTTCAGGAGTTCCCGCTTCCTTTGGATATTTTTCCACTGCTTATGGTTTGATCGAGGCGTTGGGTTTTTGCCTGATGGTGGTTGATTGGGGAAGGTGAAAAATAATTAAACTAGTCACTCATGTTTCTTTTGATAAAGCTTGACTGATTGGAGGAACCGCAGCTAAGTACAAAGCATACACACCAGAGTCTTGTCAATTTTAGTGAGTTTTAAAGGATGTGTTTTCTTAGAAAGAAAAACCCTCCAGGAACCTCTTTCGGTCCAAGTGGAACTCAATCGTGGAATCAAGTAGGGGTTTAATTTTATAAAAATTACTTATAGATATTAGTGATAAGAAACAAGTAGAAACAAATCACAAGTTTTCTAATTATTCCTACCACACATCTCTTTCCCCTTGCGAGTGAATCGAGAAGTCATGGGGTAAGTATTCAAGTTACTTTGATACTGAAATGTGGAATATATGATAAATTAATAAAATCATGTTGTTCTACATGAATGAAACTAATATAAAGAAAAGATAAATAAGACAATGTGAAAAATAACAAAAAAGGCGCGAATCCCCTAGGGGGGATGGGGAATGGGCTCGAAAGAGCCTATTCGGGGAAATTTTTTGTTATATACGGTTACAATATCAGTAAAATGATATGAATTTTCTTGGTTCTTATATAGGATGAAACCAATATCTTACAATTTCCCAAAATTTAAAATTTACAGTCAAAGGGGATTTGAACGATCCCAAAGCCACTTTTGAACATCAGCTACTTTTGTTTCTGCTATGCATGCTAAAATAAAGCGATCATGTTAGAATGAAATATTCCAAAAATCACTTTGAAAGTACCTTTTGGTCATCCTACTTTAAACCAAACAAAACTAAGTTAAAACTAGCTAAAATGGTGAGAAAGGAGTTGGGATCTTGGATTGCTGTTTGGGAAGCCAATGAGATATGCACTGATTTCTGGATTTAATCTTTTAAAAATAGAAACAAAAATATAATGCATGCAACCTAAGGATTTTCTTTAAATTCCCATGCAAAATGGACAATTTCCCTGAACTAGATCTGGAATGCTTAATGAAACCCTTTAGAAATGAGATCTAGATTATGAGCTTTGAAATAATATATTTATGTAAGTTTTACTTTAATATGACAGATATAAATGATAACAAATCTTGTAACAAAGATAAGAAGGAAAGATTTGGATTTTATAAGGAGGAAGAGAGAGAAAGAGTGTTGGAAGCCTTGAAGATCAACGGTGGGGCTTTCTGGTGGAATGTCGAGGGACTATGATTTGAGAAAGTTTTGGATAAAGTGACAAAGCAAGCTAGATCAACACCCTCTCCAAGCTAGGAACCTACGACTGAATCCAAAGACTTTCCAAAATACTTGTGAGATTCGATTAATACATAAATAGAGATTTTAGAATACCATGCATATAAACTTATAAAACATGTTGAATCTAGATCTCTAAACATGCATCAAAAGGAAAGAGATGGCCAATAAACTTATTAACAAAATCCTTTCCTATTAAGATCATAACAAGCTTATTATCAATATTTTTCAATGAATCGACAAACAATTAGAAAATTATGAACATATATATAGGTTACCTCAGTAAAACATGACAATACTCATCCACACACACAATAACATGACACTGTCTTGCCTCCAAAGCTTCTCTTTATTTCAAATGTACAATAACAACAGTACAATAGCAACAACATATCAATCCCAGTTATAACTAGCTTGGAAGAGGTAATATGTGCTTTATTTATAGCAAAAATAAGCGATCTAGCCAAGGGGGGGCACAAATCTCAAGGAGAGAGAGACTGCAGTTGCATGTGGAGTGAGTCTGGGCCTAATCCGTGTTTAATTGAGCTTGATCTGAGTCTCACTGAGTGTAACTATTGATATTAGAGCTAATATGTATGACACCTCAAATTTTTTACTGAAGCATCCACCAAAACTCAATTAGATGGGACCACATGTGTGGATGAGAGAGAGAGAGGGCACAATTCCCAATATTACATGCTGTGGTGCACTCCCAGATCAACCTAGATCACCTCCTTCAATCAAGGAATTGTCAGATCCATTCAATCCCAAGCCGATGAGACTAATTTCAATCAAATCGGAGCAAATCCCAATGATTTAGGATTTGGAGTTTTCTCCATTATTTAATTAATTTATCAATTAAATAATCAATATTTGATTTTTAGGGATTTTTGACCTGAGTGATGAACAAAACACTCAAAACTTAGAAATAGTGGGTCTATGGGTTTACATGGTTCTCTAAGCTTGAAAATGAGCACCACCATGACTGAAACTAATTTATGAGCCCACTTTTATTACAAAACCAAAATTTTCAATCAGACTATTAAAAAATAGCCTAAGTTTTGTGGAAAAATTAAAATTAAAAAAAAAATTAAAAATTAAAAAAATTAAAACCTAGGGGGACTTAGACATGTTCATATGAATTGAACACGATGCCTATCATTCTTATACATTGACACATAGACTCTAATAACCTCAATAGGCCTAAATTCCCAGCCTACCACCCCAACTTTGGAGGTATTGAGTAAAAAACTAAAAAATTATCAGTCGTTTATTCAACAACCAATAATAACCAAGGGAAAAAACACCCTGGGATGATCGGATTAACAAATAAAGTATAAGAGACTGAGTCTTTTATAGACACTATCATGCTAGAAAATTTTATTACAACTCCCCCACGGGGTATGAACATGTTATATAGTACAACAAGCACTTCCCATAAGCACTTCTGAAGGTCTTCTGAAGTCCGAACAAATCATCTTTGTCTGGTTCACCAGGATCCCTTGATAAAAACCACTAAGTACAACTTAGGTGGTAACATCTAGCTCCAACTGTGGGACGTGTGCTCTATCTGGTCATAGGGAAAGGAGAGAATATGAGAACACCAGAATCTCTGGTTTATACACCCTATAAAAACAACTCAACTTGACAAGAAAACCTTAGTAGAACAAGCTTCATATAAAATCCAAATGAACCATCAAGCCGATTTATTTAAACAAAATAAATGTAGCTAACTAATGAAAGAAAATTTTGATTATATCTAAGTACAAAACTAAAATGCAGAAAGTAAATGATCTCTTTTAAGGAGCTTATTTTCCTACTCTAAGCATGATATAAAAAGGGTTAAGTGTAATCAGAAATCCAATGTAACCACCTAAGCATTTTATTAACATAAAAAAATATTCCTCATCTTTGGTTACTGGCCAAAGTAAGGATACTTTATTTAGAAAAGGCAAACCTATGTGATGATCTGGAATGGGTGGGATAGATGGGAAATCATAGGCATGAATAAAGTCATTAAAGTTCTTCCCAAACTGGTATGTGCTTGCGGAGGCTGCTTCCATGCATGAATGGATAGGACTGATATACCAATCTCCAGGATGAGGCAGACTGACTACATCATCATACTGATCATCATGGATTATCAAATGATAACTCGTTGCATAAACCCTAAGTAGCTCCAAATCATAAGGAACCTCTACATGTAAAGAGGATGGTTGAGACTGATATTCTACTTACTACATCATATCTATCTTTTCACAACACTACTTCTCAATGTATTAATTTTTGATACCTTTGTGCGGCTCTGCATGATATGAATTTGAATGACCATATAAGAGTTTTGAATGCTGCTCTTCTATACTAGTATTTTCCTTGGTCTCTAGATCCATGCTTCCATCTATGGAAGTATAGTAGATTGGACTTCCACAAATTTCTAAATAGACACTCCCCTTCCTGGATATAGCATAGACAATATTCTTAATAAGATATCCACAAAAATCCTGATAGTGATCACCACCATCTATGTTAGATGTGATGTATTCCCCATTGTTGATATCAATTTTTTATATCAAGTTATCTTTGTCTTTATTAATTATACTAATATATGGCTTAGACTGATCATATGGATAACCTGCATGCTCCTTTTCCATATCAAATTTTCCCAAGGCCACAAGGTCTATGATCTCTCCTTTAGATATGCCATAGACAAGAGAATCAACAAAACCATCAAAAGTTTCTAGTTCATTATTTTCCTCTTTATTCATGTCATAGACTGGATTTTCCATGAATGTCCAGGACTCCTCATCAACATCTTTGTCGGACATAAGGGATTCTTCATCACTTGTATCATGCTCCAAGTTATACTCATCCTCATTTTCATACTCATCTTCTTTAGAGAAAAGGTCACAAGGTAGTAAACCTTCAAGACTATCATCATTGTATGGAAAACATGTAGGAGTCCCAACGTGCACATTACGGTTTTCATCATAAGTTTTAGTATAAGATTCTGCAATGGTTTCATCCTTAGGTTTGTACTGTTTAGCTGGTGACAAGGGGTAGGCCTAGCCTACCATCTATACATGATTAGGCTCACTTGAAGTTGTTTCCTGACCACTGACCTCGAGAAGTCCATGTTCCATGACTTGATTTGCAACATAACAAGTGATTTATTGGTGGAATTGTTCACAAGGTCTACACCATGGAATTACTTCTTCTACCATGTTAGCTGAGTCTAACCAGTTTGGAATCCTAGGCTCTTGCTGAGGAAATTTCTTTTGATACATCTGATTCTGCTTGGGCTGAAATTTCCTAGGTCCATTATTCCTTTCCATTGTGATGAATCTATTATGCATGGCATTCAATTGTGTAGTATGATTGGCCATCTATTGGTTTTGACTAGTAACCAAGTTTTTTATCATGTCCAGCACCTTTTCCATGGGATCTTTAGAAGTTCCATTTTCTTCTGATTCAACATATTTATCCTTGGTCTCTTTGTTGCAGGAAGTGTTTCCCATAGTGTAACCTGGAATGTTGGACTTTCCTGAAGATTGCATATTCTTTTATGTTTTCTCACCCAATTCTTGGGTAGTTTTTAGATCGGTCGGTTCTTTAGCTCTCAACTGGTACCTTAAGTCACTGGTGAAGGCTTCAATGTAGGATATGAGGATATGAGGAATTTTTTGGCTTGATGTCTCTAGGAAGGTCCGCAACCACATGCCTGAATTTAGTGTTAAATTAATCCATGGTTTCATTCTCCATCTTCTTTATGCTATAAAGGGCAGCAAGCAGATGTCTTGGTTCCTTCTTTTCTCCCCATTTCTTCCTAAACCATCTTGGAATTCATTAAGAGTTTTATATGAATCATCATCTAGGTCGAGGTACCATTCTTGAGCATCATCTTCTAAGGATAAAGCAAAGAGCTTCATTTTGACATTTTTATGGTCATGGGTAACATCATTGCAATAAATGACCATGTGCTTTTCAAACTTTCGAAGGTGAGACTTAGCAGTGATGGAATTATTGCCCTAAGATATGGGGAGCTTCTTGATAGCATCTTTTGGAATGGCATGGAGAGAACCTGCTATCTGATAAAAGTCATCGGGTTTGAATAATTTTGTCATTTCTTGAGATTGGTGAACATAAATCTCTACAAATAAGTGATGGATATTTGAGAGGGATTGGTCTCTTAAATTTTCAAGGTTTCTACGAGAAGTCTTCCTATTCAATATTTCCCTAATAAACCTTTCGAGATCAGGGAGAGGATTGAATAATTGATGGTGGTTTCTTTGGGTATAAATTATTGGAGGGATGTTATAAAGTGGAGTCACCAGATGGATCGAGTTTTATTTTTTATGTTTTTCAAAGACAAGATTAATAATTTTTTTTTATCTTTTTAGTTGTTTTAGAAAAAATTTAACCTAAGTCATAGTCGGAAATAAAAATATTTATCCCTGGCAACAGCGCCAAAAAGTGTTGCCACCTTTCACACACCTTAGGGGATCATGGAAAAAGTATTCAAGCCACTCAGTGTGTCCTTGGGGACAAGTCTCGAGTCAAGGTTGTCACCTTATTCTTGACTCCTCCGTTTAGGCTCAACTCCTAATGAAGCCAAGGGGGGTAGAAGCTATTAAATTACTAAGGAAAAATTATTTAGTATGGTGATGTTAAACTGAATGAGCTACTTAGGATTTTGAAATTTAACCATAAGCAACCATAGATGACAAGATAAAAAATGAGTGCACGAAAGCACAATGCTGAGACACAATATATATATAGAAAGAAAATAGCCAGTTCCTTAAAATGGAGTCATAAAATAATTAATGTACTTGCATGTTCTTGGAGTGAATTTTTTGCGATTGCCTCTTGGTACGTTTTAAGTTAGTGTGAAATATGAGTTGATTAAAATTAGGCAAGGGGGGGACTCCAGATATACTCGAGAGTACTTGGAGTATTTCCAAAACTAAACCTTCACGGCTACCCGCAAGGAATATGTTGGATGAATGGTGTCTCTGAGACTGTTGTTCATAATGCACCCAAAGGTGTAACAGATATCGGTGCCTTGAGGTCACTTTTTAGGAGTTCCCACTTCCTTTGGGTATTTTGCCACCGGTTACGGTTTGATCGAGGCGTTGGATTTTTTCCTGATGGTGGTTGATTGGGGATGGTGAAGACTAATTAAACTAGTCACTCACATTGATTTTGATGTATCTTGACTGATCGGATGAACCGCATCCAAGTACAGAGCATACATACCGGAGTCTTGTCAATTTTAGTGAGTTTTAAAGGATGTGTTTTCTTAGAAAGAAAAATCATCCAGGGACCTCTTTTGGTCCAAGTGGACCTCAATCGGGGAGTCAAGGATGAGGTTTATTTTAGAACAATTACTTACACAAATTAATGATAAGTATCAAGAAGAAACAAATCACAAGTTTTCTAATTATTCCTGCCACGCATCTCTTTCCCCTTGTGGGTAAATCGGGAAGTCGTGGGGTAAGTATTCATGTTACTTTGATACTGAACTGTGGAATATATGATAAATTAATAAAATCATGTTGTTCTCCATGAATTAAACTAATCAAAAGCGAACAGAAATAAGCCAATGCAAAAAATAACAAAAAAGGCGTGAATCCCCGGGGTGGGGTGGGGAATGGGCTTGAAAGAGCCTATTTGGGGAAAGTTTTTATTATATGCTGTTACAATATTAGTAAAATGATATGAATCCTCTTGTTTATTATAGATGATGAAACCAATATCTTACAACTTTCCCAAAATTTAAAATTTATAGTCAAAGGGGAGCTCCCTGGGGGGATTTGAACGATCCCAAAGCCACTTTCAAACATCAGCTTATTTTATTTCTATTATTCCTGATAAAATACAGTGATAATTTTATAATGAAATATGCCCAAAATCAATTTTAAAGTACCTTTGTGTCAGCCTACTTTAAACCAAACAAAACTAAGTTAAACCTAGCTAAAACGGTGAAAAATGAACCAAGGAAAGCAAGATTTATTTGGGATCTTTGCTTGCTGTTTGGGAATCCAATGAGATATGCACTGATTTCTAGATTTCATCTTTTTAAAATAGAAACAGAAATCAAATGCATGCAACCTATGTATTTTCTTTCAATTGCAATGCAAAACAGACGATTTCCCTATACTAGATCTAGAATGCTTAATGAAACCCTTTAAAAATGAGATCTAGATTATGAGCTTTGGAATAATATATTTATGTAAGTTTTACTTTAATATGACAGATCTAAATGATAACAAAGCTTGTAACCAAAGTAACCAGGTAATATTTGGATTTTATAAGGAGGAAGAGAGAGAAAGAGTGCTGGAAGCCCTAAAGATCAACCGTGGAGCTTTTCGGTGGAATGTCGAGGGACTATGCCTTTGAGAAAGGTTTGGATAAAGTGTGGAAGCAAGCTATATCAGCACCCTCTCCAAGATAAGAACCTACAACTAAATCCAAAGACTTTCCAAAATGCTTGTGAGATCCGGTTAATACATAAATAGAGATTTCAGAATAGCATGCATATAAACTTATAAAACATGTTGAATATAGATCTCTAAACATGCATCAAAAGGAAAGAGATGGCCAATAAAATTATTAACAAAATACTTTCCTATCAATATCATAATAAACTTATTATCAATTTTTTGCAATGAATCCACAAACAATCAGCAAATTATGAACATAGATACAGGTTACCTCAGTAAAACATCGTAATGCTCATCCACACACACAATAACATGACACCGTCTTGCCTCCAAATCTTCTATTTATTTAAAATGAAAAATAACAACAGTACAATAGAAACATCAGCTCAATCCTAGTTCTAACTAGCTTGGAAGAGGTAATATGTGCTTTATTTATAGCAAAAGTACGAGATCTAGCCCAGGGGGGCGCAAATCCCAAAGAGAGAGAGACTGCAGCTCCATGTGGAGTGAATCTGGGCCTGATCTGTGTCTAACTGAGCCTGATCTAAGTCTCACTAAGTGTAACTATCAATCAGAGAGCTTATCTGTTTGACACCTCAACCTGCTGACTAAAGCATCCACAAAAAATCAATTAGATGGGCCCACATGTGTGGAGGAGAGAGAGGGGGCACAATTCCCAATATTGCATATTGTGGTGCACTCCCAGATCAGCCCAGATCACCTCCTTCAGTCAAGGAATTGTCAGATCCAGTTAATCCCAAGCCGATGAGAATGATTTCAGTCAAATCGGAGCAAATCCCAATGATTTAGGATTTGGGGTTTTCTCCATTATTTAATTAATTCATCAATTAAATAATCAATATTTGATTTTTTGGGATTTTTGACCTAAGTGATGGACAAATCACTCAAAACTTAGAAAATTTTTGTATATGGGTTTACATGGTGCTCTAAGATTGAAAATGAGCACCCCCATGACTGAAACTAATTTCCAAGCCCACTTTTATTACAAAACCAAATTTTCCAATTAGACTATTAAAAAATAGCCTAATTTTTGTGGAAAAAATAAAATTAAAAAAAATTAAAAAATTAAAAAAAATTAAAACCAAAGGGGACTTAGACATGTTCATATGACTCGACCATGATGCCTACCATGTTTATACATTGATACATAGACTCTAATAACCTTAATAGGGCTAAATGCCAAGCCGACCACCCCAACTTTGGAGGTATTGAGTGAAAAAAATCAGAAATTATCAGTTGTTTATTCAACAAGCAATAATAACCAAGGGAAAAAATAGTCTAGGCTGATCAGATTGACAAATAAAGTCTAACAGACCAACTCTTTTACAGACACTATCATGCTAGAACATTTTATTACAACTCCCCCATGGGGTATGAACATGTGATATAGTACAACAAGCACATCTGAACATCTTCTGAAGTTCAAACAAATCATCTTTGTCCAGTTCACTAGGCTCTCTTGATAAAAAACACTAAGTACAACTTAGGTGGTAACAGATGGCTCCAACTACGGGATGTGTGCTCTATCTGGTCATAGGGAAATGAGAGGATATGGGAACACCAGAATCTATGGTTTATACACCCTATAAAAACATCTCAACTTGAAAAGAAAACCTTAGTAGCACAAGCTTCATATAAAATCCAAACGAACCATTAAGATAATTTATTTAAACAAAATAATTGTAGCTAACTAATGAAAGAAAAGTTTGGTTATAGCTAAGTATGAAACTAAAATGTAGAAAGTAAATGCTTTCTTTTCAGGAGCTTATTTTCCTACTCTAAGCATGATATAACAAGGGTTAAGTGTAATAAAAAATCTAATTATAACCACCTAATCATTTTATTAACAGAAAAAAAATTCCTCATCTTTGGTTAGCGGCCAAAGTAAGGATGCTTTATTTAGAAAATGCAAACATGCGTGATGATCTGGAACTTGGATGGGAAATCACAGGCATGAATAGAGTCACTAAAGTTCTTCCCAAACTGGTATGTGCTCGTGCAGGATGCTTCCATCCATGAATGGATAGGACTGATACACCAATCGACATGATGAGGCAGACTGACTACACCATCATACTGATCATCAGGACTTATCAAATGATAACTCATTAAATAAACCCCAAGTAGCTCCAAATCATAAGGAACCTCTACATGTGAAGAAGATGGCTAAGACTGATATTCTACTGACTACATCATATCTGTCTTTTCACAACACTACTTCTCAATGTATTCATTACCGATACCTTTGTGTGGCTCTCCATGATATGACTCTGAATGACCATAGAAGAGTTTGAATGCTGATCTTCTATACTAGGATTTTCCCAGGTCTCTAGATCCATGCTTCCCTCTATGGAAGTATAGTATATTGGAATTCCACAAATTTCTAAATAGACACTCCCCTTGCTGGATATAGCATAGATAGGATTCTTAACAAGATATCCAAAAAAATCCCGATAGTCATCACCACCATCTATGTCAAATGTGATGGATTCCCCATTGCTGATATCAAGTTCTCTTTGTCTTCATTACTGATACTTATATATGGCTGAGACTGATCATATGGATAAACTATATGCTCCTTTTCCATATCAAAGTTTCCCAAGGCCACAAGGTCCATTCTCTCTCCTTTAGATATGCCATAGACAAGAGAATCAAGAAAACCATCAAAAGTTTCTGGTTCATTATTTTCCTCTTTATTCATGTCATAGACTAGATTTTCCATGAATGTCAAGGACTCCTCATCAACATATTTTTCAGAGATAAGGGAGTCTTCATCACTTGTATCATGCTCCAAGTTATACTTGTCCTCATTTTCATACTCATCTTATTCATAGAAAAGGTCATAAGGCAGTAAACCTTCCACACTGTCATCATTATATGGAAAACACAATGGTTTCATCCTTAGGTTTGTATTGTTTAGCTAGTGACAAAGGGTAGGCCTAGCCTACCATGTATACATGACCAGGCTCGCTTGAAGTTGTTTCCTGACTACTGACCTCGGGAAGTCCATGTTCCATGACTTGATTTGCAACATAACAAGTGCTTTCTTGGTGGAATTGTTCACAAGGTCTACACCATGGAATTAATTCTTCTACCATGTTAGTTGGGTCTAACTGGTTTGGAATCCTAGGCTCTTGCTAAGGAACTTTCTTTTGATACATCTGATTCTGCTTGGGCTGAAATTTCCTAGGTCCATTATTCCTTTCCATTGTGATTAATCTATTCTGCATTTCATTCAATTGTGTAGCATGATTGGCTATCTGTTGGTTTTGACTAGTAACCAAGTTTTTTATCATGTCCACCACCTTTTCCATGGGATCTTTATAAGTTCCCTTTTATTTTGATTCAACAGCTTTATCCTTGGTCTCTTTGTTTCAGGAAGTGTTTCCCTTAGTGTAACCTGGAATGTTGGACTTTCTTGAAGATTGCATATTCTTTTCTATTTTCTCGACCAATTCCTGGGCAGTTTTCAGATCAGCTAGTTCTTTATCTCTCAACTGGTACCTTAAGTCACCAGTGAAGGATTCAATGTAGGATATGAGGATAGAGGAATTTTTTGGCTTGATGTCTCTAGGAAGGTCCGCAACCACATGCCTGAATTTAGTGTTAAATTAATCCATGGTTTCATTCTCCATCTTCTTTATGCTATAAAGTGCTGCAAGCAGATGTCTTGGTTCCTTCTTTTCTCCCCATTTCTTCCTAAAACCATCTTGGAATTATCTAAGAGTTTTATATGAATCATCATCTAGGTCAAGGTACCATTCTTCAGCATCATATTCTAAGGATACAGAAAAGAGCTTCATTTTGACATCATCATGGTCATGGGAAGCATCATTGCAATAACTAACCAAGTGCTTTTCAAACTTTTGAAGGTGAGAATTGGTAGTGATGGAATTATTGCCCTGAAATATGGGGAGTTTCTTGATAGCATCTTTTGGAATGGCATGGGGAGCACCTGCTATCTGATAAAAGTCAAGGGGTTTGAATAATTCTATCATTTCTTGATATCGCTGAACATGACTCTTTACAAATAAGTGATGGATATCTGAGAGGGATTGATCTCCTAAATTTTCAAGGTTTCTATGAGAAGTCTTCCTATTCAATCTTTCCCTAATAAACCTTTTTGGATCTTGGATAGGATTGAATAAATGATGCAGGTTTCTTCGGGTAGAAATTCTTGGAGGGATGTTAGATAGTGGAGTCACCAGATGGATCGAGTTTTAATTTTTATGTTTTTTAAAGACAAGATCAATCAATTTTTTTTTAATCTTTTTAGTTGTTTTAGAAAAATGTTAAGCTAAGTCGTACTCGGGAATAAAAGTATTTATCCCCAGCAACGGTGCCAAAAAGTGTTTCTGCCTTTCACACACCTAGGAGGAATGTGGAAAAAGTATTCAAGTCACTCGTTGTGTCCTTGGGGGAAAGTCTCGAGTCAAGGCTGCCACGTTCTTCTTGACTCCTCCGTTTAGGCTCAACTCCTAATAAAGCCAAGGGGGGTAGATCCTATTAAGTTACTAAGGAAAAATTATTTAGTATGGTGATGTTAAACTAAATCAGTTACTTAGGAGTTTGAAATTTAACCATAAACAACCATAGATGACAAGCTAAAAAATGAGTGCACGAAAACACAATGCTGAGACACAATATATATATATATATATATAGAAACAAAATAGCCAGTGCCTTAAAATGGAGTCATAAAATAATCAATGTACTTAAATGTGTTTGGAGTGAATGTTTTGTGATTTCCTCTTGGTACGTTTTAAGTTAATGTGAAATATGAGTTTATTAAAATTAGGCAAGGGGGGGACTCCAGATATACCCCAAAAGTACTTGGAGTATGTCCAAAACTAAAACTTCATGACTACCTGCAAGGAATATGTGAGCTGGATGGAGTATTTGAGATTTTTGTTCATAATGCACCCAAATTTGTAACAAAGATTGATGCCTCGAGGTCACTTTTCAGGAGTTCCTGCTTCCTTTGGGTATTTTTCCACCGCTTACGGTTTGATCGAGGCGTTGGATTTTTTCCTGATGGTGGTTGATTGGTGAAAGTGAAGACTAATTAAACTAGTCACTCATGTTTTTTTTGATGCATCTTGACTAATCAAAGGAACCACAGCCAAGTAGAGAGCATACACATCGGAGTCTTGTCAATTTTACTGAGTTTTAAAGGATGTGTTTTCTTAGAAAGAAAAACCCTCCATGAACCTCTTTCGGTCCAAGTTGACCTCAATTAGGGAATCAAGGAGGGGGTTGATTTTTGAACAATTTATCTCAAAAATTAATGATAAGAAGCAAGCAGAAGCAAATCACAAGTTTTCTAATTATTCCTACCACGCATCTCTTTCCCCTTGCGGGTCAATCGGGAAGTCTTAGGGTAAGTATTCAAGTTAATTTGATACTGAAATGTGGAATATATGATAAAGTACTCAAAGCATGTTGTTTTGCATGAATGAAACTAATCTAAATCAAACAGAAATAATACAATGCGGAAAATAACAAAGATGGGGCGAATCCCCCCAAGGGGGATGGGGAATGGGCTCGAAAGAGCCTATTCGGGGAAAATTTGTATTATCTGCTGTTAAAATATCAGTAAAATGATTTGAATCCTCTTGCTTCTTATATAGGATGAAACCAATATCTTACAACTTTCCCAAATTTAAAATTTACAGTCAAAGGGGAGCCCCCTGGGGGATTTAAACGATCCCAAAGCCACTTTCGAACAGCATATTATTTTCCTTATGTTATACCTACTAAAATATAGCAAGTATGTTAGAATGAAATATTCCCAAAATCACTTTGAAATTACCTTTTGGTCATCCTACTTTAAACCAAACAAAACTAAGTTAAAACTAGCTAAAACGGTGCAAAAGGAACCGATCTTGGCTTGCTGTTTGGGAAGCAAATGAGATATGAATTTATTGATGGATTTAATCTTTTTAATACATGAATATAAATCTAATGCATGCAACCTATGGATTTTATTTAAATCGCCATGTAAAACGGACGATTTCCTTGAACTAGATCTAGAATGCTTAATGAAACCCTTTAGAAATGAGATCTAGATTATGAGCTTTGAATTAATATATTTATGTAAGTTTTACTTTAATATGACAGATATAACTTGTAACAAATATTGTAACCAAAGTATCCAGGCAATATTTGGATTTTATAAGGAGGAAGAGAGAGAAAGAGTGCTCGAAGCCTTGAAGATCAACCGTGGAGCTTTCCGATGGAATGTTGAGGGACTACGCCTTTTTTAATTTTTTGTAGAAATTGAGGAAGAAATATATTTCAGCACCCTCTCCAAGCTAGGAACCTGCAACTGAATCCAAAGACTTTCCAAAATGCTTGTGAGAGCCGGTTAATACATAAATAGAGATTTCAGAATAGCATGCATATAAACTTATAAAACATGTTGAATCTAGATCTCTAAACATGCATCAAAAGGAATGAAATGGCCGATAAAATTATTAACAAACTCCTTTCCTACCAAGATCATAATATACTTATTATCAATCTTTTGCAATGAATCCACAAACAATTAGCAAATTATGAACATATATACATGTTACCTCAGTAAAACATGGCAATGCTCATCCATACAGACAATAACATGAAACCGTCTTTCCTCCAAAGCTTCTCTTTATTTCAAATGAACAATAACTATAGTAAAATAGCAATGACACCTCAATCCAACTTCTAACTAGCTTGGAAGAGGTAATCTATGCTTTATTTATAGCAAAAGTAGGAGATCTAGCCCAGGGGGGCAAAAATCCCAAGGAGAGAGAGACTGCAAATGCATGTGGAGTGAATCTAGGCCTAATCTATGTCTATCTGAGTGTGATCTAAGTCTCACCGAGTGCAACTATCAATCGGAGAGCTGATCTATCTGACACCTCAACCTGCTGATTGAAGCATCCACCAAAACTCAATCAGATCGGCCCACACGTGTGGAGGAGAGTGAGAGGGCACAATTCCCAAGATTGCATGTTGTGGTGCACTCATAGATCATCCCAAATCACCTCCTTAATTCAAGGAATTATTAGATCCAGTCAATCCCAAGCCGATGAGGATGATTTCAGTCAAATCAAAGAAAATCCCAATGATTTAGGATTTCGGGTTTTCTCCATTATTCAATTAATTCATCAATTAAATAATCAATATTTGATTTTTAGGGATTTTTTACTTGAGCAATGGACAAATCACTCAAAACTTAGAAAAAGTGGGTCTATCGATTTACATGGTGCTCTAAGCTTGAAAATAAGCACCCCCATGACTAAAACTGATTTTCGAGCCCACTTTTATTACAAAACGAAAATTTTCAATTAGAGTATTAAAAAATAGCCTATTTTTTTTCTGGAAAAAATAATATTAAAAAAACTTACAAAATTAAAAAAAATTAAAACCTAGGAGGACTTAGACATGTTTATATGACTCGGACATGATGCCTAGCATGTTTATACATTGACACATAGACTCTAATAACCTCAATAGGCCTAAATTCCAAGCCGACCACCCCAACTTTGGAGGCATTGAGTGAAAAACTCAGAAATTATCAGTCGTTTATTCAACAACCAATAATAACCAAGGGAAAAACACCCCGGGCTGATCGGATTGACAAATAAACTCTAAGAGAACAAGTCTTTTACAGACACTATCATGCTAGAACATTTTATTACATCTCCCCCACGGGGTATGAACATGTGATATAGTACAATAAGCACTTCCCAGAAACACTTCTGAAGGTCTTCTGAAGTCCAAACAAATCATGTTTGTCCGGTTCACGAGGATCACTTGATAAAAACCACTAAGTACAACTTAGGTGGTAACATCTGGCTCCAACTGCAGGACGTGTGCTCTATCTGGTCATAGGGAAAGGAGAGGATACGAGAACACTAGAATCTCTAGTTTATACACCCTACAAAAACATCTCAACTTGACAAGAAAACCTTAGTAGCACAAGCTTCATATAAAATCCAAGTGAACCATTAAGCTGATTTATTTAAACAAAATAAATGTAGCTAACTAATGAAAGAAAAGTTTGATTATAGCTAAGTACAAAACTGAAATGCAGAAAGTAAATGATCTCTTTTAAGGAGATTATTTTCCTACTCTAAACATGATATAAAAAGGGTTAAGTGTAATCAGAAATCCAATGTAACCACCTAAGCACTTTATTAACATAAAAAAAATTCCTCGTCTTTGGTTACCGGCCAAATTAAGGATACTTTATTTAGAAAATGCAAACCTACGTGATGATCTGGATCCGGAGGGCTGGATGGGAAATCATAGGCATGAATAAAGTCATTAAAGTTCTTCCCAAACTGGTATGTGCTTGTGTTGGTTGCTTTCATCCATGAATGGATAGGACCAATATACTAATCTGCAAGATGAGGCAAACTGACTACATCATCATACTGATCATCAGGGCTTATCAAATGATAAGTCATTGCATAAACCCCAAGTAGCTCCAAATCATAAGGAACCTCTACATGTGAAGAATATGGCTAAGACTGATATTTTATCGATTGCATCATATCTATATTTTCACAACACTGCTTCTCAATGTCTTCATTATTGATACCTTTGTGCGACTCTATATGATATGACTCTGAATGACCATATAAGAGTTTTGAATTGTAACACCCCAGTTTTGACCCCGTTTGCATTAAAGGTACATGATGTATATATTGTAATCAAGCATGGTGAGGAGCTAAAAGAAAAATCCCCACCATCGATTTGGTTGTGTTATGTTTCAGCAATTGGGATCGTTGCCGATGGTATATCGTGCTATTCAACACATAATAGTTTTGCATCATGTAAATATGCACATTAATTAACATAAACCTCCAGCCATATACAACGGTGCAATGTTAAATGAAAAGGGCATGATTTCCTAAGGTTAAGAGGGGGGATTATCTAACCCATGAGAGCCATTGGGGAAAAGCCATGTGTCAGCCACTAAACTACTGTTAGTTGAGGGTAGTTATTTGCTAAGTAGTGGTGGGTGGTAGGCCTGCCCACACGCACCCTCCTCCAGTTGGGCCATTCCATTCATGTGGGGGAAAGGAAACCCATAGAAAATGCTGCCACTCTCCCACTCTCTCCAGTCTTCTCCCCTTCAGGCACCGTTTGAGAAAACTATCCATCATTTTTGGCTGTTCATTTTCCTCATGTAGAGGGAGATAAAAAGGACTCATGAATCTATGTGGGGGGTTCATTCTTCCTTCTTTGACACTGATTGCTGGTCTGTGGATAGGTTCTTCCTCCTATTCACGTAGGGGATCATTCCCCTTTTTCCCATTGCCTACTGTGTAATGTGTCGTGGCTTCATTGTTGAGAAGGGACCGTTATTTTCCCACATTTGCTAGCTGTGTTTGGACGGTGTAATGTCCTGTTACTTGATCATTGAACCATGGCTATTGGATTCCCTAATTAGTGGTTGCTGTGAGCACCTATGTGGTGTTGTATGTGTTTCACCCCACACTTTAGAGCTGATGTAGGTTACAATTGTGTTGTTTTGGCCATGATAGGGCCAAGAATAACTTAGGGACTATTTTCCCCTATCAAAGATGTAATTGTTGGTTTTGTTGCATGCATGCAGTGGTTGGTCTTCGGACTGTGTGGAGTGGGATTAAAGGCTGGGTATGCTTGAGAAACCTAGGTTTGGGAGCCACACAGATAGAGTTAGATGGCTGGTTTTCTTCTCCACAACCCCGAAAGAGCATTGGCAAGGGAAGTCAGGGCATGAGGGACTATGAAGCAAAGAAGGGAATGATTCCTAGTGTCGGGTGTGTGTGGGTGTCTTAGAGGTTAGGCTATCTCTAGTGTAGGTGTCCTTAGCTCTTCCATGAGCTCACCAACTCATCATTCAGCTTCTCCCAACTCCTTGATATCCTGATAAGCCCTACTGCGTGGGCTTCGCTGATTTGTGTACCTTGGCTATGTGTAAGCCTACTTAGTCCCTTATTCCTTGGGGAATCATGCCCAGCTCAGGGGTGGCAGTGTTGCTAAGAGATTGATGAGCATGTTGGCCTATGGTTGGGTGGAACTTTGTACCGACGTAGTTGGTTACCGGACAAGTTCTTTATGAGATAAGTATCCTTGATTAGTTCTTGCCTGCAATTATGGTTACTGTTTATGAACTATATGATGAACACGTGTATGAATGAATGTTGTTTTTCTTCCACTGAGTATATGTATCAGTGTGCATCTTAGTATTTTGATGTTTTAATCATTTTCTATATGTTCATGTTCATGGGGCTAGTTTCCCAGTCTTTTTGATGGTTTAGTAGCATCCTCTTCACCGTTCGGAGGGTTGGGGGTGTTACATGAATGCTGCTCTTCTATACTAGGATTTTCCCAGGTCTCCAAATCCATGCTTCCCTCTATGGAAGTATAGTAGATTGGACTTCCACAAATTTCTAAATAGACACTCCCCTTGCTGGATATAGCATAGATAGGATTCTTAATAAGATATCCACAAAAATCCTGATAGTCATCACCACTATCTATGTCGAATGTTATGGATTCCCCATTGCTGATATCAAGTTCTCTTTGTCTTCATTACTGATACTGATATATGGCTCCGAATGATCATATGGATAAACTACATGCTCCTTTTCCAATATCAAAGTTTCCCAAGGCCACAAGGTCCATGCTCTCTCCTTTAGATATGCCATATACAGGAGACTCAACCAAACCATCAAAAGTT
Source organism: Pseudotsuga menziesii (assembly GCA_001517045.1). Lineage (NCBI taxonomy): Eukaryota > Viridiplantae > Streptophyta > Pinopsida > Pinales > Pinaceae > Pseudotsuga > Pseudotsuga menziesii. Next base: position 435,067 of record LPNX010867003.1, read on the forward strand.
TCTGGTTCATTATTTTCCTCTTTATTCATCTCATAGACTGGATTTTCCATGAATTTTGAGGACTCAAAGACTACTTTTCTTTACCTTTTATCGATCAAGTATTAGATAATCTGTCAGGTAAACAATATTTTTCCTTTCTTGACGGATATAGTGGTTACAACCAGATTTTAATAGCACCTGAAGATCAAGACAAAACCACTTTCACATGCCCTTGGGAAACATATGCTTATCACGTTTTTCCATTTGGCTTATGTAATGCACCTACCACTTTCCAGTGGGCAGTCTTGGGAATCTTTTCTGATCTTATGCATGACTATGTGGAGGTGTACATGGATGAATTTATGGCTTATGGTAATACTTTTCAAGAATCCCTTGACAACCTCAAGAAGGTCTTGATCCAATGTTAAGAAATGAATTTATCTCTTACTCACGAAAAATGTAAAATGTTACTGACAGAAGGTATAGTTTTGGAACATCATATTTCCTCCTAAGGAATTAAGGTAGATCCTACGAAGATCAATGTAATTGTTGGCCTTCCCTCTCCCAAAACTCAGAAAGAGGTAAGAAGGTTCCTTGGTCATGCAGGATATTACTGTCACTTTATTGAAAATTTTACTAAAATAGTTGTACCAATGTTTAATTTACTTACAAAGGACTCATAATTATAGTGGACAAAATCTTTTCAAAATGCTTTTGAAATCCTAAAAGCTAAACTATCGGTGGCACCAATACTTAGGGGTCCTGATTGGTCCCTTCCTTTTCACATATCTATCGATGCCTTCATTAGAGTAAATTTCAACTCAAAATGGGCCTCCTAGAAAGAACTAATAAAATAATAGTTATTAATTTTGGAGGAAGAAAAGAAAAAAACTACTTTTTTGTTTGTATTTTTGACATATCTCCCCGTGTTTTTACTCAAATTTTGATCGGGAGAGCTCGTTGAATTAGAATTTAATTCTGCATCCAACAAGTACCCACTCAGCATACTTTTGATGGACCCCGCTACCCCAAAAGCAATAAATACCTGAAAAAGCGTGATGATGATGTCATCATCACATTTTTTCAGGTATTTCTTGTTTTTGGGGTAGCGGGGTCCATCAAAGTATGCGGAGTGGGTACTCGTTGGATGTGGAATTAAATTCTGCATCCAACAAGCTCTCTCAATCGAAATTTGAGTAAAAACACGGGGAGATATGTCAAAAATACAACCAAAAAAAGTAGTTTTTTTTATGATGCCTATCCCCAAATTTATATTAAAAAAGTGTTTAAGACCTATACTGTATTTAAAATTTAAAGCAATTTCATTGGCTAACACATGATGACATGGAATTTGAATCAAAGCTAAAAGGCCCATTTTGAGTTGAAATTTTCTCTAATGTGATATGGCCATAGGAGGAGTCCTTGGCCAAAAACAAGGACAAGCACCTTATGCCATCTATTTTATTAGCAAAAATATGACCCCTGCCGAATTAAATTATACTGTTACTGAAAAGGAATTTTTGGTAGTAGTTTATTCTATTAATAAATTTCATCATTATATCACAGGCTATGAAGCTTTTGTCCATACCAATCACTCAGCCATTAGATTTCTAATGAATAAACCAATTACGAATGGTAGAGTGACTCGGTGGCTTCTATTATTGCAATAATTTAAAGAAAATATTGTAGCATATTTCCTTTCCCATATTCAACATGAAGACAGTACTAAACTAGTTGATGACACTTTTCTTGATGAACATCTATTTTGTGTATCTGTTCAAACCCCTTGGTTTGCAGATATTGCCAGTTATCTAGCAATTGGGAAAATACCAAACCATTTGTCTCAACATGAGAAGCGTCATATTATAGTTCAGAGTTCTAATTATTCTTGGGTTGATAACGATCTCCAATCTTATTATTAGACGATGTGCATGGGAGGATGAAATGAGAGACATCCTCCATGCATGCCATGATGGACCAGTTGGAGGACATTTTTCTGATAAGAGGATGGCATATAAAGTCTTACATTCTCGTTATTATTGGCCAAGCATTTTTAAGGATGCTACCAAATATGTTAAAATATGCGATAGTTTCCAAAGAATGGGTATACCTACATCATCTGATCAAATGCCTTTACAACCTCAAGTTATGATTGAACCTTTTGAGAAATGGGATCTTTATTTTGTAGGACCAATTTCTCCCAATCTCGTAAAAATAAATATATCCTAGTTTGTATGGACTATGTCACAAAGTGGGTAGAAGCTAAAGCTTTATTTACAGCCACACAAAAATCAGTGGTAGAATTTATATATGAAGAAATATTCACCTGGTTTGGTGTACCTAGAGAAATTGTCACAGACCAAGGTACCCAGTTTACTTCTAAATTAATGAAAGAGCTTACTACGAAATATGGCATCCGACATTGCAAATCTTCACCTTATCACTCATAGGCTAATGGTCAGGTAGAATCAACTAATAAAGTATTATAAGCTATTTTAACTAAGACCATTCACTTACATCATAAGGATTTGGAAGATAGACTCCCTGATGCTTTATGGGCCTATAGGATAACATGGAGAAACACTATCGGACATACCCCCTATGAGTTAGTGTATGGAAAACCAATCCTTTTACCTATTGAATTTCAAGTTAAAACTTTTCGTATGGCAGCACAATTAGGTATGAATTTGGATGAAGCATAGAAACAACGAATATTACAGATTAATGAGTTAGACGGAATTAGACAAGATTCACTTCAAAGAATGATGTTAATACAGAATCAACGAAAAACATGGCATGATAAATTTATTAAGAAAAAGTAATTTAATACTAGAGATTGGGCACTACTATTTGATTCACAGTTTAAAAGTTTTAAATGGAAATTAACTACCCGTTGGATGGGTCCATACAAATTAGTTACATTTTTTGAAAATGGATCAATAAAAATTAAAACAATTGATGGCTCAAAAATTTCCTTTGTAGTAAATGGACATAAACTTAGATTTTATCACCAGTCGACATCTAAACAAGATTTCATACAAAAAATTTTGCAGAAAAGAGAAATGGAATTAGTTTAAGGGGAAAACTATTCCTCCTCTTCCTGATCCTTGAAAAATATTTTGGGTTATTATCACTTGTATATGTGTACACATGTGATTGTTGCTTTGAATAAATACGAATTATTTCTAATAGGTTCTCTATGCAAGACTCTTTCTCTTTTATGTCTTTATGAATAAATTGAATCATCTAACAAGTGGTTTTGTAGTTAATTACAAATATATTATCTCTATGAGAAGCTAATAGAATATTACTTGGATAGGGAAAGTATGCTGAATACTCATCAGGTATTTTAATCTTTTTAGGATACTTTCGAAATTTGCAGCTTATAAGGATAAAATTTACATATCAATCCTTTTGTATATCATACTTAACCAATTCTGTTACGATTCATATAGGTTTTGGTATTTTGATTCACACATGTATATTTCTGATTTATTCTTTTAAACAGTTGCTCGATAAGACCTATTTTCATTATCATATTTTTCACATCCTTATTTTTACCTATGGATTACTAGTTCATCCTATACTTGTTATCAAAACTTGTCTCTTGAGTATTTTGGTGATAACTTGAAAGTAAGTGGAATTTTGATATATGGGGCACATTACTTTACTTTATAAAGAAGAATGACTGTTAGGTTAAAGAACAACTTTCAGTTATTCTCTTTTGACATGTTTTATGAGTCTGGCCATTATGAAATTACTTATAACTTTATTTTGAAAAATTGAATTATGTGTTTAGCACGACTTAACACGCTCTAGTACCAATTGGCTTCCATATCTCTAATATTATTATACAAGGCAAACCCACCAAGGTACTGAACAGGCCTGCTGGCAGAGAGTCAATGCTAAGTAAAAACCTTATAACAAGAAGCTCGATAAATGCAAGTAAACCCGTCAGGGTACTGAACAGGCTCACTAGTAGCGAGGATATGCTTACATGGGACCAAGATAAACCCATTGGGGTACTGAACAGGCCTGCTGGAAGTAGTGCAATATTTGGTAAATGAGATCCGGTTAATACACCACTATACACATAGTTCATCAAATAGTGATAATATATGAAAAAAAAATTCAAAAAATTTATGTCATGGCCAATTGTTTATAATGTCATTAGAGAAAGGCTCTAATTCGACTTTTCCCCAGCCATCTAATTCTACATATATTTAAGATGTCGTTATCTTAGAAATGGGACCCATAGCTGTAAATCTTACACACTTCGGGGTACACTTGAAATACTGGATGATGACATGATATCTTTACAAGGAGGCATGGACGGCTAGTTTTTCCTATGGTTTTCTTTTAATTATATTATTCTCATTTTACATGGTCTTTCTAAGCACCATTTTGTTTTTCATAAATATACATTTCTAAACCATTTCCATTTACTAGTTAGATTTTTTTACTAATTAACAACATGCTAGCATTCTTTCTATTTTTTTGGAACAATCACCTCTTCTCTCTGTATGGCTTCAGGACATGCCATCTCTTTGTGTTATATTTTTTTCATTTCATAAATATGATCTTAGGATCTTATCTGAGAGAATAACATGCACAACAATAAACAAAAGAGATGAGAGACATAAAGAATTTTCCTCGGGGAAACCATAAAGGAGAAAACCCCGCAACTTCCTCAGAGATAGAATGAGCACCAATGGCAGCAGTAAAACCCAAAAACATAAATATGATATCCAACATCTTGTTCTCTCTCTCTCTTACTTGAGAGAGCTTCTCCTCTCTCACTCATGCGCCCCAGTGAGTGAGTGAGTGAGTGATAAATAGAGAGGCTCACTCTCTCTTTATATTCTTTCGTTCACTTAATGTCCACGTCAACATGTAGGCCCCACTTAACAATTACTTACTAGGGTCGACATCTCTAGGAGAGTATAATAACCCTAGTACCCCACAACTATGGGGACTTTTCCCTCTGATAAAAAAGGAGGGTTAACCTTGACACATTTGTGGGGACTATTTACTCGACTTACAATGGAAGGTTAACCTCAATGACTTTACATGACTTGTTTACATTATTGAATCTCCCTATCAGAACATCAAGGCATGACATGAATCAATTAAATTATAGATACTTCTTGAAATAAACATCGGGGTACAATACATAAGATATACAAGTGAATACATTCCAAAGCTACAAATACGTCAACACTCCCTCTTAAGTAGGAAGGTATTCTCTTGACACAATTTATCAGCACAAGTATTCTTCTATGTATCATCTAGATCATAATTAAGTCATCTTCATCTCCAAGTCATCTTCTTATTCAAGTCATCTTCATCATATTCATCATCTTCATTGTCAAGTCATCTTCATCAAGTCTGGATCATCACTGGATTTGGATCATCACTAGATCATCATCAAGTCTGGATCATCACTTGATATGGAGCATCATTGGATCATCATCAAGTCTAGATCATTACTTGATCTGGAGCATCACTGGATCATCATCAAGTTTAGATCATCACTTGATCTGGAGCATCACTGGATCATCATCAAGTCTGGATCATCACTTGATTTGGAGCATCATTGGATCATCATCAAGTATGGATCATCACTTGATCTGGATCGTCATTGGATCATCATCATCATCATTTCTTCCACTATCTCAATCAAATGGTGCTATCTCTTCATTCTTCTCATCATATGAAGTTCTATAGAGCCAACCCTTTTTCATGCTGGTTGTAGGCCTAGCCTCCATGTAGGTCTTCATCTTATTTAGCACTTATATCTAACCCAATAAGAAAGGCCCGCCCAACACTTACATTTGACCATGAGAGGAACACATCCACCATCATGTTAGAAAGGCACACCCAACACTCACATCTGACCATGGGAGGAACACATCCACCACCATGTCAGAAAGGAGCAGTACTCATGTCTGACCATGGGAGGAACACATCCAAGAACCATGTCAGAAATTCCTAGCACTTATGTCCGACCATACGAGGAACACATCTAAGAACCATGTTGAAAAGGCCCAACACTTACATCTGAACATGGGAGGAACACATCCAAGAACCATGTCAAAAAGGCCCAGCACTTACATTCACCAACATGATAGGACACACATACTATCATCTGTGAAAAGGCCCAACACTTACAACCATCAGCATGATATGACACAAATACCATCATTTGTGGAAGGGCCCAGCACTTACAACCAGTGGCATGGTGGGAAACAAATAGTAACATCCATGGAAGGGCTATGCACTTACATCTGACCATGTGAGGAACCAATCCAACATATATGTCAGAAGGGCTCTCAGCTCTAGGCTAAGTATTCCTGGTAACTGACCAGGTGCCTCCATTCTCCTAGAGAATGGCCTCTCAGCACTAAGCTGAGTATTTTTGGTAACTGACAGGGTGCCTCCATTCTCCCAAAGAATGTCCTCTTAAAACTAAGTTGAGCATTCCTGGTAACTGACCAGGTGCCTCCATTCTCCTAGAGAATAGCCTCTCAGCACTAATATGAGTATTCTTGGTAACTGGGCCAGGTGCCTCCATTCTCCTAGAGAATGGCCTCTTAGCACTAAGCTGAGTATTCCTCGTAACTGACCAGGTACCTCCATTCTCCCAGAGAATGGCCTTCATCACTTATATCTGATCATGTGGGAACACATCCCTTAATCACATCAAAATGGCTCTGCACTGATCATGTGGTAACACAACCCAGAATCACATCAGAGCATATCTGCACTTATATTTGACCATGTGATGCTTAGGCTTCCACCATGTCAAAAGGGCCACAACACTTACATCTGACCATGGAAGGAACCAATCCTCTCACCATATCAAAAGGGATTATGCACTCATCACTTCCCCTTGGAAGGAACCTTGATATGGTGAACACAAAGCTTCTCCCTAAAGTAATCAAACTTCACTATGGAAATTTATAGAATAGAATCATGTTAGGGCTGATTACATCCAAGGATAACCTGGAAGCTTCGTCAGGACCTATTGCATCTGAGGAAAACCTACAAGACTAATTACATCTGAGCAACCTACAAGCTTTGCCAAGATTTATGCTCAGACAACTTGTCTCACTAACTATGCTATAACTCCCTCTTTCGAGAGATATCGATCTGGATCACTGCTCCTCTTTGCATCATACAAAAATGCAAGTTAGATCAACCAAATCAAATAGTAGTTTTCAAAGGAAACATATTACCTCCCAAATAGCAAGTGGCAACATCTTTTTTTTTAGTTGTACTAAGTACCACATAGGACTGCTTCCTACTGCACAAAGAAGTGCTCTTCCTATCAATGGCATTGCATGCCCAATCTGAATCCACATAACCCTCTAGGTTAATGTTCCAATTCACCTGTACCCTTCACCTGTACCCTTCAGGTACCTCACTGCATGCTTTGCAACCATCAGGTGAACATGTCTCAATGTGTTCATAGCAAAGAAAATATCTGGTCTTGTATTCTTTAGGTACATCAAGGAACAACTCATATGATGATACATTATGGCATCAACCGACTCTGATGAAGCAACACTTAGTAGCTTCAGGTTCGATGTCATAGGTGTGGTTATGGCCATGCAGTCCATCATCCTGAACCTCTTCAGGATCTCTACTGCATACTTCCATTGTCCACACCTCCATGCCGAGAAAGTAGTGCATCATATCCAAGTCCTTCATGGTCTATGCCTTGTTCCATGAATATTTCCTTGTATCCCGTGATGTTTCCATCTACTGCATGATGGAACTACAAACTTCCCTTCTGGTCTCGATACTGCATCCTAGACATCATTCTTCTTGAACTGGTCTTCCCTCTCTTCTTCGATACTTCTTCATAGCTAGAAGATTCTGCATCAATTATGCCACTGTATTCATCATATTATTCTTCATTCTTGTATTATTTCTTGAACTGTGATCACTTGTTCTTTGGAACAAGTCTCGTCCTTCTTGTAGGTGATTGCATGAAATTTTTCCTACAATTCAAATGCATTAGTAGTATGGTTAGAAACATTTCATAAGGTATATTCATAATGAAAAATTATTTTGCATCAAGATATATGATCATGAAACTATTTTATCCAATACAACATTCATCCATATCTCACAAAAACTTTCTAGATGCCTTCCATCTCTACCAGGACAACATTGAGATTGTGTACTAATCTAATATGTCAGCAAAGAGGTTTCATTCTAGATAAGTAGCAATGGAGAGTTTTATAGCACCACGGTCTACCTACCCATCACATGCATATTAGTAGTATACTATCATTAATGAAAATATTCTATCATGCATAATACATCAACTGAATATAAACAAATGCATAACAAAACAATATCATGAAATACTTATCTTTGTTTGTTTCATGGGTAGACTCATTCTTGAGCCTTCACTTCTTCTTCTTTTTCATTCATGACATCATCATTTATTAGTCAAATGCTCAAGATGGATAAGAGGCTCTTCAAGAATTAAGGATCTTCTTTGAATCATGAGAGCTTGATCTTCAGTTGCTCCCATTTCCTCCTCTTATTATGAGTCGAGCTTCTTCTTGTGTGTGCTCTTCCTAGATTCTGCTGAAAGTAATCACTTCCTTCTGGAACACATTCCTCGAATGAATGAATCCCATGATCCTGTGGGGCCATTCAATGTGGTTATCACAACTTCTGCATTCTCCACTACTCCTTCTACTACTTCAGGTTATTTTTTGATTTGAGAGACCCTTGTAAAGTATGACTATATGGCCTTAGCATTCTAGATATTCAAATTCTTCAATTGGTTTCTCGAAGTCATATTTTGATTTATGTTCTTCCCTTTAAATAGCTTGGTCAAGGAATCAAACATCTCTTTCAATATCTTTAGGGAATACACTTGGGTTATAAGGCGATCCTTGATTGAATCAGCAATTATCTTCTTGGCCTTGACCAAGTTCTTCTTGTGTAATGCTTTTAGCCTCATCTCCCTATGGAACTGGAACCTCTCCACTTATGTAGGTTTCTAATTCATTTTCTTCAAGAACAAGTGAGATCCAATACTTCCATGTTTGGAGGTTGTCAGTTTCACCAAGCTTGTCATCAAGCTGGTGTGATTAGACATTTTTAAATAAGAACCTCAAATGTAAATAGCAAAAGATTATATCTTACCGATTTGAGATGTCCATCCTGGTTCTGGAGCTGGTTGATCTAGGGTTTGTCAGAGAAACCCTAATTTTAAAAACTTGGAATATTTCAGATCTGATTGGATAGAAATATATATCTCTTCAAGGAAATTTTTCCAATGTACTCCTTTTTTGAAAACATTGGAGGGAAGCTCTCGAAACAAGAAGCCCTAGCTTACCAATTTCTTCTGCAAAAATGTTTGATACTGTTTCTATGGTATCTATGAAAGTAATATTCTTCTATGTATGCAATTTCATACTAAGGTATCCTTGTCTTGCCTTGTTCAACACCATAGGTTTCATCAGAATTTGTTTCACCAATTGGGTCTTATGAGCATTTTCCCAAGGTGACATGTTTTAGGACTGTTCATAATAGCGAAGTTGTACATACTGCCACATGTTACTGTTTCCACTTCGGGGTCTGAAACTTTTACCACAGAAAGTAAATTCCATTCCCTTTCTGGAACATTTTGAGAAATGTTATTTGGACCTTCTTATCCTGGGATATAGCAATTCTCCCCAAGTGTCCTATTTGGGGAGGAATCATATATCCTAGAATATAGAAAATATTATGCTGAAACTTGGACACAGTGTACATCAAGAATTGATCTTTTACCTATGAAAGTTTTGGCACCTGATCCTTCCCCAATCTCTAGATATAGCGAATCTACCAAAACTTATCAGTTTTAGTATTTTAGGGTTTTTCAGGCCCGGGGTCAAACTAGGGTTTGACTTTCTCAGAGTTTCACCCAACAAAAAATCTCAACCCAGGTCTCTAAAATTCTATTTTCATAAGGAGATTAATCCTATCTCGAGCTCACTTAAAAATTCATCTTTTATAAAAATCCCTAATTTCCAGCACCAAAAACAGAAAATTCCTAGAATCAAATTTTTCTTCGACAGAAAGATGTGCCCTTCAATGGAGAGTCATCCTAGCCTTATTTTGCTGATGGATTGTGGAGAGAGACCCAAACAGTAAAAATACCTAGCTTATGCAACTGCATAGTGTCTTCTTCTCAGGTTAGCTCTGATACCATGTTATATTTTTATCATTTAAGCAATATGATCTTAGCATCTTATCTGAGAGAATAACATGCATAGCAACAAACACAAGAGACAAGAGACACAAAGAATTTTCCTTGGGGAAACTGTTAGCTCTCCAAGAAACTACTTAGTGGTTATGGCTAAGTATGCTTGGTAACTTAAGCAATAGATTATTTTCCAACAGGTGGATCAATGGGATACCAAGAAAACACAATGAAAGGATTAGCTTATCAGAACATCTTAATGAACCAGTGCTTTTAGAGACTGCCAATCAGATACAATATAACAGAAATGCATGAAGAATATCATTCAGATAACCAAGTACATGTAATGCAGGGTCTAAACAACCAAGTACATTGGGATGCAGGGTCATACTAAACAAATAAGAGATCCTTCATTCAAGCTTATGAGCATATGCTAAGCTAAACTTAAACAAAGTACATAAATAAAAGATAAAATGAATGGTCTGATGACAGTGGAAAAAGAAGACTATGATTTTATTAAGATAAGTAATCATAACATAGGCCCAATTCTCTCCAAGATTGAACCCCCTCTCCAGTCTCTAGTTCTTAGGCTTTTAAAGCCTTTACAAATAGTTTCCAGATCCTAGAAAACTGGATCTGTTTTTCTAAACATAGTAAAGTCTAAAACTCAATGTAAACTCTAACAAAACAAATCCTTTATTAAAGGAAATCGAACTAAATCTAATTAGAGTCTTCGACAGCTGCAAGAATATCTGACATTCTTCAATGTGATGACAAAGCAAGAGATCTCCAAAGGCTGAAAGATAGAACCAAAAAATGCCACCTGTACATTTCTTGCTGAAAAACTGCACTGGAAAGGTGGATCGAATCCTTAATTAACTGCACAAAATCTGGAGTTGATGCTTCAAAATCGGGATGTAATCTTCTCCTCTTTCAAGTCTTTAACAGATGTAATCCACCTCGATGAACTATAGACAAGTCGAATGGTTTATCCTTGACATTTCTATTGGAAAACTGGAGAACTCTGCCATCTGTCAATATCATTTTGGTTATTGCCATGAAGATGGGTATGCTCTGTCCCAAGAATAGATGATATTACTCCAGCTGGCACACAGATCTTGTTATGGCATACTCTGGAGCACAATAACCATGTGTTCCCATTACTCTCGTAGAGACATGTGTCTTATCTTCAACTGGATCAAGTTTTGCGAGACTGGAATTATATAACTTTGGATGAAACCCCTCATCAAACAATATGTTCACAAACTGCTGCTCTTCAATCTTCATTGTATTCATATCTGAAGTTTTATCTTACACTTGCCATTATATAAATTGTGTAGATCTGCATAGCTTCCAGATCTTACTTCATGCGCATATACTTGTAAGATGAACATTCTGATAGTGTCCAGTAGATCCCTTAAAATCAAAAATGAAACCAACAGCAGCTGCATAACAATTTGGAATAAATGACCTTGAGCGATACTGCATGGGATCTCTGCAAATAGATCAGAAGGATATAGTGAAGGTGCCAAATGTCTCTAGTTCATTATTCTTTCCACGCTAGGGCTAATGTCTCTGCAAATTTGTTGATTGCTGTAAACCAACTTTATTCCTCTTCCTTGAAAAATCCAGGCTTTGAGCAATAATCGCTACATCAAAATGGTGTAGCCACTCATCATCACGAGGTGTAGTCCCACTTACTCCACACTTTCCGCAAAGGTAATTTATAAAAACATGTGTATAATCCCATAAGCTGTTTGTAACCAGGAATGTCATCCGACCAGAATAGCGAAGCATTTTAAGCATCGCTACTATCATTTGATCTTCACGAATAAACTTGGAAGGGTTACTTGCAACAGCCTGCTTCACAGTTCCATCGCGATGACACAAATCTACAGCAGCTCGGACATCTTTATAAATTGGACTATAATCAATGTCTACAGGAAGTTTCTCTGGATGTGCGTCCTTCAACTCCACAAGCTGAGCAAACAAATAGGCTTCAGCAAGGGAGAATAGTGTATCGATGAGAGCATAATCAGGTTCATCAAAGGATTGCTGTAATAAGGTGTTTCCATAAGTTGCAAAGCGATCTTCCCTCGACATCTCCTTGAAGCCATGATATGCTACTTTTACATATTTGTGGTTGTCCATCTTTAGGATGTTACCCCGTTTCTTATCAATGACTAGACCTCTGACCATGTATCTCCAATCAAATTTCCACTGCAGCAACAAGCATTCGAGTAAAATCCATCTTGTACGTGATCCTTAGAATGTCATCATGTGAATTGTATTCGGTTATGAGGTCGATCTCGTGAGAGTGAGTGTCAATTGTACCATCTGGAGAGAACTGACCATCATACCTTATGCTTGTTCATTTTCGGCAGCTTATGACATTACACCTCATGATGATCATTGACAACGAGTTCTAATCTTCCTTTCGGCGGCTAAAACACAGGCTCGCTTGATGTGGAACTGAGTACAGACCCGATCTTTTAATTTTGCTTATAAAAACCTTTTCAGCAGCTATGTCTTTTCTGTTAACGCCTTTAGCTGCCTAAAATGGGCCCTTTCGGCAGCTAACTGGCTTCCTAAAATGAAGAAAAATGGACTGGTTATTTTAGGATATAACAGAAACAATAACGGAGAAAACCCTGCAACTTCCTCAGAGATAGAATGAGAACCAATGGCAGCAATAAAACCCAAAAACATAAAGATAATCTCCAACAGCTTGTTCTCTCTCTCTTAGTTGAGAGAGCTTCTCCTCTCTCATTCATGCGCTCCAGTGAGTGAGTGTGTGTGTGATAAATAGAGAGGCTCGCTCTCTATTTATATTCTTTCTTTCACTTAATGTCCACTTCAACATGTCGACCCCACTTAACAATTACTTACTAGGGTCGACATCTCTAGGAGAGTCTAATAACCCTAGTGCCCCACAACTGTGGGGACTTTGCCCTCCGATCAACAAGGAGGGTTAACCTTGACACAATTGTGGGGACTATTGCCCCAACTTACAATTGAGGGTTAACCTCAATGACTTTACATGACTTGTTTACATTATTGAATCTCCCAATCAGAACATTGTGGCATGACATGACTCAATTACATTATAGAATATAGATACTTCTCGGAATAAACATCAAGGTACGACACATAATATATAATAGTGAATACATTCCGAAGGTACAAATACATCAACACTTTGGTTTGGGGGAAGATGGATTTGATTTAAAAAATTAGATTATTTTTATTTATGACTAATCTGTTTATCTCTAACAAATGATAAGTATTTTCAGGAATGTAAATAATGGAATTTGGTTATAGCTTGAAGCATATTTTACAGCAAAATTCAATATGGTCTTACCATATGAACAATCGAATGAAGGCAAATGAAATATCAAATAACGATTTGAGAAAAATGGTGATATTATAGTACTTATGATTAAATTTGCTAACCAAAATTTGTTTTTGGGAAAAAGTTTTTACTTCCATTTCACTTTTAATAATTCTATTCTCTTACCCAGTCCTGTATGAAAATGATTAATATTTTTTTTTATTTAAAATGCAATTTATGTTTTTGTGTATATATTTAACCTACCCAAAGTTTTAATTTGGACATGGTTGAATTAATTTTAAAACTTTATAAATGATAAAATTATTTTAAACCTGAGAACTGTTGAAAATACAATAAAGTCATTTTTAATTTTCATACAATGTGTGACATGAAAGATATGTTATTTTTAAGTTATAGGTTAACAGGGTGAATTTTAGATTATCTTCTTCATCTTCCAAGTTGAAGGCAACTGCTAGTTCGCCTTCTTCCTAAATTGTTTTTCTTTCTTTTTGCTTAGTGGAACGTGACATTTCTCTGGTTTGGGCGAATGTTGATCCTAGATTTGTTACCAGTTTTGACAGATAAATTACTCATTTACCATATATTCTATGACACACAAATCAATATTCAACCTTAGGTATGAGTGTTTTTAAGGTTTATATAAATTATTTTATCATTATCATTTTTATGGTTTAATTAATTAAAAATAACATTATTAAAACATATTTGATGTATTAATTGGTTTGTATAATTGTTTGTAGGTTTTATAATATTTTTGGGCCAATTTAATACGCGAAACACATTCATCCTGCTTTTCGCAGAGCATGTCTAGCTCGGTGTCTAGCTCGTCATTCAGCTCGTTGCATGAAACATGCTGGTGGCTTTCCAAATGTCAAAATGTGTTGTTGTAGACTCTAGTCCTGAAGCACGCCAACAGATAGACACTCTGTTCTCCCTAGATCAACACCCAGCGTATCCAACTCATGTCCTAGCCTTCCATTCAATACTCTGTCTAGATCGCCCATCAGACTGCACACTGCTTAGAATTAATTTCGGGCATTTAAAATGTGAAAAACTGCAAACCATTTTTTCGTCCATGTGCCCAGGTGATAGCATAATAATCAGTCTAGAAGGATCACTAGTGCGTTGATTTCTCCCAACACCAAGCTATTCAATTCTCATGCATCCAAAGTATGGAGCGTCTTCAGTCTAGAAGGATCGCTCGTGTCCTCCTCTGCCTGACTCCAAAATATGACCAGTCTATGTGTTTAAATAATAGAACGACCTATGTTCTATAATACCCACTGTGTACGCTACTCTTGCTTACCACCATTCGACAGTCGCACTGAAGAAGGAGTCGTGCGCCACATCTGAACACCTGCTGCACTGGAAAAGGAACCTGTGCGTATGTTGTCCATTGAAAAGAACCAGACTCATGCTGAAGAAGGGAGACGCTTATGCACTGGCCTGTGATCAATCAAACACTTTAAATATTGGATAAATCTAGAGAGTAGTCCACCTCTAAAGGGTCGACTTGCTCATTCCTGTAAATCATTATATAAAGGAGCCTCAGTGAGAGAGCTCAGTTAGCTAGAAAATCAGTCAATTAGCAGAGTTAAGAGAAGAGTTCTTGTTGTAGTTTACTCTTGAAATTTGTATTTTTGTTCCACCATTTGAATAAAGAGTTGTATGCATTGTTGTTGAATATTGTGTTTAAGTAGAAGCTAGCCACGCATCACCCCTGATTGCTGAGAGGGCCCCTCATCAACCAGAGGTTCATTTTCTTTGTTTAGCTTATTTTCTTTTCTATTTTAGCTAGTCTAGTTTAATTTCTAGTTTGTTTCCAGTAGATTATAGTAAATGCTATTCTATTTGTTTTCTATAATACATTAGCTTAGTTTTATTTTGAAAGTTAATTAGTTAGATGCACACATAGATTGCTTTCAATTATTTTGTTTACAGTTATTTTCATTTCTATCATGACTTTCAGTCTTTGTTTTCAAGAATATAGAATAAGTTGTTTCATTAAATTAGAATAGATTCAATTATGTTAATTCCTTTCTTGTTTTGAATTTATGCAAGTTAATTTCCAATTTATTTATTAGTTTAATATGCAATGATTCCATTTTGTTCGTGAATTAGTTTAAGGTTAATTTGTTGTTAAATAGGTTTATTTAATGTTCCGATGCATTAGAATTACATCTGCATGGCTTCAGCTGAAGATTAGTTCATTTAGGTTAGTTTTTACCCTTTTAATTGTGCAGCCTGTCATTCGGGCAACCTGTTCAGTCTGTTATTCAGCAACCCTTTTCAGACCCATAGTTCAGTCTGTCATTCAACCCTTAGTTATGTTTTTAGTGTTTTTTATGTGTTTTAAGATTGTTTAAAGTTTTGTTTTGTAAATGTTTGAATTATGTTTTGACTCTAATAGTTAGATGACAGTTTTGTTTAACATTAAAGTTAAAGTTTAGTTTTTTTAAATTATTTACTAAAGTTTTATCATTTTCCTTCTTTTACTTTGAATGTAGTTTAAGTTATTCTTAAGTTTTGTTTCTCATTTTGTTTTATTGTTGTATGGTTTTGTGTCTATTCCTTTTGAGTTGATTTATTTGTTTGCATGTGAGATTTAATGTTTTTTCTTAGTATGTTTTTAGGTTGTCATTTTTATGTTTTGTTATTATTGAAAGAACTTGTAGGATAGAACCTAAAGATATTCATTTTATTAAGCTTTCTACTTGCTTCTTTCATTTAAGTTTTCTTTATTAAGTTTTCTACTTACTTATTTTTAAGTTTTCTATATTTTTTTTTGTTTATTAAGATTTATAGTTGCTTATAAGATTAAGTCTTTCTTGCACTTTAGTTTCCATTTGAATAAGTAAGTTGTTGATTATATCTTTTTTAATCCAAAGTTATAAGATAGAATATTAATTGTTTAGTTAATATTTTATCTCAGTTTAATTACTCTAATAATTGCATTTTTAGGAGTTTGACTTAGGTTTTCATTTTGAAAGATATTTCAATCTTTTCTTTGTTAAAATATTTACATGACACTCTCTACCTTTGCATATATTTTGTGTCAACTCTAATCTTACCAACCCCAATTGATAATTAAAGAATAGGTGGATTAATTTAGACATAATAACACCCAACACTTTTGGCACCATTGTTGGGGAGTTGTTCTGTAAGGTAGAGTAAAATTATTTATGAAGTGCAGTAATAGCTTGGTAGCAGGGGAGCTATAAGACAAGAGGTAAGAACCTGCACATCTGTTATAACAGGTGCCCCAAAATCCAACAACAATAGTAGCATAGGTTTTCTTTAGTTTAAATGTTTTTTTCATGAGTAGAATTAGAGATCGTCAAGGTAGTTTTGTTAAGACTAGAAAATTTATTGAAATCCCTACTAACTACCGTAGGGGATGTAATTCCCCAACTAGTAACTCACCATAAAGGTATCGAAAGGCGCTTCTAGGAAGTAGTTCTACCTTGAAACCTAAAGAAATTCCCTTAGATGATATTACTGGAGAAGCCATAGAAGGAGAAGGAACCTTGGTAGAAGGTCCTAAGGACCCCGTTCCTTAGGAATCTCACAAGTGTCAGCCATTAGAAATCCCTAGCCCTCAACTAGTTTCAAATCCAATTAACACAACTTTTTCACTATTAGGAGATCCGAATTTCGTTGACTTTGTTGATCCTATCCAAGTAAAATATATCTTTGGAACCTCAGCAGATCCATTTATTTCACAAATTGAAACTTGTACAATATAACATACTATCCATATAGGATTCAATAGAAACACGGTTGATCAGAGGAAGATCTCTCTCGAAAAAGAACATTGGGATGCCCCATTATCACCTCGAAAGGAGCCTCCTAAATATATCTACGTTAATAATCTAGCTTATATGGAGAGATGGGGAGAAAACGAAGATCATGATGAATTTAGGAATGAAGAAGGAGAAGGGGAAAATTGAACTAAGGCTACCTTCGGGTTCCCTATCTTAGATACAATGCAGGATGTAACCATGAAAATCATCCCTCCTTCCTCCTTTCCTACTTTCTATGGAAACAGTAATGAGGACCCGGACACATTCCTGTTTGAGTTTGATATCCTTTGTAGGAGTTAAAATTATCTACAAGACGCTCAAAAACTAAAACTCCTTCTCGCTACACTCAAGGATTCCACCTTGATATGGTTGGTGGGATTAGGAGAATATTATATCTGGACTTGGGATTATATAAAAACCTCATTCATCTGAAATTATCAAGAATACTGCAAACCTAAGTAATATCGATATGATATATTCAAGATACAACAACTTGAAGACGAGATCCTGGAATATTATCTCGAGAGGTTCATTTATACATTACATAAGTCTAAATATAATGACCTCCGAGAAGATGCAGTACGTATACCTTTCCTTAAGGGAATATTCGAGGACTTGTTAGAAAGTCTTAATGTCATGGAAGCTGGCAATATTTCTCATAAAACTTTTTCACTGATCGGTAAGATGTGTAAAAATTATTCTAGGAGCAGGGGGGAATTTGTGAAAAAATTTCAAGAGCCTTTTAGTAAGAATATAAGAGGAAATGTTCCTAGTTCAAGCGGAGTTACAAGAGTAGAGTTAGGAAAACTATTCGAGAATTTTAAGATTGATATCTTAGGAGCAATGGGTTCCCAACTAGATGCTTTACAAGACAAGAAAAGGAATGATGAGGAACAAGCAGTAATGAGTATTTTTTGTCCAAGATGTAGAATTAAACATCCCCAAAGGGAATGTCCATTAAAAAACATCTCTGTATGTTACATCTGTACAGAAGAGCATCCAACGGATAACTTCCCATCCTTTCCTAGATTGCAAGCCATCTATAAGAGTGTGGATGTAGCTAAAAAATCTAGGAGGCCTCCTTGGAAACCTAGAGACCAACCAACATATCCAAACTTTCCACCACAACCTCCACCCTATTATCCTCCATATAACCCACCTCCACAATGGAACAATTCTAGCTGGCATAATTGGCCACCTCAGTATCCTCCTCCTCAATTTCCACAACAAAAGTATTTGTCACAAGGATGGAGAGGACAGCCATATCCTTAGCCACATCCTGTCCCTGCACCTAATCATCCTTATCCTCAAAATCAAACAAATTTCTAGCAAATGCCGCCTGGATTTGTACCTCCATTTCCTTTTATCACACAACAACCTCATCATTTTCAGAATACAAATCCTCCTCAACTGACATTATTACCTACACAGCAGATACCTAACCCTAATAAAAAACCAAATCAAGTTCTCAACAACATTGAGTTGTAGACTCTTCCATCGTACCTGATTTTGACTATACCTGTACATGAAATTCAGTTACGATCGGAAAGAGTTGTGAATAATAAACCCAAGTCATCATTCATCATTCAGGAACCAAACAAAGAAGAAGATTCAAGTGAACTCGTGAAGGATGCTATTTTGGATGATGTGAACATTACAAAGGTTTCAGTACACATCCATCCTCCATAAGAAATTATTCAGGAGCAAAGAATTCCTCCATTTCTAGAAAGATTAATAATAGAAAAACCTGTAGTTCATCTGGAGTATAACATTTTGTATGAATTAAAGAAAATTTGTGTTAAAATCCCTCTATTACAAGATATTAAAGATATACCCATATATAGTAAGGTAATAAAAGATCTATGTATTAAACGCCCAAGAAAGAAGAAAAAGGACCCTCTTAGAATTCATGTTACAGGAGAAATGTCTGAATGTATGATAGGTCAGTCCCGGATTACAAAATATACAAATCCAGAAGCCCCAGTAGTGACTGTAATTATAAACAACACTGCCATAGAGAATACATTAATCAATTTAGGATCCTCTCTTAAAATGATGACCACCACAGTTTAAGATTTTTTACAGTTATGACAATTCCTCCAACCTACTCATTCCATCCTAGAATTAGCAGACCGCACTATGGTAAGACCTACTGGAGTCCTGGATGAAATTGGTGTATCAGTAGCTTCATGGGAATACCCTATCGAATTTATGGTCATAGAATCAAAGGATCCTTCTAAAGGACATCCTATTATCTTGGGAAGACCATGGTTAGCTATTGCAAATACTTTTATAGGGTGTAGGGATGGAGATATGACTATTTCCAATGGGTTTTCCACACAAAGACTTGTTTTATAGTCCCTAGAACAACAAATAACTGAAAATTCATGGTGGTTAAATTGTTCTTTTGGGGATGAGGACTTTGATGATCTCTCCATTCCTAATTATTTTTCTTTAGCACTTCAGGAGCAGGCCAATGAGAATGTATTAAACCAGTTTGTTTCTTCGACAATTTGTACAGATTTCCCTTAGTCCTTTGCTCAACTCGATCATATTTTTGGATATGATTTTCAAGAGAATATGGCTCTCTCAATGTTTATAGAAACACCTTGTGTCTTCATAATTGAAGAGCATATAGGACCATATGCCATACCTTGTGAGATTGGCCCTGAAAAATTCTTACATATAAATGTAGGCTTAAGTGAAAACCAACAAGCACAGCTCCTTAAAGTTCTTAAGAAACAAGCTGGAGAATTTGCATGGGAATACACTAATATGAAGGTTATACACCCTGATACTTGTATTCATCATCATTATATGGATCCAAGCATGTCACCTGTAAGGCAGCCATAGAGGAGGATGAATCCTGCTCTAAAGGATATAGTAAAAGAAGAATTACAAAAACTCCTCACTATTGGTTTCATCTATCCTATTTCCAACAGTAAGTGGGTATCTCCTTTAGTAGTAGTTCTAAAGAAAGTAACAAGGAAATGGTGTATTTGTGTTGATTTTAGAGAGTTAAAGAAAGCAACACTCAAAGACTACTTTCCTTTACCCTTTATCGATCAAGTATTAGATACTCTATCAGGTAAACAGTATTTTTCCTTTCTTGACGAGTATAGTGGTTACAACGATATTTTAATAACACCTAAATATCAATACAAAACCACTTTTAAATGCCCTTGGGGAACATATGCTTATCAATTTTTTCCATTTGGCTTATGTAATGCACCGACCACTTTCCAGCTGGAAGGCTTAGGAATCATTTCCGATCTTATACATGACTATGTGGAGGTGTACATGGAAGAATTTACGACCTATGGTAATACTTTTCAAGAATCCCTTGACAACCTCAATAAGGTCTTGATCCGATGTCAAGAAACGAATTTACCTCTTAGTCACGAAAAATGTAAAATGTTACTAAAAGAAGGTATAGTTTTGGAACATCATGTTTCCTCCCAAGGAATTAAGGTAGACCCTGTGAAGATTGAAGTAATTGTTGGCCTTCCCTCTCCCAAAGCCAAGGATGATTTTAAGGAACCATACTTATCTAAAAGTATATAAATGTTGGTGAATCTTACCAATTATTAAAACACCAACTATAAAATGTTTGGCGATATTTTTCAAAAAATATTTTAATTTCCAAGAATTTTATATCGTTTATATAATAATTTGTTGATGTAATTGTAACTTCAGAATGTATTCATACATATTTCTTATGTATTGTAACCCGATGTTTATTCTGGGATGTATTGTAATGTATTTGAGTCATGTCATACCCCGATGTTCCGATCGGGAAGTTTCTATAATGAGAAAGTCATGTCAAGTCATTGTGGGTAACCCTCCTATTTGTAAAGGGTTAAAGTCCCCACAGTTGTGGGGACCTTGGGTTATTAGAATATCCTAGTGAAGTCGACCCTAGGTGATTCATTGTAAGTCAGGGCAAGAGTCCCCACCATTGTGTTACCCTCCAATTGGTCAGAGGAGGAAAAGTCCCCATAAGTGGTGGGGCACTAGGGTTATTAGACACTCCTAGAGATGTCGGCTCTAGTAAGTAATTGTTAAGTGAGGCCGACATGTTGGAGTGCACTTCAAGTGAATGGAAGAATAGAAATAGAGAGTGAGAGCCTCTCTATTTATAACTTGTAACACACATCACTCACTCACTCAAGTGTGGCGCATTCATGAGGAAGGAAATACACTGGGACTAGACAAGAAGAAGACTACTGCTGTCGGGAGTGCATATTACTGTTTTGGGCTTTTACTGTTTTGGTGCTGATTCTATCTCTAAGGAAGTTGCGGGGTTTTCTCCTTTATGGTTTCCCTAAGGAAAACTCTTTGTGTCTCTTGTCTCTTGTGATGTGCTTATGTTTTATTGCTGTGCTTGTTATTCTCTCAGTGAAAAGATCCTAAGATCATAATGCTAGCTTATATGATGAAAAACTAACATGGTATCAGAGCTAACCTAAGAAGAAGACATTGTACAGCTGCAGAAGCTATGGATTCTTACTTTTTGGGTCTCTCTCCACAATCTATCACCAAACGTATGCTAGGATGACTCTCTATTGAAGGGCGAATCTTTCTGTCGAAGCGGAATTCGATTCCGAGCATTTTCAGTTTTCGATGTGGAAATTAGGGCTTTCTACAGAAGAGGAATTTTTGAGTGAGACCAGGATAGGATTTTTCTCCTCATCAAAACCAAATTTTAGAGACTTGGATCAAGAAATTTGGTTGGGTGAAACTCCGGGAAAGTCAAACCCTAGTTTGACCCCGAGCTTGAAAAACCCTAAATACTAAGACTGATAAGTTTTGGTACCATCACTATATTCTGAGGTTGAAAAAGTATCAGAGGCTGCAAATTGTAGGCACCAAATATAAAATCATGATGAAAATTGTTTCTAAAATGCAGCCTCAGATTCTCTATATTCTGGGCGATATGATCCCTCCAAGTTAGGGTTCCAACCTCTTCCAGAATTCATCCTTAAACAGGACACATGGGGAGAATTGAAATATATTGGGATACAGAGGTCCAAATGGAATTTCTGAAGAATTTCCAGAAAGGGCCCAAACCGTACTTTTGGTGTTCCAAATATTAGACTCAGAAGATGAACCAGTGACACATGGCATTCCGTACAACTTCGCTGTTCTGAATAGTCCTGTAACAGGTCACCTTGGGAAAAGGATAATAAAACCCAAATGGTGAAACCATTTCTGATGAACCCTATGGTGTTCTATCAGGGACATGTGAGGTTACCCTTGTGATAAATTTCAGACATAGAGGAGCATAAATTTCAGATATATCACATAAATAGTAACAGGAATTTTTGCAGAAGAAATTGGAAAATTAGGGCTTCCAGTTCCAGGAGCTTCCCTCCACTGTTTTCAGAAAAGGAGTACATTGGACAACTCCATTTGAAGATATATATCTGTCTATCCAATAAGATATGAAATATTCCAAGTTTTGAAAATTAGGGTTTCTTCGACAAACCCTAGATCAGCGAGCTTCGGAACCAAGATGGACACCTCAATTCGGTAATATATAATCCTTTGCTATTTTCATTTGAGGTTCTCATTTCAAAGTGATCTATCACATCAGCTTGATGATAAGCTTAGTGAAGTTGACAAATTCCAAGATTAGAAGTATATGATCTCTTTGAAGAAAATGGATTGGACACCTACATGAGTATAGAGGTTCCAGTTCCAGAGGGAGATGAGGCTAGAAGCCTTACACAAGAAGAACTTGGTCAAGGCAAAGAAGATCATTGTTGATTCAGTCACGAATCAACTTGTACTACAAGTGTCTTCCATAAAGACACTGATGATGTTTGATTCCTTGACCAATATATTTGAAGGAAATAACATAGATCAGAATATGACCTTAAGAAACCAGTTGAAGGAAGTGAAGATCCAGAATGCAGAGACCATGTAGTCATAAGAGTCTCTCAAATCAAGAACAACTTGAAGCGGTAAAAGAAAAAGTGAAGAATGCAGAAGTGGTGATGGCCACCTTGATTGGCCTCCCAAGATCATGGAATTCATTCATTCAAGGAATGTGTTCTAGAAGAAAGTGATTACTTTCAGTAGAATCTGGGAAGAGAACTCACAAGAAGAAGAAGCTCGAGAAGAGAAGGTGGGAGCAACTGAAGATCAAGCTCTTACCATCCAAAGAAGATTACTCAAGCGATGAGGAATATGAAGAAATCAACTCTTAAAGAACCTCTTATCCACCTTTGCATTTGGATAAGAAACGACGCGATCATGAATGAAGAAGACGATGAAGCTGAAGACTCAAGAAGGAGTATACCCACGAAACAAATAAACATAAGTATTCAATTGTCATTTCATGATATTGTTATGCATTTGTTTATATTTAGTTGATGTATTATGAATGATAGGATGTTTGCATTAATTACAGTATACTACTAATATGCATATGATGGGTAAGTAGCTCATGGTGCTATACAACTCTCCATTGCTACTTATCTAGAATGAAACCTCTTTGCTGACATATTGGATTAGTGCACAATCCCAATGTTGTCCTGGTAGAGATGGAAGGAATCTAGAAAAGTTTTGTGAGATATGGATGAATGTTGTATTGGCTAAATAGTTGCATGATCATATATTTATGCATAAGTGTTTTCCAGTATGAATATTCCTTATGAAATGTTTCTAACCATACAAAAGCATTTGACTTGTAGGAAAGACCGCATACATAATCGCCTACAAGCAAAAAAGAACAAAGACTTGTTCTGAAGAACAAGTGACGATAGTTCAAAGACAAAGAATAATATGACGAGTGCAATGACATCATTGATGTAGAATCTTCTAGCTATAACCAAGAACAACAATTCAAGAATAATGATGCAGTATCAAGACCTGAAGAGAAGTTCGTAGTTCCATCATGCAGTAGATGGAAACATCATGGGATACAAAGCAAGATTCGTAGCATGAGGCTTCTCATGAAAGGAAGGCCTAGACTACGAAGAGACATTTGCAGCCAGTAAGATTTGAAACACATACATGATGAGATTGATGAAGATATTAACCTTTGCTACAAGGTTGGAGATGTAAGTCTATACACTAGATGGTCACATAGAATATTAGTAGCATAGGAAGCTACTTCTCACTCCGGTATAGAATGTTTTCAGTGCATAGAACACAGAAGACAGAGGGAGTATGATGCTTCGCTTCAGAGGGAGTGGCTATAGAATATCTTGAGGTTCGACATGGTATGACAGGATGGATAGATTACTGATGACTATAGGATTTACTGAGAGTAAAGAAGATTACAACCTTTGCTTCAAGGTTGAAGACAAAAGACCAGTGATGCTCCTATTATGTGTCGATGCATTATTTTCTAGGCATGGAGGTGTGGACAAGGGAAGTATGCAGTAGAGATCCTGAATAGGTTTAGGATGACAGACTGCATGACCACACCTATGGCATCAAACATGAATATATTAAGTGATGCTTCATCAAATATGGTTGATGCTACGATGTATCATCAGATTATTGGGTCATTGATGTACCTGACAAACACGAGACCAGACATTTTCTTTGTTGTGAACACCTTGAGCCAGTTGTTGACATATCTGAGACATGTTCACTTGATTGCTGCAAAGCATATTCTGAGGTACTTGAGGGGTACAATTGATTATGGGCTCAAGTACGATGCGAATCAAAAGATTAACCTGGAAGGTTATGTCGATTCAGATTGGGCAGGGAGTGCCATTGACAGGAAGAGTACTTCAAGATGTTGCTTCAGTATGGGATCAGGTGTGATCTCTTGGTTTAGCAAGAAGCAATCCTATGTGGCACTGAGTACAGCTGAAGCAGAGTATGTCATAGCTTGTTCAGCTAGTTGTGAGGTAGTATGGATGTGGAATCTACTGTCTGATATATTTGATCTCTAGTTGGATGCTACTTGTATACATTGTGACAACCAGATTTGTGTGAAGTTGTCAGAGAATCCAGTGTTCCATGACAATTCGAAGCATATCAAGATCAAGTACCACTATATCAGGGATATGGTGCAGAGGGGAGCAGTGAAGCTCCAGTATGTTGCAATGGAGGAACAGATAGATGATGTGTTGACAAAGCCATTAGCTAGAGTGAAGTTCGAGTACTTTAGGGAGAAGCTTGGTGTTATCCAGATCGAGGTTTCTTCCAAGGGAAAGTGATGTGTCCCAGATCCATTCTGAAGAGCAGGTCAGATGTAAGGGCTGACCCATTCTGTCATGGTGAGAGGATTTAGTTCCTTCCATGTCAGATATAAGTGCTAAGGATTCAAAGCCATTATGACGAGTAGGTCAGATGTAAGGGCTGAGCCATTCTTTCATGGTGAGACGATTTGGTTCCTTCCATGTTAGATATGAGTGCTGACTGCCATTCTAGGAATGGAGGTACCTAGTCAGTTACTAGGAACACTCAGTCCGGGACTGAGAGAGCCATTATGAAGAGCAGGTTAGATGTAATGGCTGAACCATTTTGTCATGGCTAAAGGATTAGGTTCCTCCCATGTTAGATGTGAGTGTTGGCCATTCTGTCGAGTAGGATAAATGTAAGGGAAAATGCCACTCTCCGGGAGAGTGGAGGCACCTAGTCCATTACCAGGTATCCCAGTCAGGGAATGGGGGCCATTTTGATGAGGGTGTAGGATTCAGTTCCTACCAAGTCAGATGTGATTGCAGGCCATTCTGTCGAGTAGGACAGATGTAAGGGAAACTGCCACTCTCCGGGAGAGTGGAGGTACCTGGTCCATTACCAGGTAGCTCAGTCAGGGATTGGGGGCCATTCTGATGAGGGTGTAGGATCTAGTTCCTACCAGGTCAGATGTGAGTGCATGCCCTTCTAATGAGTAGGTCAGATATAAGTGTAGAGCCATTTCACAGATGGCAGTGGATGTACCTACCTTGCTGGTGAATGTGAGTGCTATGCCTTTCTGATGTGATTGTAGTTTACTACATGATCAGATGTGAGTGTTGGGAGTGCCTTTCTGACGAGTAGGTCATATGTAAGTGCTGGGCGAAGACCTACCTATTGGCTGGGCCTACAACTAGCATGAAAAAGGGTTGGCTCTATAGAAATTCCTATGACGAGATAGTACACACATGATGATGACTACAGGAGATCCAGATCCAGTTATGATGACTCTGAGAGATCCAGATCGAGAGATGATCCTGATCCAGCAGTGATGATCCAGATCGAGTGATGATCCAGATCCAGTCTAGTGATGATCCAGATCGAGTGATGATCCAGATCCAGTGATGTTGATCTAGATCAAGAGATGATCCAGATCCAGTGATGATGTCCAATGACGATCCAGATCGAGTGATGATCTAGATTCAGTGATGATGATCCAGATCGAGTGATGATCTAGATTCAGTGATGATGATCCAGATCGAGTGATGATATAGATCCAGTGACGATTTTCCATATCGAGTATGATCTAGTGACAATGTTCTAGATTGAGTATGATCCAATGATGATGATCCATATCGAGAGCTGATCTAGATCCAATGATGAAGATGACTTGAATATGAGGTGATCTAGCTAATACAGAGAAGAAGACCAGTGCTGATAAATTGTGTCAAGTGAATACCTTCCTAGTTAAGAGGGAGTGTTTATGTAATTGTAACTTCAGAATGTATTCATCCGTATTTCTTATGTATTGTAACCCGATGTTTATTCTGGGATGTATTGTAATGTATTTGAGTCATGTCATACCCCGATGTTCCGATCGGGAAGTTTCTATAATGAGAAATTCATTTTAAGTCATTGTGGGTAACCCTCCTATTTGTAAAGGGTTAAAGTCCCCACAGTTGTGGGGCCCTTGGGTTATTAGACTATCCTAGTGAAGTCGACCCTAGGTGAGTCATTGTAAGTCAGGGAAAGATTCCCCACCATTGTGTTACCCTCCTATTGGTCAGAGGAGGCAAAGTCCCCACAAGTGGTGGGGCACTAGGGTTATTAGACACTCCTAGAGATGTCGGCTCTAGTAAGTAATTGTTAAGTGAGGATGACATGTTGGAGTGCACTTCAAGTGAATGGAACAATATAAATAGAGAGTGAGAGCCTCTTTATTTATCACTTGTAACACACATCACTCACTCACTCAAGTGTGGCGCATTAGTGAGGAAATAAATACACTGAGAATAGACAAGAAGAAGACTACTGCTGTCGGGAGTGCATCTTACTGTTTTGGGCTTTTACTATTTTGGTGCTGATTCTATCTTTGAGGAAGTTGCGGGGTTTTCTCCTTTATGGTTTCCCCGAGGAAAACTCTTTGTGTCTCTTGTCTCTTGTGATGTGTTTATGTTTTATTGCTGTGCTTGTTATTCTCTCAGTTAAAAGATCCTAAGATCATAATGCTAGCTTATATGATGAATAACTAACATAATTTGGCAATTTTTAGGGTGAAAACATTTTACCCCATCAAAATTGGATGAAACATGGTTTCAAAAAATGAAAAATGGTGAATCTTTTTTTGGAGAAAAACATGGAAAAATAGCCCATTGGGATTAAAATTCGCCCCTAAAATATCCTTGCCCAAAACTCAGAAAGAGGTAAGAAGATTCCTTGATCATGTAGGCTATTACCGCCACTTTATTGAAAATTTTACTAAAATAGTTGCACTAATGTTTAAGTTACTTACAAATGACTCTGAATTCCAGTGGAAAGAATCTTGTCAAAATGCTTTTGAACTCCTAAAATCTAAACTATTGGTGGCACCAATACTTAGGGGTCCAGATTGGTCTCTTCCTTTTCACATATCTACCGATGCCTCTGAAACGACCATAGCAGGAGTCCTTGGCCAAAAAAGAAAGACAAGCATCTTATTCCATCTATTTTACTAGCAAAAATTTGACCCCTACTAAATTAAATTATACTGTTACCGAAAATGATTTTTTGGCAGTAGTTTATTCTATTCATAAATTTCGTCATTATATCATAGGTTATGAAGTTTTTGTGCATACCAGTGACTCCACCATTATATTTCTAATGAATAAACCAATTACCAATGGTAGAGTGACTCGGTTGCTTCTTTTATTGCAAGAATGTAACATTACTGTCATTAATCGACCTAGTAAAGAAAATCTCGTAGGAGGTTTCCTTTCCCGTATTCAACATGAAGATGGTACTAAACCAGTTGATGACACTTTTCCTAATGACCATGTATTTGTTGTGTCTGTTCAAAATCCTTGGTTTGTGGATATTGCTAATTATTCTTGGGTTCATAACGATCTCTTCCACAGTGGTCTCGCTATTATTATTCGATGATGTGTGCAGGAGGATGAAATGATAGACATCCTCCATGCATGACATGATGGACCATGTGGAGGACATTTTTCTGATAAGAGGACAATATATAAATTCTTACATTCTGGTTATTATTGGCCAAGAATTTTTAAGGATGCTGCCAAATATGTTAAAAGATGTGATAGTTGCCAAAGAATGGGTAGACCTATGTCATCTGATCAAATGCCTTTACAACCTCAAGTTATGATTGAACCTTATGAGAAATGGGCTCTTGATTTTGTAGGACCAAATTCTCCCATGTCTGGTAAAAAGAAATATATCCTAGTTTGTACAGACTATGTCACCAAGTGGGTAGAAGCTAAAGCTTTATTTAGAGCCACACGGAAACCGGTGCTAGAATTTATATATGAAGAAGTATTCACCCAGTTTGGTGTACCTACAAAAATTGTCATAGACCAAGGTACCCAGTTTACTTCTAAATTAATGAAAGAGCTTACTACGAAACATGGCATTTGACATTGAAAATATTCACCGTATCACCCACAAGCTAATGGTCAGGTAGAATCATCTAATAAAGTATTAGAAGCTATTTTAACTAAGACAATTCACTTACATCATAAGGATTGGGCAGATAGACTCCCTGAGGCTTTATGGGCCTATAGGATAACATGGAGAAACACTACCAGACATACCCCCTATGAGCTAGTGTATGGAAAACAAGTCATTTTACTTACTGAATTTCAAGTTAAAACTTTTCGTATGGCAATACAATTAGGTATGAATTTGGATGAAGCACATAAACAACGGATATTACAGATTAATGAGTTACACAAAATTAGACAAGATGCACTTCAAAGAACGATGTTAATACAGAATCATAGAAAAACATGGAATGATAAATTTATTAAGCAAAAGCAGTTTAATACTGGATATTGGGCACTACTATTCGATTCACGGTTTAAATTTTTTAAAGGGAAATTAACTACCCATTGGATGGGTCCATATGAAGTAGTTACAGCTTTTGACAATGGATCAGTAAAAAATAAAACAATTGATGGCTCAAAAATTTCCTTTGTAGTAAATGGACATAGACTTAGGCTTTATCACCAACTGACATCTAAACAGGATTTCATACAAAATGTTTTGTAGAAAAATGAAATGGAATTAGTTGAAGGGGAAAACTATTCCTCCTCCTCCCGATCCTTGAAAAATATTTTCGGTTATTATCATTTGTATATGTGTACATATATGCTTGTTGATTTGAATAAATAAGAGTCATTTCTAATAAGTTGTCTATACAAGAATATTTTTCTTTTATGTCTTTATGAATAAATTGAATCATCTAATAAGTGGGTTTGCAGTTAATTACAAATATGTTATCTCTATGAGTAGCTAACAAAATATTACTTGTATAGGGAAAGTATGCTAAATACTCATCAAGTATTTTAATCTTTTTAGGATACTTTCAACATTTGCAGCTTATACGGATAAAATTTACATATCAATCCTTTGTATATCATACTTAACCAATTCTGTTATGATTCATATCGTTTTTGGTATTTTGATTCAGACATGTATATTTCTAATTTATTCTTTTAAACAGTTGCTCGATAAGACCTATTTTCATTATCATATTTTTCACATCCTTATTTTTACCGATGGATTACTAGTTCATCCTATACTTGTTATCAAAACTTGTCTCTTGAGTATTTTGGTGATAACTCGAAAGTAAGTGGAATTTTTATCTATGGGGCACATTACTTTACTTTATAAATAAGAAGGACTCTTAGGTTAAAGAACAACTTTCAATTATTCTCTTTTGTCATGTTTTATGAGTCTGGCCATTATGAAATTACTTATAACTTTATTTTGAAAAATTGACTTATGTGTTTAGCAGGATTTAACACGCTCTAGTATAAATCGGATTCCATATATTTTATATCATTATACAAGGCAAACCCACCCGGGTACTGAATAGACCTGCTGGCAGCAGGTCAATGCTAAGTAAAACCTTATAACAGAAAGTTCGATAAATGCAAGTAAGCCTGTTGGGGTATTGAATAGGCTCGTTGGCAGCGGGGCTATGCTTGCATGGTACCAAGATAAACCTGCTAGGGTACTGAACATGCCTACTAGCAGCAAGGAAATATTTGGTAAATGAGATCTGTTTAATACACCACTATACACATAGTTCGTAAAATAGTGATAATATATGAAAAAAATTTCAAAAATTTTATGTCATGGCCAATTGTTTATAATGTCATTCGAGAATGGATCTATGTTTACTTTTCCCCGACCATCTAATTCTGCATATATCTAAGATGTCATTATCTTAGAAATGGGACCCATAGCAATAAATCTCACACACTCCGGGGTACACTTGAAATACTTAATGATGACAGGATATCTTTACAATGAGGAATGGATGGCTAGTTTTTCCTATGGGTTTCTTTTAATTATATTATTCTCATTTTACATGGTCTTTCTAAGCACCATTTTATTTTTCATAAATATACATTTCTAAACAATTTCCATTTACTAGTTATTTTTTTTTAGTAATTAACAACATGCTAGCATTATTTCTATTTTTTTGGAACAATCACTTCTTCTCTCTGTATGTCTAGAGGACATGCCATCTCTTTGATTTGGGGGAAGATGGATTTGATTTGAAAAATTAGATTATTTTTATTTATGACAAATCTGTTTATCTCTTACAACTGATAAGTATTTTCAGGAATGTAAACAATGGAATTTGGTTATAGCCTAAAGCATATTTTACAACAAAATTCAATATGGTCTTACCATATGAAGAATCGAATGAAGTGAAATGAAATACCAAATAGTGATCTTAGAAAAATGGTGATATTATAGTACTAATGATTAAATTTTCTAACCAAATTTTGTTTTTGGGCAAAACGTTTTTACTTCCATTTCACTGTTAATAATTCTATTTTCTTACCCATTCATGCATGAAAATGATTAATATTTTTTTTATTTAAAATGCAATTTATGTTTTTGTGTTATATATTCAACCTGCCCAAATTTTTACTTTGGACAGGGTTGAATTAATTTTAAAACTTTATAAATGATAAAATTATTTTGAACCTGAGAACTGTTAAAAAACCAATAAAGTCATTTTTTATTTTCATATAATGTGTGACATCAAAGATATGTTATTTTTAAGTTATAGGTTAATAGAGTGAAGTTTAAATTATCTTCTTCATTTTCCAAGTTGAAGGCAGCTGCTAGTTCACCTTCTTCCTAAATTGTTTTTCTTTCTTTTTGCTTATTGGGACCTGGCATTTCTCTAGTTCGGGGGAATACTGATCCTAGATTTGTTACCATTTTTGGCAGATAAATTACTCATTTAACCATATATTTTATTGTCTTTCATATATTTTATGACACACACATCATTATTCAACCTTTGGTATGAGTGTTTTTAAGGTTTATATAAATTATTTTATCATTATCATTTTTATGGTTTAATTAATTAAAAATAACATTATTAAAAAATATTTGATGTATTAATTGGTTTGTATAATTGTTTGCAGGTTTTATAATCTTTTAGGGCCAAGTTAATACGCAAAACGCATTCAGCCTGCTTTTCACATAGCATGTCCAGCTCAGTGTCCAAATCATCATTCATCCCATTGCATGAAACTCGCTAGTGGTTTTCTAGATGTCGAAATGTGTTGATGTAGACTCCAGTCCTGAAACATGCCAGTATATAGACACTCCATTCACCCTAGATTGACACCCAATGTATCTAGCTCATGTCCCAGCCTTTCGTTCATCACTCTGTCCATTCATCCATCAGACTGTGTGCTGCTAAGAATTAATTTCGGGCATTTAAAACATGAAATAGCTGCAAACCGTTTTGTTGTCCACGCACCCAAGTGATAGCATGATCATCAGTATAGAAGGATCGCCGGTGTGTTGATTCCACCCAAAACCAATATGTTCACTTCCCATGTGTCCAAAGGATGGAGCGTCTTCAATCTAGAAGGATCACTCGTGGCCTCCTCCGCCTGACTCCAAAATACCACCAGGATGCGCGTTTAAAGAATAAAATGACTTGCTTTCTAGAAGACCCACCATGTACACTACCCTTGCTCACCATCATTCCACAATTGCGCTGAAGAAGGAGTCGCACACCACATCTGAAGACCTGTTGCACTGGAAAAGGAACCTATGCGTATGTTGTCTAGTGAAAAGAACTAGACTCACGATGAAGAAGGGAGATACTTATGCGCTTCCCTGTGATCAATTAAACGCTTTAAAGACCATCTCAATTTAGAGAACAATCGATCTCTAAAGGGTTGACTTGCTCATCCCTATAAATCATATATAAAGGAACCTCTATTAGAGAGCTTAGTTAGATAGAAAATCAGCCAATTAGCAGAGTTAGGAGAAGAGTTCTTGCTATAATTTACTCTTGAACTTTGTATTTATGTTCCACCATCTGAATAAAGAGTTGTATGCATTATTGTTGAAGATTGCGTTTAAGTAGAAATTGGCCAGGCATCACGCCTGATTGCTGAGAGGGCCTCTCATCAACCAGAGGTTTATTTTCCTTTTTTAGCTTAGTTTCTTTTTTGTTTTAGCTAGTCTAGTTTAATTTCTAGTTTGTTTCCAGTAGATTATAGTAAATGCTATTCTGTTTGTTTTCTGTAATACATTAACTTAGTTTTATTTCAAAATTTAATTAGTTAGATGCACAGATAGCTTGCCTTCAGTTATTTTCTTTCATTCATTTTGTTTCCAGTTATTTTCATTTCCAGCATTACTTTCAGTCTTTGTTTTGAATAATATAGAATAAGTTGTTTTCATGAATTTAGAATAGATTCAATTCTATTATTTCCTTTCTTGTTTTGAATTTATGCAAGTTAATTTCCAGTTTACTTACTAGTTTAATATGCAATGATTCCCTTTTGTTCATGAATTAGTTTAAGGTTAATTTGCTATTAAGTAGGTTTATTTATTGTTCTGATGCATTAGAATTACATCTACATGGCTTCAGCTAGAGATTACATCATTTAGGTTATTTTTACCCTTTTAACTGTGCAGCCTGTCATTCAAATAACATGTTCAGTCTATTATTCAGCCACCCTTTTTAGACCCACAGTCCAACCTGTCATTCAGCCCTTAGTTCTATTTTTAGTGTTTTTTATGTGTTTTAAGATTGTTTTCAGTTTTGTTTTGTGAATGTTTGAATTATGATTTGACTGTAATAGTTAGATGAAAGTTTTGTTTAACATTAAAGTTAAAGTTTAGTTGTTTTAAATTATTTACTAAAGTTTTGTCATTTTCCTTACTTCTTTTACTTTGAATGTAGTTTAAGTTATTCTTAAGTTTTGTTTCTGATTTTGTTTTATTGTTGTATGGTTTTGTGTCTATTCTTTTTGAATTGATTTATTTGTTTGCATGTGAGATTTAGTTTTTTTTCTTAGTAAGTTTTTAGGTTGTCTTTTTTTATGTTTTGTTATTATTGAAAGAACTTGTAGGATATAACCTGAAGATATTCCTTTTTATTAAGTTTTCTACTTGCTTCTTTTTAAGTTTTCTTTATTTTGTTTTGTTTATTAATATTTCTAGTTGCTTATAATATTAATTCTTCCTTGCACTTTAGTTTCCATTTGAATAAGTAAGTTGTTGATTATATATTTTTCAGTCCAAAGTTATAAGATAGATTATTAATTGTTTAGTTAATCTTTTATCTCAGTTTAATTACTCTAATAACTGTTTTTTTAGGAGTTTAACTCAATTTTTCATTTTGAATGATCTTCTGATCTTTTGTTTGTTACAATATTTACACGGCACTCTCTACCTTTGCATATTTTTTGTGTCAACTCTAAGCTTACCAACCCCGGTTGATAATTAAAGAATAGGTGGATTAATTTAGACATAATAACACCCAACACCAGTCAAAGATGAATTCATGAGAGGATGGGATCACATTTACAATATATATGAGGATTAAATCCATCCTACTGTAGACAAAGAACTGGGTTGGTGTAGTGCTATCTCTACATCCTCTGATTCTAATGACATGCTAAAAAAATGGCAAAACTAGATGCATGAACTATCACTCAGAAAGTGTGGGTTGATCACATAGTCACTGCACCATGTCACAATTGAGATCATTGAGTTGTCGATATACGAAGGACTACCAAAACTATCTGGGTTCCTTGAGGAGTTTGAAACAAAGGTATCTGAGCCTCAACACTTGTTGGAATTAGGAAAATCATTGAAGGCCACTCCAACATGCTACTGGGAAGTTCATAAGGAGACCATTCATGAATGGGAACAATGTTGACGGTTGATGACTATGTGCTTTGGCGATATGGAGGTATACCACACTGGGAGGTATGATGGAAAAAATATCCCTTATAGTCATCTGAGGGAATTCCAAATGCTGCGGGCATTGTGACCCAAGGATGAGTGGATCCATTCTTTTATTCACACATTGGATGAAATTCCAAGGTCTTGGTACATATCAACCGACCTGCACAGAGAAATTACCACTTGGGAGGGGCTGACTATTTTCTTTGTACATACCTTTGGCTTTCCAGATGTTAACACAAAGGTTAACAATGCACTACAGATCATTCAGGATGTAGTATTGAAAGTTGTCCCAGTCACATATCCTAAGGACCCACATGAGCAGTGCCATATGCAATCAATAATGTAATGCTACGACATCTCTACCGAGCCGGAAGATGATGATGAATTGTGCAATATTAATATTCCAAAGACTGAAGGAACTCAAGATGTTGCATCACCGGATGTGCTGACGAATCCCATGACTCAACTGCTGAAGATTAAGAAAGTTAATATTGGGATGAAGGAGAATCTGAAATTTTCCAACATTGGGGACTACCGGGATGAGGAGACTATGGAAAATATCATAGATCTCCTGCATGAGTTTCAAGACCTGTTCCCAACAAAATTCTTAGAAATGAAGGGGATATTGGGTGACTTAGGGGAAATGAAAAACTTGTTAAAACAATATGCAAAACCAGTCCAACAAAGGCCATACCATTTTAATCAGCGATATAATGAAAGGGTCAAGGATAAACTTCATTAGATTCTAGATGCAACGATTATTGAGTCTATTGAAGAATCAGCATGGATAATTCCTATGGTGGTTCAAGACACAAATATAGGGGAAATATGAATCTGTGTCAATCTAAGGAAAATGAATGATGATTGCATGCATGATCCCTTTTCGACGTCGTTTTCGGATGAGGTTCTTGAGGGAGTAGGTGGTCAAGAAATGTATTCCTTCATAGATGGATTTTCTAGGTATCACTAGATCAGAATTGCAAAGGTGACTACCACAAAACCACATTTGTCACCGAATGGGGTTGCTTTCAGTACAAAGTAATTCCCTTCGGGATGAATAATGTGCCTATGGTGTTCTCCTGGGTTGTCATCGCTGCATTTAAATATTTTATTCAAAAGTTTCTCCAAGTATATATGGATGATTGGACAGTCTATAGATTGGTCAAGGATCACTTGGAAAACCTTTGCTTGATGTTGGAGAGGTGTCGACAACATCAGATCGCATTAAATTCAAAGTATCTTATGTGTGCCATTTGGGATACTGTTGGGTCATATCATTTGTAAGCAAGGGATTTTGGTTGATCCAACGAATATTGTGCTCATTCTGAGCCTACTGCCACCTACAAATACGAAGATGCTTCATGCGACACTAGGGCATACTGGGTAATATTGTAAGTTTATCTACGGTTATGCTACGATTACTGTGCCCATGGAGAAAATGTTAAAGAAGGATTCCACATTCATATGGTGCTAGGAATGTCAAAGTAGCTTTGATACATTGAAGGCCAATATGGCTTCATCACCCATACTTGTGTTCCCCAATTGGACCAAGGAGTTCCATGTCCATGTTGATGCCTCGTCCATTGCACTGGGAGTGGTACTCACATAGCCAGGAGAAGGAGATCTTGATCATTCGATCACCTTTTCTAGCAGAAAGTTACCCTTTGTGGAGAAGAATTACATGACCACAGAAAGAGAGGGGCTGGCGATGGTCTACACACTGCATAAGTTCAGGCATTATCTCTTGGGTGGTCACTTCAAGATGTTCACTGACCATTTGGATTTGAATTATCTGGTCAATAAGCCTGTGTTGGGGGGAAATATCTACTGCTGGATACTTCTCTTTTAGGAATTTGATTTCAAAATAATTGTGAAACCAGGATGCCTAAATGTTGGTCCTAATCATATTTCCTATATTGAGACAGGTGAAGATCCCACCAATATTGATGATGGATTGTCGGATTCACATCTTTTTTGAGTTGATATCGTAGATGACCATTATGCACTGATAATTTAGTTCTTGGCAACCAGAGTTGCGACAGAGGAGATGACGACCAGTCAAAAGAAGCAGTTGGTAGTGAGGGCTTCAGATTTCTAGCTGTTTGCAAGATAGTTATATAAGCTTGGACCTGATGAGATCCTGCGATGGTGCATTCTACCTCATGAAAAAGGGAAAATTCTGGAAGAAGCACATGCAGGAGTTACGGGTGGAAATTATGGAGGAAGGGCTACCACGCATAAGGTACTGCACACTAGGATATAGTGGCCTACATTACATAATGATGCTACATATTACATGTGGATTTGTGATGTCTGTCAACGTGTCGGGAAACCATCATGGTGAGATGAAAATGTCGCTTGTACCAAAAATAAATTTACAACCTTTTGATAAATGGGTGGTGGACTTTGTGGCTCCAATCAACACGCTAGGGAAGCTAACCGATGCATGCTACATCATAAAAGAAATTGACTATCTGACAAGGTGGGTGGAGGCCACACTAGTTATGGATTCCACCGCTGTGAAAGAGACAAAGTTCATCTTTGAAACCATCATGACGAGGTTCAAATTTCCTGGGATATTGATGAGCAATCAGGGCAGCCAGTTTATCAACCACACAGTAAAAGAAATGATAGAGGATTTGCAAGTGCAACATAAGAAAAACATCCCATATCATCCATAGGCAAATGGAACTATAGAAGCATTCAACAAAATATTGGAAACCACGTCGACAAACATATGTAATGCTAAATGTTATGACTGGGATTTAAAGATCCCTGCGGTACTGTGGGCATATCACACCACTTGAAAGAGGCTCACAGGGTAGCCTCCGTTCAAACTGGTATATGGGCTAGAGGTAGTTATTCCTATGGAGTATATTTTTCCTAGTCTGCACATTGCTATAGCAATGAGTATGGGCGATGAAGAGGCACTTCAGGAGAGAGAAATGTAGCTACTTCAATTGGAAGAGGATCGCTTCATTGTGAGCTTCCAATAGTGTGTCGAGAAGGATTGACAGAGGGCATGGCATGATCACCAAATTAAAAACAAACAACTTTCCCAAGGAGATTTGGTTCTATTATACAACAACAAGTTCATAAAGCATCCAAGTAAGTTACAAATGAACTGGTTAGGCCTGTAACTTGTTAATTCAATTAATTCTGGGGGTGCAGTTCAGTTGCAACAATGAGATGGAGCGGTGCTACCAAAGCTAGTGAATGGTAGCCACTTGAAGCCCTATAAGACATGGATGGAATGACGCACTGTCTGAAGCACTACGAAAAACAAAAATAGAGAGAGAGAAGCTAGAGGAACAGAGGGCCCATGAGTGGGGGCCATATTGGGTTAAAGGGTAGGAGATTTAGCATAGAATGACCAGTTAGCCATAGAAATTGGTTGTGCTGGAACAAGGGGGTGCGATAGACAAAATTGCACGTTAGTAGGAGGTTGCGCTGAGGGAAGAGGGATACAACAAGGTGGTCTACCGGAACAAGGGGGTGCGATAGATAAAAGGTTGTGCATCAACATGAGGCTGTGTTGAGGAAATAGGGTTGTGACAAGGTGGTCCATCAAAACAAGGGGGTCCGATAAACAAAAGGTTGCGCATCAGTAGGAGGTTGCGCTAGGGGAAGAGGGCTGCGACAAGGTGGTCTACCAAAACAAGGGGGTGTGATAGACAAAAGGTTGTGCATCAATAAGAGGTTGCGTTGAGGGAAGAGGGTTGCGATAAGGTGGTCTACTAGACCAAGGTTGTGTGAGAGGAAAATATGGCCCGTCCGTGTGAGGCTACACTAAGAAGATAGGGCCATGGCATGAAAAAGGGACGAGGTTACCTGGGATAGAAAGAGTGGCTTGCAGTGTATGGGAGACTCCATGATGGTGACCAGATGTCACATCAATTTTGATGTATTTTTAACTTAAGAATGTATTCACTTTTATATCTTATGTATTGTACCCCAATGTTGATTCCAGGAAGTATCTATAATGTAATTGAGTAATGTCATGACCCGATGCTCCGATTGGGAGATTCCATAATATAAACAAGTCATCTAAAGTCATTGAGGTTAACCATCCATTGTAAGTTGGGGCAATAATCCCCACAGTTGTGTCAAGGTTAACCCTCCTTGTTGGTTGGAGGGAAAAGTCCCCACGGTTGTGGGGCACTAGGGTTATTACACTCTCCTAGAGATGTTAGCTCTAGTAAGTAATTGTTAAGTGGGGCCGACATGTTATAGTGGACATTAAGTGAATGAAATAATATAATTAGAGAGTGAGCCTCTCTATTTATCACACTCACACTCACTCATTGGGGCGCATGAGTGAGACATGAGAAGCTCTCTCAAGTGTGAGAGAGAGAATAAGCCATGGAGATCATCTTTTCTATTTTCAGGTTTTACTGCTGCCATTGTTGCTCATTCTATCTCTGAGGAAGTTGCGAGGTTTTATCCTTTATGGTTTCCCCAAGGAAAATTCTTTGTGTCTTTTGTCTCTTGTGTTTATTGTTGTGCATGTTATTCTCTCAGATAAGATCCTAAGATAATGCTGGCTTGAATGATAAAGATCTAACATGGTATCAGAGCTAACCTGAGAAGAAGACATTGTGCATCTATAGAAGCTAGGGCTTCTTAATTTTTGGGTCTCTCTACATAATCCATCAACAAAATTATGCTAGGATGAATTTCCATTGAAGGGTACATCTTTTTGTCGAAGTAGAATTCGATTCCAAGCATTTTCAGTTTTTGGTGCGCGAAATTAGGGATTCTTACAGAAGAGGAATTTTTGAGTGAGCCCGGCATAGTATTTCTCTCCTTATCAAAATATAAGTTTCAATACTTGAGTTGAGATGTTTGGTTGGGCGAAACTCCGAGAAAGTCAAACCCTAGTTTGACCCCGAGCTGGAAAAACCCTAAAATACTAAAACTGATACATTTTGGTACATTCACTATATCTCAGGATTGGAGAAGGATCAAAAGCTAAAAATTTCACACGCTGAATATAAATTCCCTATTTATGTAGTTTCCAAATTTCAGCCTCAAATTCGCTATATTCTAGGAGATATGATCCCTCCACTTTAGGATTCTAGCCTCTTCCACGATTCATCCCTAAACAGGACACCTTGGGAGAATTACCATATCTCTGGCTACAAAGGTCCAAATAAAATTTTCGAAGATTTTCTAGAAAGGGAACAGACTGTACTCTATTTGGTCTAAGTTTCATAACTAAAATATGAAATAGTGACACGTGGAAGTCTGTACAACGTTTCTATGTTGAACAGTCCTAAAACATGTCACCTTGGGAAAACAATCATAAGTCCCAATTGGTGAAACCAATTTTGATGAAACCTATGGTGTTGGAACAGGGATAGGCAAGGCTACCATATTGATAATTTTCAGACATAGAGGAGCAGTAATTTTCGATATACCATAGAAATAGTAGCAGGAATTTCTGCAGAAGAAATTGGTAAACTAAGGCTTCCTGTTCCGGGAGCTTCCCTCCACTATTTTCAGAATAGGAGTACATTGGATAGCTTGAATTGAAGAGATATATATTTCTATTCAATCAGATCTGAAATATTCCAAGTTTTAAAAATTAGGGTTTCTCTGACAAGCCCTAGATCACCCAGCTCCGGAACCAGGACGAACACCTCAAATCATAAGATATAATCTTTTGCTATTTTTATTTGAGGTTCTCATTTCAAAGTGATCTATCACATCAACTTGATGAGAAGATTGTTAAATTTGACAACTTCCAAGCATGGAAGTATATGATCTCTCTAAGGAAAATGAATTGGACACCTACATAAGAAGAGATATTCCAGTTCAAGAGGGAGATGAGGCTCAAAGCCTTACACAAGAAGAACTTGGTCAATGCCAAGAAGATCCTTGTTGATTCAATCATGGATCACCTTGTACCACAAGTATCTTCCCAAAAGACACTGAAGATGTTTGATTCCTTCACCAAGCTATTTGAAGGGAAGAACATAAATTAGAATATGAATTTGAGAAAACAGTTGAAGAATGTGAATATCCAGAATGCAGAGACCATACAATCATACTTTACGAGCGCTTATCAAATCAAAGAACAACTTGTAGCAGTAGAAGAAGAAGTGGAGAATGCAGAAGTGGTGATAGCCACCTTGAATGGCCTCCCAGGATCATGGGATTCATTCATACGAGGAATTTGTGCCAGAAGGAAGTGATTACTTTCAGTAGACTCTGGGAAGAGCACACACAAGAAGAAGAATATTGACTCATAATAAGAGAAGAGATGGGAGCAACTGAAGATCAATCTCTCACCATCCAAAGAAGATCCCTCAAGTGATGAGGAATATGAAGGACTCAACTCTTGAATAAAATCTTATCCATATTAGCATTTGGATAAGAAATGATGAAGCTAAAGGCTCAGGAAGGAGTCTACCCATGAAACAAATAAAGATTAGTATTCAATTGTGATTTCATGACATTTTTTTGTTATGCATTTGTTTATATTCAGTTGATGTATTATGCATGATATAATGTTTGCATTAATGATAGTATACTACTAATATGCATGTGATGGGTAAATATCTCATGGTGTTATACAACTCTCCATTGCTACTTATCTAGAATGAAACCTCTTTGCTGACATATTGGATTAGTGTACAATCTCAGTGTTGTCCTCGTGGAGATGGAAGGCATCTAGAAAGTTTTCGTGAGATATGGATGAATGTTGTATTGGCTAAAATAGTTGTATGATCATATATTTATGCATAAGAATTTTCCATTATGAATATGCCTTATGAAATGCTTCTAACCATACAAATTCATTTGACTTGTATGAAAGATCGTGCACAATCACCTAGAAGCAAAGAAGGATGAGACTTGTTCCAAGGAACAAGTGATGACAGTTCAAGAAGAATGATGTCTAGGATGCAGTATATAGACCTGAAGAGAAGTTCATAGTTCCATAATGCAGTACATGGAAACATCATGGGATACAAGGAAAGATTTGTAGCACGAGGCATAGACTACGAAGAGACATTTTCAACCACTAGAAATACACATGACAAGAAGAGTCATGTGTGCAAATGAAAGAAGGCCTTGCACAAGCTCAGAAGACACCCATGGGATAACACATACATGAGGATCTTGATGAAGACCTAAAACTTTGTTATAGGGTTGAAGATGAAATTCTATAGAGGATGACAAGCCCATAGATGCGTGCGAGAAGAACTTTTGAAAAAGTTCAAGATAGAGGATCTTGGTATCCAATGATCCTATCTGGATACATAGAATATTAGTAGCAGAGGAAGCTAATTGTCACTTCGGTACAGAATGTTTTAGTGCGTAAAGTACGAAAGACAGAGGAAGAATGACGCTTCGCTTCAGAGAGAGTGACTACATAATATCATGAGATTCGACATGGTACGACAAGATGGACAGATTACTAATGACTCTAGGCTTTACTGAGAGTAAAGAGGATTCCAACCTTTGCTTCAAGGTTGAAGGAAGAAGACCAATGATACTCCTATTATATGTTCATTACTTGTTCCTGATAGAAAAGAGGAACTCATTAAATTTT
Organism: Pseudotsuga menziesii; assembly: GCA_001517045.1. NCBI lineage: Eukaryota > Viridiplantae > Streptophyta > Pinopsida > Pinales > Pinaceae > Pseudotsuga > Pseudotsuga menziesii. Next base: position 477,579 of record LPNX010867003.1, read on the forward strand.
CGAGAAGAAGACTTCCTGCCAAGTTCCAGATGAAGGACTTGGGGATGATGCATTACATTCTAGGCATGGAGGTGTGGACAAGAGAAGTATGCAGTAGAGATCCTGAAGAGGTTCAAGATGATGGATTGCAAGGCCATGACCACACCTATGCCATCAAACCTGAAGGTATTGAGTGTTGCTTCATTAGAGTCGGTTGATGCCATGATGTATCATCAGATGATTTACTTGACAAATACGAGACCAGATATTTGCTTTGCTGTGAACACATTGAGACATATTCACCTGATGGTTGCAAATAATGCAATGGGGTACCTGAAGGGTACAGTTGATTATGGGCTCAAGTATGAGGTGAATCAGAAGATTAACCTGGAGGGTTATGTGGATTCGTATTGGGCAGGCAGTTCCATTGATAGGAAGAGCACTTCGAGGTGCTACTTCAGTATGGGATCAAATGTGATCTCTTGGTTTGGCAGGATGGATTCCTGCATGGCACTGAGTACAACTAAGGAAAAATATGTTGCCACTTGCTATTTGGGAGGTAGTATGTTTCTTTTTAAAACTACTATTTGATTTGGTTGGTCTAGCTTGCATTTTTGTATGATACAGAGAGGAGTAGTGATCCAAATCGAGATATCTCAAAAGATGGAGTTCTAGCATAATCGATGAGATATGTTGTTTGAGCATAAATCCTGGCGAAGCTTATAGGTTGCTCAGATGTAAACAGACCTATAGGTTGTCCTTAGATGTAATTGGTCTTGGTGAAGCTTACATTTCATCCTTCGATGTAATCATCCCTGATGTGATTCTATGCTAGAAATGGCCAAAGTGAAATTTGAGTACTTCAGGGAGAAGCTTGGTGTTCTCCAAGTCGAGGTTCCCTCCAAGGGGAAATGATGAGACCTAGAGCCATTCTAACATGGCGAGAGGATTAGGTTCCTTCCATGGTCAGATGTAAGGGCTGAGCCATTCTGTCATGGTGAGAGGATTTGGTTCCTTCCATATCAGATGTGAGTGTTGAGCCATTCTGATGTGACTGTAGGATTGTTTCCTACATGATCAAATATAAGTGCTGAATGCCATTCTTGGAATGGAGGCACCTGGTCAATTACTAGGAATACTCAGTCTAGGACTGAGGGCCATTCTAATATGACTATGGGATGTAGTCTTACATGATAAAAAATGCATGCATGTCCATTCTGATGTGATTGAGGGATGTGTTCCCACTTGATCAGATATAAGGGTTGATGCCATTATTTGGGAGAATGGAGGCACCTGGTCAGTTACCAGGAATCCTTAGTCTGGGACTAAGATCCCTTTCAATGCGGTGTGTTCACACATGGTCGAATGTAAGTGCAGATCCCTTTCAATGCGATGTTTTTGAACATGGTCAAATGTAAGTGCAGAGCCTTTCTGACAAGATGAGGTCGGATGTAAGTGCATAGCCTTTCTGACAAGATGAGGTCGGATGTGAGTGGTGGGCCTTTCTGATAAGATGAGGTCAGATATGAGTGATGGGAATGCCTTTTTGACAAGATGAGGTCAGATGTAAGAGCTGGGTGGGCCATTCTGACTTAGGGTAAGATATAAGTGCTAAAGACCTACATGAAGAGTAGGCCTACAACCAACATGAAAAAGGGCTAGCTCTGTAGAACTTCCTGTGATGAGAAGAATCAAGAGATAACACCATTCTGAGATAGCACCGATGATGATGATATAGATTAAGTGATGTTCCAGATGTGATGATGATCTAGACTTGATGATGATCTAGTAGTGATGATCCAGACTTGATGATGATCCAGCAGTGACGATCCATATCAAGTGATGATATAGACTTGATGATGATCCAGCAGTGACGATCCATATCAAGTGATGATCTAGACCTTATGATGATCCAACAGTGACGATATATATCAAGTGATGATCCAAACTTGATGATGATCCAGCAGTGACAATCTAGATCAAGTGATGATCTAGACTCGATGATCTAGTGATGATCCAGACTTGATGAAGATGACTTGACAATGAAGATGACTTGACGACGAAGATGACTTGACAATGAAGATGACTTGAAGATGAATATGACTTGAAGACGAAGATGAATTGATGATGATCCAGATGATACAGATAATAAGACTTGTGATGATAAATTGTGTCGAGAGAATACCTTCCTAGTTAAGAGGGAGTGTTGATGTATTTGTAGCTTTGAAATGTATTCAGTTGTATATATTATGTATTGTACCCCTATGTTTATTCTGGGAAGTAGCTATAATGTAATCGAGTCATGTCATTCCCCGATGTTTTGATCGAGAGATTCAATAATGTAAACAAGTCATGTAAAGTCATTGAGGTTAACCCTCCATTGTAAGTCAGGGAAATAGTCCCCACAATTGTGTCTAGGTTAACCCTCCTTGTTGGTCGGAGGGCAAAGTCCCCATAGTTGTGGGACACTAGGGTTATTAGACTCTCCTAGAGATGTTGGCTCTAGTAAGTAATTGTTAAGTGGGGATGACATGTCAAAGTGGACATTAAGTGGACGAAAGAATATAAATAGAGAGTGATCCTCTCTATTTATCACACACACACTCACTCATTGGGGTGCATGAGTGAGACAGGAGAATCTCTCTCAAGTGTGAGAGAGAGAACAAGCTGTGGAGATCATCTTTTCTATTTTCAGGTTTTACTGCTGCCATTGGTGCCCATTCTATCTATGAGGAAGTTGCGGGATTTTCTCCTTTATGGTTTCCTTGAGGAAAATTATTTGTGTCTTTTGTCTCTAATGTTTATTGCTGTGCATGTTATTCTCTTAGATAAGATCCTAAGATGATGCTATATTGAATGATAAAAATCTAATAGTCAATACTCAATAACGACTGTCAAAGAAAGAAATGACGGCCTGATGGATGTCATAAGTTAATGATAGCAGATCCGAAAGGTAGGGTGGAAAAATCGATGGCATGGTTGACGTCATAAGTTAATGATACTAAATATGAATGACAGGATGGCAGAATTGATGTCATATTTAGCACACGCATGAAGGATCCAATCATAACGATGCACCCAAGTGAGTCATGATGGAATCTTAATCGAAGTTTGTGTTATAAGCTGAGAACCGGTAGCTATATGAACCCCATTAGGAAGTGTTGCACTAAGCGAAGTTGCAGAAGAGTTGGGTTGGGTTGTTGAAGGAATATCCACTGTGTAAGGCAGTAGTGGTCGAAGGGGAAATGCAGACCTCCCTAGATACATGGCAGCCTACGAGTTAGAATGTTGTCTCAGCAGAAATTGACGAATAAGTTGTGACGATGCGGGTTATTTTGGCGAAGATAAGTCTCTAGAGAAGTCATCCTTGGATATGTTTCTCCCAGTTGGTCTGAGGTGCTGACTCAAACACACATGAGAAATCTAGAGGGGACCACAATTCCTGCTGCATTTGACTAAGTCTGCAGGAATAGGGAACTGGGTCCTTCAAGAAGCATCAGATGAGGCTGAAAGGACCAATTGGACAGATGTGGGTTGAGCCTGAATGCAAGAAAGGACCAAGTGGGAAGATTCAGTCTGAGCCTAATTGCAAGGAAGGACCAAGTGGTCAGATGTAGGGCTCCAAACTAGGCCCATAGATAATTTTTATTTTTGAAGGACAAAAACAATTGGAGAATGATGTAGTATTCATAGAAGTTGGAGCACAATGGCATTTCCAAAAGGTTTCTAAGATATGTGGTAGTTGATGTTGAAGGAAGTAGTTGTGTCCAAACTGCAATTCAAAAAATATGGAAGTAATCACACACTAATGCATATCCAACAATTTCTATTCTTCAAGATAGAGGAAGACACCATGGCTAGATGAAGTGGCTTGAGGACGAGCCACAAGACTGTGTTGGGGACCTGTTGGTAGGGGTTTGGGGTAAGTGAGTTTCATAACACTGCATAGGTTATGCAAGCTCACACGACACCACGCAAGTCAAAGGGAGCACGACGGGCATAAAATAAACCGCTTTTGAATATTTTATGCATATTTTTGTATCGGTTGACCATATTTTGTGGATATAGGTCATTAGTGGTTAAATTAGTTAGAATTTAGTAAGAAGTGGACCCTGAATGTAAAGGTACAAGACTATATATAAATTATAATTGCAATTGTAAACATATATCAAGAGGTGTATGAGATTTGTATGAGATGAGACTGAAGTGAGAGATCGAGTCTTTTGGTGATTTCTGAGCGACTCTATGGATTGATATTTCTCTTGTTATGGATAAAGAAGATTGTTGTTTTTGATCTATTGTGATGAAAGTGATATGATATGATGAATATTGAGCTCAATCACTGTTGTCCTTGTTCCTCTTGCATATGCTGCGATATATTTTCCTATCTTTATTTGCTATAATGGCTCTGTTTTATGAATGAGGAATGCAATGTTGCTACGATGTCTTTTCCCATCTTTTCTATTTATGAATGATGAATTCCATACTACTACAATGAATACTTGAATGATGCGATCTGTTAGATCAGTGATAGAAAATATAGATCTGTGATGAATATTGTGATATCTGATAAATGGTTCTACTAGATATGATAGTTATGCTGATAAATCTCTGATGCCCCGATCTTCCTCATAACTGTTGGAAATTTGGTTCCAAAATATCTCCTTCAAACATCTCGGGTGAGACTTCATCCGCTCTATGGGTGTTGCTGGGCAGGGTAAAACTTGTTTGGCCCGGTGATCAGGTAGATCGCGTTGGTTGGGTGTCGATAGAGTGAGAACCCCTATAGATGAGGCTTTGCTGGTGGGATTTTGCCAACACCAATGATACCAACAAGATATGGAATGAGAGGTTTGGACACCTCAACTATAGATATACTCGAGCATTGAGCAAGTAAAACATGGTTGAATTGCTTCTAAGCATCAACTTTTCCAAAGGCACATGGAAGGGATGCATTATTTGTAAGCATGCAGAGCACAAGTATGGCGAGGGAAAGGAAAGAAGAGCTATCCAAGTTCTTGATTTGATCCATTCATATATGATAGGACATATTCCCACACCCTCCTATGGAAACTCAAGGTATGTCTTAACATTCATAGATGATTTCTCAAGATACTGTTGGGCGTATTTTCTCAATAAAAAAATCTAAAGTGTATGAGATATTCAAAGTTTTCAAGGCTTTGGTTGAGAAATTGAGTGGGAATAAGATCAAGTTCTTAAGGAAGGATAATGGCAAGGAATATGTTAACTACAACCTAAAATAGGTATGTGAAGAAAATGGAATTCAAGTGCAAATTTTATGCCTTACACACCTCAGCAAAATGGTGTGGTAAAGCATAATAATAGATCATTGAAAAAGATGACCACTTGCATGATGGAGGCTAAGGATTTGTATCCTAATATATGGGATGAATCCATCAATTGTGATTCATATGTTCATATTAGAGTTCCACACAAATCATTGGATGAGAAAAATCCATTTAAGGCTTGGAGTGTGTTATCCACTAATTTTTCACTTAGTGTATTTTTCGGTGAGCCACCAGAGTATTGAATAAGTACACTTGTTCAAGATTAGAGTTCAGAAGTTTACTGTACTCCAGAGTTAGCCAGTTTTTGGCTAAGCTATTTATTTTTTTGTAAAATACATGTTCATACCCCCTGGGGGAAATTGTAAAAAATGTGCTAGCATTTAAATTTTTATAAAAGGTTCAGCTTCCCAGACTTGGGCATATAGCTAACTAGACCAGAGTGTTTTTTCCCTTGGTTATTATTGGTTTTTAAACAAACGACAAATAATTTCTGAGTTTTTCACTCGCTCCTCCAAAGCTGGGGTAGTTGTCTTGATGTTTCTGCCTTGGGAGGTTACTAGAGCCTTCGTGTTAGTGTTTTTTGTCATGTTAGGCATTCTGATTGAGTTGTATGAACATGTACTAGGTCCCCCTAGTGTTTTGTTTCATCCTGAGAAAAAAAATTCTACGTTTTTAAGCCTTTTTTTAATGGTTTAAATGAGAAACTTCAAAATGTTAAAAAATGATCCAGAGTCCATTTTCAGCATGGTTGGGCTCATTTTCAAGCCCAGAGCAATGTCTTTACCCTAGGAGCCACTTTCACTATCAGTCGGGAAACCAGAGCGCTTCGTGAGGCAGTATTTGACTAAAAATGCATCAAGATGACATTTTAATGCTAAAAACAAACATTTTGGCACTTGGTCAAAATATTTAAAAAAGTCAAATAATTATTTTTTATGCTGAAAAAATGACATGGCATGTGGGCCATAGGACTTATGACCATCTTCAAGTTTCATGGCATCCAAGCTATGGTTGAAAGGAAGTGAATTCAAATTAATTAAACGAGGGTGACGTGAGGGTGAAGATGGCTCACGAATGGTGTAAATGATTTTGATGCATGCGATTGGTTTTGAGTGGGCCCCCCATCCACACTCATTGCATATATTTTTAAAACCATGATCTAATCTACACCATGTAAATGGTATAGTCACGATTTAATATTGTGAGATGGTGACGTGAGGTTTGAAGTGCCCACGCTTATGTGGAAGTGGGATGAATGGGTTCACGCTGGTCACGCTGATATGATGTGGAGTCTTCCATTAAATAAACATTAAGATAAACCTTGGAACATTTTATCCATGCTTGCAAAATGTATAAAGGAGTGGTGACGTCAAAACATTAAACCAAACCTTCACGCTAAGCTGTTGATCCTCCTTTCCAATTCGCATGAGATCAAGGAAGATTGGCGTCAAATAGGTTGGATGCTGATTTGATTAGGTTGTGATGGAGAGTTTGGGTCTCTATATTGTGTTTGGCTCCTTGCATATTGAGTCTGTTAGGTTTTAGGATTGGCATTTTGTATAAATAGAGGCTCTTTGAGCTATATTTGAGATGATTTTTTGGGCAAACTTACTCTGCCATTTTGTAATCATATAGCCATTGGATTATTGAAATAAAGTGACTTTGGAGGTCCATGTGGTGTTGATGCTTGTTATGGAAGTTATTAATCTATTCTAAGGTGATATTGTATTTGTTTATTTCTCATATTTCATTACTTTGATCAATTATTTATCTTAGAAGGATTTCTTAAGACCATAGGGTGGGAATTTGGGTTTAACTTGTCCATTTATGTTGAGGTTCTATGTGATTTGGAAGGAGTAGATTGCAGTTGGAAATACGTATACTCTTCTAGTCCTACTTTTCTTTACATGCAATATTTGATCAAGGTGTGTTTGTGAGTAATTTCTTGTGCAGATATAATAGGTTGAAGAGAGGATTGAGCTCGGTTGCATCTCTCACCTCTTCAAAAGACCTACTTTCTAACATTCATGTGCATTTCAGGATCTCCCAAAGTTGTTCTCAAGTATTAGATATTTGGCAAAGAAGTGCTAAGTTCGAATATCCGTCTCTTGTTCAAAACTTAAAACTTGGTTACTGGGTTATTTTGTTGAGTAGTTGATCTACAAGACTATCTTTCCCACACTCCTCTTCTTTTTCTTTTCTAGCTTCGTTTTTTACCTTTTTTCCCTTTGTATCCCTTTTCCTCATTGTTTGCAGCCCCATTTATTGACCATTCGTTGCTCCACTCATCTCTATTTGGCCACCCTTTTTGACCCCATAGTTTGGTCTTGTTACCCACTATGTGGGATTCTTTCCAGTCTATTGTTGGGTCATTCTCTATCCACTGTTTGGTTGCCCCTTCTATCTTCATTTTCAGCTCTCCTTTGCCCCTTCTTCCAATCCCAGTTTTTCTTTTCTTTTTCTTGTTTTTCTTTCCTTGCTTCAAAAGTCCACAAAACAAAAAAGAGTATTGGTTAAGTTAATTTCCTTTGTTTAGTTAGATTATTGATTGCATCTTGTTGATCTTAGTTTTCATTTTCACACTATTATTAGATCTCATTTCAAAAAATTAAATATTGCATTAAGATTGTTAAGTTTGCATTAGATTTCTTTACAAAGTTAGTTTTGTTATTTTCAAGCTAGCTAGTTTCCATTGTTAAGTTTAATTCTTAGATCCCATCATTGAGACTAGACTTGCATTGCTTGTTAAGTTTCTAGTTTATACTTAGTTTAGATTTCATATTTTATTTTGACCAATGATAAGGGGTGCCTTGAGTTGGATCGTCTATGTAGGCATTTTTAAGGAGAAAAGAACTTGAGAAGCTTTGAAACAAAAAGATCTAAACCAGGAAGAAAGTGAAGAAACCATGAGGATGATACAAACCAAAATTCATTGATTATCCATTGTCCTTTGTAATAGCTCTTAAGAGCTTGTTTCAAGTTGTTTTCAAGTTATTTCTCTCAAAGTCCTTCCAAGGGTTTCAAATCCCAAAGGAATCTATACTTAATAATAAATTTTAATTACTGGGGTTTTTAATCCCCCACACCTAACTTCCCCCATTTCAGAAAGTCTTGCATTGTCCTTTGAGTGGTTTGATTCTTCTTATCTTGATTTATTTATGATACTAGATTAGTTTCATTTTGTTGTAGAATACTAATTGTTAGATTAGTTCCTTTTGCAAGTAGTTTATTAATTTCTAGATCATTGTTTTTCAATTTTTTGAGCTATCACATGGTTTCATATGTACAATCTGATTGTCTCTTAAAATAAACCAAAGTCTCTTGAACCTTCCATAACCCAAGTCAAGAGCACTCTCTATTGGAGAGCATAGTTAGATTTGCATTTTACTTGCATTAGGCATATAGAATATCTAAAGTCTCTTGAAATTTTTGTCATAAGACAAAGTCAAGACAACTCTCTGTTGGAGAGTTTAACTGTGTCCTCTAAACTTAAAATTTGCAAATCACACCCCCCATTTTAAAAATTTACTTCGTTGCTTTCTGCCACCAAGTATGCTCTATCGACCCTAAAAAATTCGACTCATAATCAGAACAGTGGTTGGATTTGTTAATCGGACAAGTGAAAACATTAATAAAACTTTCACCCCATAACCTATGAACCGGAGTTGTTGATAAATACTGAGGTAGTGGGAAAATTCTTGCTAGTGACTCTGAAACAAACCGTTGTCTCAGAGTTCAATCAGGTTGGTTAAGTTCCTTCCACACCTAACCTGGAATACTGGAGCCACTGAAGGTATATCTTTCAATTGATACCTTGTGTTCTTAGCCATAATAATCAAAGATCACTAAAACTTGCTAAAATTTACAAAGAGCACTTGCAAAACGATCTCAAACACACTAAACTCTTGTATCAAGCATCTTAGCACTATAATTGTTGACTTTGTTTCCCATTGGATAAGGACACTGGTCTTGTGATTGTTATATTTTTATATATGAAGTGTAATTATTCAAGTATTATTTCATTATGGATGACTTTTATTAATTTAATCAGTGTTGTGTTTTATTTAATATATTGTAAGCATATCTTTGTATTATTTTAATCTTAAATATGTGATCTTCCCATAAATAAAACTCTTAAACAAACACCCATCCGCATCATCACATACAAAAAACATTTGAAAACATTGAGCCATAGAAACTCTTTGTTAGGGACTACCCCCCTTGGATTTGTTAGGAGTTAGACTAAACAGAGGAGCTAGGAGTAGGTGACAATACCTGGCTCTGTGCTTGCCCCCAAGGCCACACCTCTCCCACTTTCTTAAGGAGACAACTTTCGTTAGATTTATGCTGGTGGTATGCATTCAGCGCACAACATATTTTGGCACCGTTGCCGGGGACAAATCTTTTTTCCATGAACAACCTTTGTTTCTTTTTAGGTTTTTACCTTTTTCCCTTTTTTGGTAGATTTTTAGTCCAATCACTCTCTGAAATTTAGACTTGAATCCACTTGGTGAGTCCACTGTTAGTAAACACATCAAGCTATTCAACTAGAAGAAACTCTAAAGGTTTTTTGAATTTCATCCTCGATCTTGAAAAGGTTTATGGGAGGAGACAGAACAAACTTGCTTCTCGTATGATCCTTGAAGAACTTGGATCTAAGTCTGTTTCGGAAATCCATGTTTTGTTTCAAGAAAATTTTAAAAACTCTAAAAATAATAATTATTTCCTTACCACAATGAATGGGTACTTTACTTAGTTAAACTTCTCTTAGATAGCAGGTCAACCCCATGAGGTTCTTGAAAAGGCCATTGATAAGCTTGTCATTTTCACAGGCACCGATGCCTCTACCTCTACTAAGCAACATCTCAGATACTTTTCCAAACATTGTGGTGCATATGTCAAGGGTTCTGAAAAACAAGAAGATGTATACATGACTCCATTTTTTTTATCTTTGGATGGTAAAGCTGGAAACTCGTATGAAAACCTGCCAAACAATTCATTCGCTACAATGGTAGCCTTCAAGAATACCTTCCTTGACAAATTTGGCAGTAAAAAAGAACCTAGACATCTAGTGGCATCCTTAACTAGTATGAAGAAATCTGATATAGAAACCATGGATGAATTCAACGATAGGTTCACAGAGTTATCAAATTCCATCCCTGCTACTTATGCTCCTCCTGTAGCTTCCAATTTGGATTACTACATAGAAGCATTAAGTGGCAAAATACAATATCAGATAAGAGACAAGGAACCCACCACGTTGCTTCAAGCTCAAGGTTTGGTTGTCAAAATTGACAAAACATGAAGTATTCAGGAGAATCAAACATCCAGGGTTACTCTAGATCATCCATTCCTCTGAAAACTATGGAACCTAAAGAGAAAGAGCCATCCAACACTTCTTATGAAAATAAATTCATTGAAATGGTTGAAAACATTGAAGAGATGGAAAGAAAGCACGTAGCACAATTAAAATAAGTTTAGAACCGGGTTATCATTGTTGAAAGGACACAACCCCCCCCCCCCCACCTCCTAGAAAATTTCTTGCAAAACCAACAAGGCAAAGAAAAAATCTCAACCATGAACATAGGACTCCTCATCAGCTAGAGGTTGCTAATGTGGTTGAAACTTACACGCCATTTTGTAGGGCATGTGAAGACCTTCATGAAGAATCTTCTTTCTATTATGCATGTTGTGTTTAGGAGCATGGTTTTCCAGAGGGTTGTGGTCCTAAAGCATCATCAAGCGAGCATGAGTACATAAAATATGTAGGTGACATGCATGATATATTTGGAGAAAGTTAGAGAGAGGCAAAAGAATATTCAAGAGAGCATGAGTACATTAATGCAGTTGGACATCTCCATCCTGTCACCACAAAAACCCGGGGTCAAGTCAAATATTATAGTAAAAAATTGCATAACCTCACTAAAAACTTTGATACTAATCCTAAAAATGAGCATAATATGATAGTTTGGAAGGTTTACTACCTTGTGACCTTTTTTCTGAAGAATATGACTATGATCATGAGGAGGGATATAACCAAGGATGTGATACAAGTGAGGAAGAATCCCTTAAATAAGATGGATGATAACTACGAGACTTTAATTGAAGATCCAATATTAGAAGTCTCATGTGATGAGAGTCCTCCATTCTCTCCACCAGATGACAAATATTTAGAAAGTTGGGTCCCCTATGATAAGTTTGAAACCCAGCTTTTTAAAGAAGATTGTTTTGAGTAGAATGAGGAGTGTAGCCAAAGACTTGATACCAGTGATGAGGCATCTCTCATATCCAACATAGATGGCAATGATGACTATTGGAATTTTATTGAAAATCCAACCTATGATACTTTTGAAAATATTTTTGAGAATCTCATCTATGTTGTGTCTAGCGAGGGGATTTGTTATTCTGAAACTTATGAAAGTTGTAAAGAAGAGAAGTCGGAGTTTTCCTATGATCAGTAAGAGTTGTATTTGAGTATCTGTAATGAGGACTTGGAAATGAAATATAGTGAAGAATCAGATGGGGAGAAACTAGTTGAGGTTTTTTCTCAGCCATCGTCTTCACATATAGATGTTCCTTATTTTTTGGAGTAGCTTGGGGCTTATACAATAAGTTATTATTTGATAAGCCTTGATGACCAGCATGATGGATTAGTCGACCTAGTTCATCATCCTGATTTGAATCTCAATGCTATCCATTCATGTATAGAAGCATCCCGTGCGAGAACCTACCAGTTTGGGAAGAAGTTTGATGACATTATTCATGCCTATGATTTCCCATCCAGCCCGCCTGTTCTGGATCATCACGTAGGTTTACATTTTTTGAATAAAATATTCTTGTTTTGGATGGTAACCAAAGACAAGGAAAAAACCTTTTACGTTAATAAAATTCTTAGGTGGATACATTGGATTTATGATGACACCTAACTTTTTTTTGTATCATGCTTAGAATAGGAAGATAGGCTCCTTAAAGTGAGCATTTACTTTAGCATTTTCTTTCTATACTTGGAAATAAATAAATTTTTCAGTGAAGTTTTGTCATTTTGTTGAATAAAGAAAATTTTGGATCATTGGATCTTTCTCATAAAACTTGTGCTACTAAGGTTTTCTTTTCAAGTTAATATTTTTTTATAGGGTATGGAAACCAGAGATTCTGGAGTTCTCGTATGCTCTCCTTGCATAAGAGACTAGATAGAGCACATGTCCCATAGTTGGAGCTAGATGTTATCAACTAATTTTGCACTTAGTGTATTTTTTGGCAAGCCGCCAGAGTATTCAACAAGTACACTTGTTCAAGATCAGAGTTCATAAGTTCTGTGTGCTCCAGAGTTAGCCATTTTTTTGCTAAGCTATTTATTTTTTGTAAAATACATGTTCATACCCCCTTGGGGAAATTGTAAAAAATGTCCTAGAATTTAAATTTTTATAAAAGGTTTAGAAACCTGGACTTGGGCATCAATTCAACTAGCCCATAGTGTTTTTTCCCTTGGTTATTATTGGCTTTTGAACAAATGACCAATAATTTCTGAGTTTTTCACTCGCTCCTCCAAAGTTGTGGTAGTTGTTTTGATGTTTCGATCTTGGGAGGTTATTACAGCTTTCTTGTTAGTTTTTTTTTTCATGCTAGGAATTCCAATTGAGTTGTATGAACATGTACTAGGTCCCTCTAATGTTTCGTTTAATTCTGAGAATTTTTTTTTTCCATTTTTTAAGCCATTTTTTAATGGTTTAAATGAGAAACTTCAAATGTTAAAAAAATGATCCAAAGTCCTGTTTCGGCATGGTTGGGCTCATTTTCAAGCCTGGAGCAGCATATTTATCCCAAGGGCCACTTGCAATATCATTTGGGCAGCCAGAGCACACTATGAGGCAGTATTTGACTATAAATGCATCAACATGGCATTTTAATGTTAAAAATCGACATTTTGGCACTTATTCAAAATATTTAAAAAAGTCAAATAATTATTTTTTATGGTGAAAAAATGACATGGCATGTGGGCCATAGGACTTATGACAATCTTCAAGTTGCATGGAATCCAATCTATGGTTGAAAGGAAGTGAATTCGAATTAATTAAAGGAGGGTGATGTGAGGGTGAAGATGGCTCATGAATGGTGTAAATGATTGTGATGCATACGATTCATTTTGAGTGGGCATCTTAACCCAAAACATCCCTCACTCATATCTACATGTCCTATACCACCCAAGGACACCCATGCATGACCTTTGTATCACTCCATTAGACCCCCACACCCTCAAAAAGGATTAAAAATTAGTAAAAAGGCTTAAAAACCCCAAAAAATAGCCTAAATAACTCTCCTAGGGGATAAAGCCTCCAAAAAGGGGCTAAAACCCCTCAAAGCAGCCTAAAACCCTAAAAGGAGATAAAGTTAGGGAAAAAGGGGCTAAAATCCCAAAAAAGGGGCTAAAGCCCTGACTAAGGGCTTAAAACCCTAAAAGTCCCCAAAAAAGCTATAAAAGGAGGGGTGGGGGTCACTCTCAAACAACTCTTCCCTTGCATACTGTTATGCTGCCCGTGGATGCATTGAGACCCTTTGACTCTCAAGCCACCCACATCCCCCTCTCTTCCACTCATCTTCCCCATTGAGCCATAGCTCCTCCATTGCTGAGTGAGATAGAGAGGTGCTTCCTTCAGCCAGAGCATGGTGGCCCATTGCACCAAAGAATAGGTACACTTGTGTGTTTTGTTTCATTTCTTTGCTTTTGTTTAACCCATAGCTTGTTTGTAGGTTTTAACATTCTTCTTGCAGGTTTATTTCTACCATATTTTTGTAGGTTTATTGTATCTAATAGTTGTTTGCAGGTTCTCGGAGCAAATCCCTAACCTTGTTTGTGTTGGGGCGTGGACCTTGAAGGTCCTTAATTTTGGCAACTCTGTGGTTTTGGAGCGAAGCTTGTAAGTGGAGTTGCGGTCCAAAATAGTCTTAGCGGTGTCGAGGTTGGGTCGAACCCCCTCTTGTTGTAATTAACCCATGGTTTAAACTCATGGTTTTTAAGCCCATGGTTTAAACACATGGTATTGTAATAGTGCACTGGTATAAATAGGCACTTATGTAAAGGAGAAAAGAGCTTTTTCGAAGGTTTTTGTATGATGATAATTTGATGCGAAGAAGCTAAGGCCTGTTTTTGGGTTTAAGGTTAAGTCCCAGCTGAGTGCGTGGATGACCTCTGTAGCTGAGTGCGTAGAGGATTTTGTTAAGGTTAAGTCCCAGCTGAGTGTGTGGATGACCTCTGCAGCTGAGTGCGCAAAGGATTTTGGAAGAAAGGATCTGCAGCTTAGTGTGCAATTTTGGGTTGTTGAGAAGATCTACAGCTGAGTGCGCAGAGATCTACAGCTGAGTGCGCAGATCAGAACTGTGTTGTTTGTAAAGAGTTGAATATAAACGCAATTCTATGGACGTAGCCCCTACACTAGGGGTGAACCATGTATATCTTGTGTTGTGGTGGTTCTTGTTTATTTTGTTCCTGTTATGTTTTTATGCATTTGATAAGTAGGTGAATGATAAGTAAGATATATTGTTAATTATTAACTTCGCTGTGAATTCCCAGTTAAGGATTAAGCAAGTAACTGTCTATTTATCTAAATTGCGAAGCTATTTAAGTGAATGTCGAATCTCTATATTGTATAAATATTATGTTTTAAGACTAAAGGTACAGTAATATCCCTCTTTTTCCTGCAGAAACCTGATTCTGCGGCACCCCATAGCTGTTTTGGGTGAGACTGCAACCTGTTTGCAGGTTGTTTCCGAAACAACCAACACTGTGGGTCTCTTTGTTGGTTAAGATAAAAGTATAAGAAGCCTGGTCTGCCCTAAGCAACTAACAAATTGGTTCCGTTTCCAGTTGAACTAGTATCTGCTCAAGAGGGATCTACGTCGTACCTGGAGGGATATGTTTTGGAGGCCCTCAGTAAAAGAAATCGGTGACTGGGTTGAGGATACCTATCTGAAATTTGTTGAACAAGAAAATGAGGATCCTCATCGTAGCTCAGACGACTTTTTGCAAAGGTACGTTTTTTTCTGATATTTATGAAATTTTCTTTGGTAGTATCCACATAGAATTGCACCAGTGGTTATCCAGGTTGAAAAAAAGAAGGACAAACTTCCAAGAAGATCAGTCTCCTTCCTGGACCCCAGAAAGAATTAACTTGTTGAAAAGAGTGAACAATGCGGTATCTCGAGCTGTTGACTTCTGGACAATGCGAACCCTTGAAGCATTTGTGACGAAGTTCGCCATTGACACACATACTTCTTTCAGCGAAGCAGAAAGACAGTTCTTCAAAGGACCAAAGGGTGAGTACTTGAATTCATTCAGTCTAAAAATTAAAATGCTCTTGGCTGAGAAACGCATATTGCTTATCGAATCAGATTGCTAGATTTAGTGCTACTAACCTATGTTTGAAAGTGAAAGTGACTTCGACGAGCAAAGTGATTTTCTTCGCAATGGTAAAAGGTACAAGAGAACTTTTGGATCCTTTACCCTAGGCCAAGATATCGGTTATACCTCTTTAAGCCTAGAAGATTCTGAATCTGAAGAAACCCCTTTTGTTAGAAACCCTCCTATAACTCCGCAGTGAAGACTTGTTATCCCTGAGAACTCGTCGTAGTCTGAAAGTAACCCTGGCCTGAGTAGTCCTGTCGCAGGTCAGTCTACCTCAGTAAGTCCCCCCCCTTGTTACCAGTCCTCCTCTTCCCCCTCCTCCCCCCCCTCAATCCACTATGGCCCATGTCAATGATGATATCAAGCTCCCAGTATTTAAAGGAACTGGATCAGAGGATCTAGAGTAGTTTTGGTTCTTATGCAAAGATGTTTGGACTGCTAAGAATATTATGGATCAGAATACAAGAACAACGCAGCTGGTCACCTCTTTCAGAGACCGATCTTTGACCTGGTTTATGAATTTTTCCAGTACTTAGAACTATGTCTTGGTTGATATTAAAAAATCAATGATTAAATAATTCAAGAAGCCTAAATCAGAATCACAGTCTATAACTGAAATAAAAGAAATTTAGTAGAAGCAAGGTGAATCAGTTTGGGACTTTGATCAGAGGTTCAAGGTTCTATTGGACCAAGTTAGTTTCACTATTGGACCAGAACAACATAAAGAATGGTTCATCACAGCACTGTTGCCGCATATCAGGACTCCACTCATGCAACAGAAGGTTGTTGATCAGCAAGAAGCGTTGGAAATTGCTATGAAACTTGAAACAGCTCCTGTTGGAGATAACTATGGAATAGCTCAGATACAAGCACAATTAGCATAAATGGATTTGGAGCTTCGCAACATAAATAAAGGGAAATCTACTCACGAAGAGGTTTGGTGTACACGATGTAAGACAGAAGGTCATGACAAAGAACAATGTCATGCACTAAGGAATTATTTGAATACTGGTGCACCAAACCTGTTTAACCCTAATGTACTATATTGTGAGATCTGTAGAACAACTGGCTAGCATCGACCTGAAGATTGCTACTTCCTGCAAAGATATGTTCAAGTACCTAAGAATCCCTATTGCAAGTTCTGTAAGTCAGTTGGACACAACAAAGATGAATGTCGTAGCTTTGACCTCATGAGAGAGCGAACCTATGATGCTTATAGGGTACAACCCAATGCACAAGGCAATGATGGATATGGTTACTGTGGTAGTACATCAGGTTGAGGTAATTTCAGAGGTCATGGTCGTGGTGGTATGCCTGGAAGAGGTCGAGGCCAGGTTGTTTGCTATAACTGTAATCAGGTAGGACATGTAGCTAGAGACTGTCAGAACCCAACTACGACATGTCGATATTGCAGAGCAGTCGATCATGTGATTGAGCAATGCCCTCAGTTGATAGCCAAGATACAAGAAAGAAATGGTGCTCCTACTCAGAATGTTCAGATGATTGCTGTAGAGAAAATACCTGTCCCAGCCATTAATGCTATTATAAGGAGTGGAGCTACGACGCAAGTGCAGAATAAGGAGAAACAACCTGACGAGGCATGGGTCCACAAGACCCCAGAGAAAATTCCATCCTTCAATGTTGGAAGAGAAAAAGGAACATTTATGGAAGCTAAAAAAGACTTTGCCAATGCGAGAACACCAGTAGCAACTATGCAATAGCATCGACAGTAGTTACAGTTTCAAGAAGCTTCACCGGATCAAGTAATTACACTAACATCATTTTTACAGAGTTGTATGAAGCTATTAAGAAATCAAAATGCTTTGAATGAGTTACAAAAAAAATTCAGTCTTGCGAACCTCAGTGAAGCTCTGATAGAGGAAAAACTGTTAATAGAGTTAGAAGGACTGGAAGAGAAATGAGATTGCATGCTCAGATAGGAGATTATGACATGACTGATATCATTTTAGACCTAGGATCAGAAGTAAATGTCCTAACTAGGCAGGCATGGGAACAAATGGGAAGACCTATGCTTGAATGGCCCCCTATACAGCTGAGATTAGCCAATCAGTAGAAGATTGTGCCCCTGGGAAGATTCCCTAGTGTACCAGTGGACATTGATGGAGTCAGTACCTTAGCAGATTTTGAAGTCATTGAAATAATTGATGATAGCAACCCCTATCCAGCATTACTAGGAATTGAATTGGCACTAAACAATGATGCAGTAATCAACCTTAAGAATAGACAGATGACTTTTGAAGGAAAAGGCTTGAGAGTCATAGTACCGTTGGACCCTTCTCAAGGAGAAAGGTATATAGAGCCAGTCAGAGATGGAGATCAGGATGTTTTGGATCATATTTAAAACATCACAGCTAAAGAAGAAGACTATGTCAACCCTACTACTGAAGGTATAATAGATTGGCAGTGTGACAGTTCTTGCATGATTGATTCGGACGAAGGCCTAGAGAATTGGCAGAACATACTTTATGAGCTACATGGACATCGATGTGCAAGAATTACCAAGTCTATCAGATGGGTTGGCTCATAGACAAATATCTTACCTACTTTTGATGGCTTGACAGACCCAAAAAAAATTATTGTACAATTCTCAGAGCAAGTACCAGATTCACAGAAAATGGAGACTCTAGATTTAGTATTCAGAGCCACAGCTGCCAGATGGTGGAATGGTCATAAAAAGTATATTCATAGCTGGAGAGCTTGTCAAAAGTTTCTTCGCCTGAGAATCATGGATCAACCTTAGGAGGTGTGAAGCAGCTTTAATGGTAAGACTAGCCCTTAGGAACATTTGGAGCAGTGTTATGAAGCATAGAAGCATGTACCTTATGAGGAATGGGTACATAGGTTTGTACACACTCTAGAACATGTAGCAAAGAACTGGTATGCGGAGGTTGAGCTTCGCCATGGTACTGTAAGTTGGGATAACCTTGTTGATAGTTTTCTGCTCCCATTTTCTATTAATGAGGACTGCCCTGTTTTGGACGTAGCTATTAGGTTGATCCATACTAAGGTGTTTGATGATAAATAAATAGCTGAGCACCAACTTGATTGGAAAGAACAAGAAGCCAATGCAGTAGAATGTTATAACCTCACCATTGATGAAGGTGATGACCCTCGCAACATTAATATTCATGAGTCAGAAGGACACTTCAAAGTACATGGACCAGCATTCGAAGCACCTGAAGTAACTCAGCCCTTGAAAACAAGGAAAGTAAACATTGGATCAGAAGAAATTCCTAAGTACACTACCATTGGAGATTATTGGGATGAAGAAATGGTAAGCAAAGTGACTGAACTCCTCCATGAGTATCAGGACTTATTTTCGATGAAGTTCTCAGAAATGAAAGGTATCCTTGGTGATAAAGGAGTAATAAAAATCCCCTTGAAAGCTGATGCGAAGCCTATGAAGCAGCGCCCTTATAGGCTGAATCCTAAGTACAAAGAAAAAGTCAGGATGGAGCTAGCTAAGATGCTCGCTATAGGAATCATTAAGTTTGTGGAAGAAAACTCTGTCGTGGGTCGAAGCTCGAAGCTCTGTCGAAACTAGTGTCAAGATGTGTCGAAGGTATGTACGGTGTCGAAGGTCCTTATTGTGGCAAAGCTGAAGTTAGTGGTTGCACCGAAGAAGAAAAGTGTGTCGAATCTTAAAATGCGATCATTGGAACAAATCAGATTTGGTGGTGCCGGTACGTTAACTACATTAACTGTTTGTAATGATGAGATTTTAAGGAATCTAGCACTGTTTGGACAAGATCTACATCTGCTCTGTCAGATCTGGTGTCTTCAATGCACAGTTATGGCATATTTGGTCATTGGATTCTATAAGAACACACCCAGACCTACGAAGTTCGCATTACACATTTTTTTGAGTTTTACAGTTCAGTCCATGTCATCTGATCGCAAAGTCCAGGAATTGTTGAGCGAATTCAGAGAGAGGGGTCTGCAGAACCTTATGATCAATCCACCTGCATATGCACATCATGAAGAGAATCCCCCAGCACTGAATCAGCTAATGCAGACATGATCAACCAAAAATAAATATAAGGCAGAAGTTCGTTCTAAGTGGAACGAAGAAAGGAACTAGCCATCAGGGAAGACACCAGAAGACCCCGTGATGAATCCTCATGGAGAATTCGAAGACTTTGGTGAGGATGAGAACGTTGCATCACAGCATCCACCATATCTTCCACCCATTCGACCAGGAGTTCAGCCACCTCAGCGGACATCCAAGGTCACATTACGCACCCCTTCGCTGCCACAGGGTGTGTAGTTGGTTGGAACAATGACCAAAAAAATAGACGAGCTCAAGTACACAGACCATGATATGAATGATCGTGGGAAATTTCCAGAGTTCACACCGAGGAAATACTTGCACTCTGTCCATTATCTGGAGACCAGTACGATGCTATTGGAAGTGAAACAATGGGATGCTGGCTTGGAACAAGTTGGCCTATTGAAGATGCTCAATGTCCCCCACTTCGGTCGCAACACGCAGGTGACCATAGTGGTCAAGAAGCTATTGGCATTGGTGCATGATGGGCACCTATGGATAGGAAGCCAGTGCGTTGCCATTGATGGAAAGCTCATTCACAGGATTACATGCTTGCCGAAGGAAGGGCCTGATCCTAGCATTGAGTTCATCGGAAAGCACGAAGACATGAAGCTGGCGCAGCACATGAAGGACCGCTTCGGCCTAACAAAAGGAAAGCGAGGGTATCAAACCTTGACAATCTGGCACCAGAACATTCGCTTCACCGCAGAGCTACTAGCATGTAAAGTAATGCGGAAGTGCAGAACAAATGAAGTACCTACCCCCATTGTCAGTATTGCTGCGAACTATGATGAAGGCTACAGTTACAATTGGGTAGCGTACATTGCTAAGGATTTCCTTGAAGATGTCTGTGATGCACAGGAGAAAGGTAGACCCTTTCATTTCTCATGGTTGTTAGTGCTTATTTCAATGGTAGGATGGAGAGAGCCTATCGAGGCACAGTTTGTTCATGTGCCTCCGGAGATGCCGGGCGCAGCAAGGTATGCATCTCTGTGGGTCTCGTAGGATAAGGCCTTGCAGCAGATGACAAACTACATGTTCACCTTTTATGCCATGAACATTTCATATGAGATCCTCAAGACACTGCGACTCAGTAATGAGCTATTCTCTCAGTATGCAGGAGTGGCCAATTTCAGGGCTGACATGCATCATGTCTTCATCCAGGCCCACGTAGATAACAAGCATAAATGGTCAAATTTTCCATACGTGGTGAACGAGGAAGACATCCTCGCAATAGTTAAGCAGTGGCCAACTAAATGGATGAAGGACATGGCAACAAGGCCGAGTATACCAGTTCCCCCAGTAACAGATGTGGGCGCAGGTCCTAGTCAGGCGCTGCAGAATGACCCACTCAAAGAAAGCGATGAAAAATATGAGTCACAGCAGAGCCAAAGTGACCATGGTGGTGATGACGGAGCTGATGAAGAAGAAGAAGAATCAATAAAGACAATCTCAGACCCTAATCGCCCAGATAAGCGCAAGTCTCCCGAAGCAGAGGAAGTGACGAAGCCTTCACCTAGAAAGAAAACTAAGGCATCGAAGGGCAAGAATATCATCGAAGAGATCGATTTAACGATGGAAGAGAATGATTAGGATCTGAAAAAATCCATAGAAGTATTAACCAGCAAATGGTAAGAGTTTGCAGCTACGCACCTCGATGCGCTCACTGGCGTAGCGCAGCAAATTGAAGAACTTAAGGCGTTATAAAAAAGATCAGCGACTAGTGCTACAGCATGTAGTGCCCCAGCAAGCGCATAGCCAGATACTCAGCAATGGCCAACCAGAAACAACAGAGGACAGGTCCCAAGTGCAGCCCTCATAATAACTGACGCAGCATCTTGATCGCAGATGAGTATGACAGTTGAGATAGACTACGCCAAGTTGTCTATGCCGGAGCTGCATCTTTGTTAATTGGCAATCATGAACAAGATCTGAGAATGCAATAGCTACTCACACAGGAAGTTGGAGAAGTCCATGAAGCAAAGTGAGAGCCTCGCAGCACAGTTGGAAGAAGCGGAATAGAAGAAGAGGGAAGCAGAAAGCAAGCAGGCTGCACTGGCACGAGTATTGGATGAGGTGTGTAGAAGTCTCCCTGACTTCGACATGCAGGATGAAGAAGAACCAGAGCAGAGACTCACCAAGATGAAAGAATATGCACAATAGTCTCAAAGTGAGATAGAGAATATGAAAGCAGAGCATGACGCTCAGATTGCAAAGCTTCAACTTCGCATCATTCCTGAGAGTCCACCAGAGGTGAGGGAGCAGCGTCGCAGAGATATTCAGGCCTCAGCAATGAAGATCTCAGATATTGTGAGCAGTGCATCAAAGTTGCTGGATGAAAGTGTCAAGGCCTGGGTGAACTTGCAGGACAACCCAGAAGTAGAAAAGCTGCAAGAAACCATCAAGCAGTGACAAGCAGAAATCAAGACATTGCCTCCTATGTAGAAGATGCTTAAGGTGAAGCATAGCAATGAGCTCCAGCAATAAATTGATTCTTGTAGAAGAAAAGAGACACTGTTAGTGAGCTCTATGTAGCCTCTCATTAACGAGGCCTTGGAGTTGAGTACTGCTGCGGACAACCAACTCAAATTTTTGAAGGAGTATGATGTGTTCGCACAGAAAAAGGCCAGTGAAGCATCTTCAGCAACATTGCAGGAGATAGTGGAGAAAGAGCAAGCAACCGAAGATATCATGTGCAACCTCAACAAGCAGTTCACTATCTTCGCCAACAAGATTCTCCCACCAGAAAAGTAGCAGAGTGTCTCGAGGTGGGACACTGGTGAGTCTTAGGGGCCTGTTGGGGTGCGGACCTTGAAGGTCCTTAATTTTGGCAACTCCACAGTTTTGGTGCGAAGCTTGTAAGTGGAGTTGCGGTCCAAAATAGTATTAGGGGTGTCAGGGTTGGGTCGAACCCCCTCTTGTTGTAATTAACCCATGGTTTAAACTCATGGTTTTTAAGCCCATGGTTTAAACACATGGTATTGTAATAGTGCACTAGTATAAATAGGCACTTATGTAAAGGAGAAAAGATCTTTTTCGAAGGTTTTTGTATGATGATAATTTGATGCGAAGAAGCTAAGCCCTGTTTTTGGGTTTAAGGTTAATTCCTAGCTGAGTGCATGGACGACCTCTGTAGCTGAGTGCGCAGAGGATTTTTTTAAGGTTAAGTCCCAGCTGAGTGCGTGGACAACCTCTGCAGCTAAGTGCGTAGAGGATTTTGTTAAGGTTAAGTCCCAGCTGAGTCCGTGGATGACCTCTGCAGCTAAGTGTGTAGAGGATTTTGTTAAGGTTAAGTCCCATCTAAGTGCGTGGATGACCTCTACAGCTGAGTGCGCAGAGGATTTTGAAGAAAGGATCTATAGCTTAGTGCATAGTTTTGGGTTGTTGAGAAGATCTGTAGCTGAGTGCACAGAGATTTGCAGCTGAGTGCGTAGATCAGAACTGTGTTGTTTGTAAAGAGTTGAATATAAACACAATTTTGTGGACGTAGCCCCTACAGTGGAGGTGAACCATGTATATCTTGCGTTGTGCTGGTTCTTGTTTATTTTGTTCCTATTATGTTTTTATGCATTTGATAAGTAGGTGAATGATAAGTAAGATATATTGTTAAGTATTAACTTCGCTGTGAATTCCCAGTTAAGGGTTATGTAAGTAACTGTATGTTTATCTAAACTGCGAATCTATTTAAGTGAATGTCGAAGCTCTGTATTGTATAAATATTCTTTGTTAGGACTAACGGTACAGTAATATCCCTCTTTTGCCTACAGAAACCTGATTCTGCGGCACCCCATAGCTGTTTTGGGTGAGACTGCAACCTGTTCATAGGTTGTTGCCGAAAGGGCCAACGATGTGGGTCTCTTTGTTGGTTAAGATAAAAGTATAAGAACCCGGGTCTGCCCTAAGCATCCAACAGTTTGCAGAGGGGCTCTTGTCCATATTTTCTTTCATTTCTATCCAGTTTCATTTTAGCTTTTCTTTTCAGCATTTCCACACAAGAACCTACCCTTTCATCCTATAAATGGAAGGGAGCCATTCCTGCCCCTGTAGCAAGGAGAAATCCCTGCTGCAAAACTGGTGACCATAACAAGTCGATCCCATAGGATCCCTGGTTCAGTTTTTTAAATTTCAAGTTTATTTCAGTTTGTGCCCTAGGTTTAAAATTTCTTGTCAAATATAGTTTAAATCCTATTTGTTTTCATTTTTTTTGTTGTCTAAGCCTCTGTAAGGAAAATCCGAGTCTGTTTGGCCATAGTATAGGTTATTGTTGGCTGAATCTGACTCAGGACCAAAAAAACCCCAAATCCAGAGTAGGTAGCACTTATCGGGCCTAAACAGGGGACCAAGTCACTCATTTAGGCCTCAAAGGCATGACCAGGTCGCCCTTTTCCCCCGAAAGGTGTGGCTTCCTTTAGAAAGGAAAAACGCTTCTGTTTGTGAAATCTATACGATCCCCTCACCTGTTTCCGAAAAATTTTGGCGACTCCCTCGCCACATTTGATCTGAAACGTGTGGTCTGTCACTCAGAATTTAATTTTCAATTTACTAAGGACTGTCATTGTGGCTCAGTCGCCTCTGTCAAGCACAATTGTAATGTCCCGGTTTTGACCCCGTTACATTAGATGTATATGATGTATATATTGTAATGATCATGGTGTGGAGCTAAAGGCTAAGGCCCCACCATTGATCAGTTATGCTATGTTTTGGATTTAAATTTGTCACCAATGGTATATCGGGGCATGCGGCATATATTATGTTGATCATCATGTAAATATGCATCTATAATTAAAATGAACACAACCAGCTACGGTCGCGGCAACTAAATCGAATGGGGCATGATTTTCTCAAGGATAAGGTGTAGGGGAAAATAGTTAAACCTTGGGCCATTTAGGGAAAAACCCATGTGTCTTCTTCCTTTGTATTATTCCAACCACTTCAGTTAATAATTTATGTTGGCAGCTGGGAGGAGTTATGGCAGTTAATGATTTTGAGGGCTGGGGTGGCAGGACTGTCAGTCCTCACCCACACGCACACTCTACCCATGATTTTGGCTATTCATCTCCTCACGCAGATATTTATCTTCACTCCATGAGTTGCGGAGCACCCACGAACTGCAAATTTACGTCCTTCCTGTTGTTTGTGCATCCATGGACAAAAACGAAGCTGTTTTTCCTCACGCAGGGCCTCCATTGTCTGTTCCTTTCCTTGCTGGGTCGAATTGTTTACCCATGCACAAGTATTCTTCTGTTTGGGGCACACATGGAGAGCTGAGAGCCATGCTCTTGCATCCACGACTGACTGTGAAGGGCCATTCACGTTTTTGGCTGTCTCACAGACTATTTGGGTCATTTTTCCCTGCTGTAAGTTGTGATCACTGATAGATTCGGGGCTGTAGTTTTCCCCATGTTGTGAATGTAATTACTGTTACGTTTGGGGGCTGTTGTAAATTCGAGTGAGAGTCATTTTGGCCATGATAGGGACAAGAATGCCTCATAATTCATTCTCCCTGTTTAAGCTGGGACAACTGACTTAATTGCCTGAGGGCAATTGTTTGTCTTCGGACTATGAGAGGAGCAGGGATGTTGTCTTAGTTTTGCTTGATAAACCTGGTGGCTGGAACCACATAGACATAGCTAGAGGGTTGTCCTTCTTCTCCATCACCCCTGAATAGCACTGGAAGGGAATGCAGGGCCTGAGGGACTGTGTAGCAGAGAAGGGACTGATTCCTTGTGTTGGGTGTGGATGGGTGTCTTAGAGGTCAGGCTAGTTCTGGTGTAGGTGTCCTTGGCTCTGTAATGAGCTCACCAGCTTAGCAATCTGCCTTCCCCAACTCCTTAATGGCCTGATAAACCCAACTCTGTTGGCTTGGCTGTGTGTTTTGTGCATCCCTGGCTATGTGTAAGCCTGCTAGTTCCCTTATTCCTTGGAGAATCATTCCCATCTCGGGGGTGGCAGCATTGCTGAGAGATTAAGGAGCACGCTGGCCTATGGTTGGGTGGAACGTTGCAGCGACGTAGCTGGTTGCGGATCGAATTCCTCATAAGATAAGTGATCTTGTGTATTTTACCTCTGCAATTCTATATTTACTGTTAATGATAATGAAATGAACATGTTGAAAGAATGCTTGTTTGAATGAATGTTGTTTTCCGCTGTGCTTCGTATTACATCTATGCATGTTTAAGCATTTTGTTTTATGAATTTTTAAGCCTGTACATGTTCATGGGCGGTTAGCTCGGTCTGATAAAGCTAGTAGTCGCGTCCTCTACGCCGATCGGAGGCATGGGGACGTGACAACAATAGTCCCATTTTTGTTTTCTGTTTCAGTCTATTGCAATTTCATGTACAAACAAAGTGTAAATTCAAAAAAAAAATTTGGTTAATGAATCTGGCCTAACTAAAACTAACTTAAAATCAAATCTTGCTTACCCTTCCTCCTTTACCCAGTCATCACCCTTCAAGGTATTCTGGGATAAGACGAAGGGCACAACTCATATAGTAATAGGCCCTTCACGGAATATTGTTCAAAACCATTAAAAACAGATGACTTGGAAGGTAGAGGGAGTAGAGAAGGAGGGATTCTCACAGTGCTAAGCGTCCTACCTGTTGACCAAACTTGCATCTGGGAGGTGACCTTTGGATCTATAGATGGGATTAGTCCCATTGTGTTGAGAGCCCAACACCTTCTCTTGGTTGAAGAAGAATATAGGTGCAAGGTAGTCACCTAGTTAGGCCATCACAATTCAGGGTAAAAATGGTATTTGTCTACAACATGTCTGATTATTTACTGCTATTATTTACAATGATATGAACTTGGTTCGATTATTTACTGCTATTATTTGCAATGATATGAACTTTGTGACATATTCATAAACCACTTGTAGCCACTTGATAGCAGAAAAACAGAAAGACATATACACCATACCACGTAATCAACCCTACTCAGTTCATGACACTGAGAGAGCCAGTAAAATTGATTAATTTACACTAAGTTCAAAAATCTGCAGTCTTTGAGGACATAAGTCCTTGACTACCTTAATCGTGAGAAGTACTTGGGCTCTACCTAGAAACTCATTATGAGGAGTACCACATGAATGCAAAAGTAGCGGGCTACTGAGAGGAATTATGAAGTGAAACGGGCAACAACCCCCACCGATTGAGTAGAACACTCATGAGGAAAAATACAAGCACTGTCTACTGACAGTCTTGGTGGCTGAGTTACCACCTACAACCAATAGGAAGCCATTTGAAACTGGGTCCAAAATATCATTCCCACCAGTTTGATACATAAATCTAACACAAATGATCCCCCATGCTCTTCCTCACTCCTAAGAGGTGAACCACCACAATTCAAAACATTGAAATGACACCGTCAAGACCATTCTTGATGACCTCTCACACCATCAGAAGGCCACACAGCCTTTGATTTAGATTCAGACCCATATCAGTCTGAACCAAACTTACACACAACACCATCAAACCCCATGGCTGGTGCAAACTTGGATCCATTTTCTAGCATATTATTCTCTAGTAGACCCATGTCCACACCCAAAATTATCACCAACAACCCTGTAGGTGGCCCTAGCATGGTCATGCAAACTATCATTAGTCAGCTTCCACCACCCATAGTAACCACTCAAGCTGTCCCACCTCCAACACTTGGGGGAAGTGCCCCTCCCACATACACTTCCCTTCCTGTCACACATAGGGGATGTGGCCCTTCCATCCACACTATCCCTCACACCACACTTGGGTGCATTGGCCCATCTACAATGGCACCACCAACACCCCCAGCTATGCAGGTACATTATGCACCTACAAACCCCACCACCATACCTTCCCCATATCACATCAACCTGGGGTCAAATCTCCCTTTCATGGCTTGTCTTAACTTGCCTAATTTGGCTCAACTAACAAATGACCCCGTCCGGCATCAAACCTTTTGGTCTCCCATGCCAACCAAAATTCCCTCAGACATTCCCAAGTTTGAAGGGAAGGCAGGGGAGTGTCCCCAAAATCACATCATGACATTCCATTTATGGTGCTCCTCAAATAGCATTGTAGATGACTCGATTAGGCTAAGACTATTCCAATGCACCCTCACAGGTGCGGCAACCAAATGGTACATTGAGCTACTGGAAGCCAAGTACCCAGATTTCAACTCCTTAGTTTTCATGTTTCTGCAGTATTTCCAACTCCCCGTCAGATATGACAAAGGGGTGGAAATATTGTTATACTGCTGCTAGAGCACCACGACACATATAACTGACCACATCCATGAGTGGCGGTGACATCGTAGTTTGTGCAAGATCCAACTTGATGACATGATTTTTTGGCATTAGAGGAATTGTGGGGTCTAAAATGGGCCTCCTAAGGAAAATAATAAAATAATAGTTAAAATAATAAAATAATAGTTATTAATTTTGGAGGAAGAATGAAAAAAACTACTTTTTGTGTTCATATTTTCGACATATCTCCCTTTGTTTTTACTCAAATTCTAAGTGGGAGAGCTCGTTGGATGTGAAATTTAATTCTAAATCCAATGAGTACCCACACTGCATACTTTTGACAGACCCTGCTACCCCAGAAACAAGAAATACCTAAAAAAATGTGATGATGACATCATCATCACATTTTTTCAGGTATTTCTTGTTTTTCGGGAAGCAGGGTCCATCAAAAGTATGCAGTGTGGGTACTCAATGGATGCAGAATTAAATTCCACATCCAACGAGCTCTCCCACTTGAAATTGGAGCAAAAACACAGGGGGATATGTCGAAAATACAAAAAAAAAAAGTAGTTTTCTTTTATGACAAATATGTCAATTCAACCATTATGGTTGACTCATTTTATTGAAATTCTATTGGTTCTTGAATTCCAACTCACAACAAATTATTTTGGCACATTTTCTTGTAAGGCCCATTTTAGACCCCAAATTTCCTCTAATGACTGGTTTCTCAAAACTTTGCTCCCACCCATAGGAAAGGACATCCCATCTGAATGTCCCCAATCTAAAGAAGAGGCCATACTGAAAGCCCAATAGTTTGACCTGATCTATGCATAGTCTGGATACCTCTACACCATCATTCTAGACACTCCCCGTCTGGCTACTTCCTACCAGGATGCACTAAGGGCATCCAATGCTACAAATGGCATCATAGGATCGGTCTCCCAACAGCCGCAGCACCATCCGACACCACATGTAGTTCGACCACAACCAAGCAACACTGCTAGTGTTTCCTACCAAAACCAAACTCCGGATTATGCTAGAATGATGTCCCAGTCCAGATCAACAACTTCTTGTGCACAACCTGCACCACCGCATCAGGCTCAGGCCTTGGCATGGTAGACAAAACAATACACGAGGCAAATGCCCACATTTGTGGCACTGTTGCCTACCCAAATTTATTATGCAACACCAGTGCAAGCGGTTCAAGCCACTTCCCCCACTCCACCTGCTCCGTTGGGACAAGTATTTGCACAACAAAACTGTCCCAACCAGCCTACCCCCAATAATCAACAAGGGCATGCCCAAAATAATCGACCCAGAAACCAAGCCAATAATCAACCGCAAGGAGGTGGTTAACAACCAAACCCACCAAACAATGCCACGGCAAACTGACCCGCCCAAAATCCCCCACGACCAAGGTTCAACAGGCCTCCAACTCTACAAATCAAGCCCAACCCAACCCTGCACCACAAGGACCTCCTCCTATGGTGCTTCAGAACCCATTATCGGTCCAAGGATTAGTGGCAACCACACCTCTTCCCCAACCCAATCCCAATGCTTCGAGGGCACCTCCCATAGCCAAAATAGGTGTCCACCACCTACTAGCCATGACAACTGAAGAGGTCAACCTACAAACTAGACGAAATTAGTATAGAACCACCACCAAATCCACTGACACATCAGTGGTATCTATGTCTAAATTGGTCAATGTACCTCTTCAGTTACCCCCTTTCCCCTGCTCCCCATACACTGAGTGGCCAATAACACCATGGCTAGAGCTGCAATTAACTATAGCATCATGGATAATTTGGCCCAAACACCGATGACCATGTCTGCTCTGGAGGTACTCCAAATGTGCCCAACACAACAGAAATCATTACTAGATTCCCTTGGGGCCGTACACCCCTCCAACTCCAAGCTGATCACATTTGACATGGAGAATAGATAATCACACATGCCATCCACCATCGCCTTCCAAATCCCAGTGTCTGTCCAGAACTTGGTTGTGCACTAGTGCATAGTAGATGAGGGGGCATCTACGTGCGTTATGTCCACCCTAGTCTAGCAAAAACTTGGATCCCCAATTCTGTAACCATCCTCCACAACTCTACAAGTTTACGATGGCCATCCCACTAAATCCTAAGGAATCCT
Source organism: Pseudotsuga menziesii (assembly GCA_001517045.1). Classification (NCBI taxonomy): domain Eukaryota; kingdom Viridiplantae; phylum Streptophyta; class Pinopsida; order Pinales; family Pinaceae; genus Pseudotsuga; species Pseudotsuga menziesii. Next base: position 507,708 of record LPNX010867003.1, read on the forward strand.
CCCCCATGTCCCCATCACATTAGTCAGGAAGACAGTGCTGATCAACATAGAGGTTGTCAACTCTCAACTGGACTATAACATTCTCCTCGAAAGAAGTTATATGTATGCCATGAGAGTTTTCGCATCAACTGTCTTCCATCTCATGATGTTCCCCCATGAAGGGAAGATTGTGACAGTTGATCAGCTCACTTATCACAATCCGCAAGGGTTAATGACACTCGCCAACATTATCCCTACCATCACCACCATTGAGCCATAAGGGATGACCATACATACCATTGTCATCCTTGCAATCAACACCATGGTTGACAACACACTAGCCTCCCTATTGTTGAATGTGGGCCTTGGGTTGTTTGTCGATACCACCATGACAACTCATTTCCCCTTAATGTCACCACCACCAACATAAAATGAGACTGCAGAATTGTGCATGGTCTTATATAGCACCGCTGCACCCAAACAACAACCGCAGCCATAGCCCCAACCAGAACCACAACACCGTCCGCAACCGCAACATCAACAATAGCTGCAACATCACCCATAGACAGAGTATTACATGTAGCTGCAACATCACCCATAGCTGCAGCATTACGCGCAGCCACAACCACAACCGCACCTCCACATACAACCAACAGGGAGTTATCTAGGCTCCTCACCAGTCCATACAATTCCCTTCGTCTTTCCCCCACCTGGTGTCATGACCAAGCCAGTAATGGCTACCCTCAACCTGCTCAACTTTACATTAGGAATTTCGGTGTGGTTTCTTGATCCACCAACTCAACCATCGATACCCCAGATAGTCTTAACGCCTGTGAATCCCAATACGGTTGAGTCCCATCCTCCACCCAGTCCGCAAAAACCAACCACCACATCCGCACCTACACCGCCCCACCCGAAAAGGGCCAGGGGGAAGAATGCCAAATCCACCGCAGAACCTCGACAGATCCTGCCTTGCACCGTCTATGAACAATAGGGCCATCCAACTCAAAATTACCTTAAAATTCCAATGATCCATGCACATTTGGATGCCATGGACACAACCAAAAACCTTCCCGTGGTTGAAATTCCAACCGCACCAATAGTCAGAAACAAGTCACTTAGAACAAACCATGCTTGCGCTCTCTATGTTCTGTATGGACATTATTCTCACAATTGCCAAGACTTGACCAAATTTCGAATGGATTTACCCGACCTCCGTCAACATTCCCTAGATTCTGAGATCACCCTGATCGAATAATTTCATCCCCCACCTCCTTCTTCAGACACCATGTCCATTTACATGATGTCTAGTTTAACTGACCCGCTCATCTCCACCTCCAACAACGGTCCATCAGACCTGTCTCTTTGTTGCTTCCATAATGATGAGGAGATACTTGAAGCTTTAACCCCCCTGGAATACCCATGGGATGACATGCACCATTGCTCATTCTTCCTCCCCAAAGAACTTGTGTCGCAATCTGACCAGTTTTCTATGGAAACCAAAGATTTCATCCATGGGAAAGTCGACTGGTTCAAGAACCCCATCTCGGCACTAGATTCCTTCAAATAAGGGAACATGGTCAACATATCACCCACTGTCAAAATCAACATCTCAACCAATCCTGAGATTGTTGAAGAAATCATGCTGGGGGCATCTTGCTCCCCAAAAGAGGTTGCTGCCTACAAAGCTCTCTTCTAAGAATTCTACGACATCTTCGCTTGGTCCTACACTGAAATTCCTGACCTAGATCCATCCATCATGGAAGACCACATTGACACATGGACTGATGTGGCCCTAGTATGACAAAAGCAACAGCCCATCCATGCTTCCAAAGCGGCTGCGGTTAAAGCCATGATAGAGAAGTCGCGCACAGCCGGCTTCATCTACCCCATTGCCTACACCACTTGGGTTTCTAATCCTATTCTTGTGAATAAAAAACAGGGTACCATTCACATTTACAAAGACTTTCGTGACCTCAATAGGGAATGCCCCAAAGACAACTTCCCAACACCCTTCATCGATCAGATTATCGATGCATGCACCGGACATGAGGCCTTTTCCTTCATGTATGGGTTTTCCGGCTATAACCAAATCCAAATCCAAAAAGAAGACCATTATAAGACAACATTCACAACCATGTCAGCTCTTTGCCCCAAAGGCATTGCCGCAGCTGTCAGCTCTTTGCCCCAAAGGAAAGAACCCCCCCTGCACCGTTACACCCCGTAGTCACAGTCAGTCCCTTCTACAAATCGACAATTGACTTAATGACAATCAACCCTGTCTCGGCTAATGGTCATAAATAAATCATTATGGCAGTTGATTACTTCACTAAGTGGGCCAAGGCCATGCCCACATTTGATTCCAAAGATGAAATCACAACATGCTTCTTCTTTAACCACATTATTTCACAATTTGGTGTTCCTAAACAATTAGTCTCAGATCATGGAGCACACTTTCAAGACGCCATATGGGATGAACTGTCAACCATGTTGAAATTTGAATACCAGTACTCATCATTCGACTACCCCTAGGGAAATGGCCAAGTTGAAGTAGTCAAGAAAATCATCAAAACAATGCTCCAAAGGATGGAAGGAAACCATAAAACCAATTGGCATCACATGCTATTCTCTGCACTATGGGCTTATTGCACATCCACAAAAACCGCATCCGGTTTCACTCCTTTTTGCATAGTACATGGCGTTAAATCAGTACTCCCTATAGAGTGGAAAATCCCATCCCTCTTCCTCGTAGTAGAACTTCTCTCTGACACTTCACCTTTAGAAGAATGACTCCTCCAACTCAAGAAAACCATAGAATACCATCGAGCTGCCCTCCAATCCATTGAAGTAGTGAAAACAAGGTCAAAGGTCCACTATGACTCCCATGTCCACTGTCGCACCTTCATTGAAGGTGATATGGTTCTAGTCTATGACCAACCCGATGACAAGTTGGGAAAAGGCAATTTCGAGTCAATGTGGTATGGCCCATACGTCATCCACCGTTGCCTCGAAAAAGGGGCATACACGCTCATTGACTCTGATGGACAACTCTTGGAGAACCCCCACAACAAGCTCTACCTTAAGAGATTTTATGCTTAACATCACCAATGAGTCACTTTATTTTCTTTTCTTTTTTTCAACATTTTTTTACCACAAGTCAGGAGCAACACCATTTAGTTGCTACTCCAAATTCACTTGGAATCAGTTCGAGACACCTCTCACACCATCGGGTTCTCATGTTTAACAAATAAATTTCAGGACCGTTTCTCGAAAGCTACCTTGATTTACGAGCCACAACATGGCGATCCAAGTGTCTGTGGACCTGTACTTGTATCACTCTTTGCTATCGCTATTCATGCGGGTTTTCAGGCCACTGCCTATTAAGGGACTCCATTTTTAGTTTTGTTTTGTATTTTAACACATAGTTGTCTGCTCCATCCACCGCACCTTACGCGGACCTCTAGACCATTGTCCACAAAATGATTTATTTTTCTTGCATGTATTGGGCATATAAGTTCCCCCAAACTTTCACTCACATCACATGTAGTCACGTCCGTCCACTGCAACTCACACACAGCTCTCCTGACCTCTGTTTGAGGACCACCTCGGTTTGCGTGCCTCTGCCGTATCGACTCGCGAGCCTCTACCATGATCTATCCCACACATGTATTGGTATGTTTGAGAGCCTTCTACTCTGTACATACTGCGCGGATGACCTTTGGACCACTGTCCATCGTCTTGACATGGGGCACCGCTTGTGCCACCGCAATCGATTGAACATACTGGAGTTTTGTTTAAGATCTTTTCTGACTCCTAAAAACAATGAAAATATAGCCGAGTGCAGCTGCTTCCTTTCCCGCTAGCTAAAGTATAGGAAAGGGCGTCTGCATCATCTCTTTTTCCTCCTTTTATGGACTATGTAGACCATCAAATGAAAAGGACCACCTTGGCGTATTCAAGCCAAGACCGTTCCCTGCTACATACTTTTATGCTTTCTCGGGTAAAGGGGCCGTACTTTACGAAAAATATCACCATGGGTTGTCATTAAGCTCTTTTCCATCCTTCTCATCAAGAAACTATTACTGAGCAAACTTGGTTTCATTCATGCTCGTAAAAGTATCTGAATGACCATCCCGTCAGTATAGGTTTAACCTTTTCCGACCTGATTGGACTACCAATGGTAAAGATGTCTCTCATCCCCTACCAGATGGGCGAGCTCTCTTACGTATACTTTTATCCTTTTTTGGGAAGAGGAGACTACCAATGAAAAAGAGCCCCCACTGGACTCTTCTTCGTGCTTTCAGACTCTCTAAAATTGAAATCACCTTTGAGCATTTACGTTCTAGGGCTCGCCAAAAATCCATGATATTGTACCATAATGGTCTCTCTAGACACCACCCCACAAAAATTAGTTTGGAAGCATTCCCACTTTGGGTCGCCTTTGTTTAGAGTAATCTGTAATGTGTCTTCCTTGGATCCCATCAATATCAAAAGTATCCACCTACCCCAAGTATTTCCCATCTGTAGTGTCATTCCCGGTATTACAACTATGATCCCATTTCCATGAGTCAGTTTCATTTGCTGCCTGGTCCACCCTGCCGTCATACTCTTAACAAAGGAATTTTGAGTCTACCACACTCCCCCTTCCCATGTTTGTTATAGCTCAAAATGACACATCTCTTCCTGTGACCACTTTCCCATGATTCCGTTGCATGTCGACACTTCCATGACGACACTTCATGAAAAGTCACTAAAAAAACACCTAACTTGGAGGACTGATATATTGATTTTTGTAACTCTGTTTGACCTTATCTCTACACCGTTGGAAAGATATTTATGTTTGCTAAAAATTTATAGAAGACACCAATGTTTGAAAATGCCCAAAACATTAGAGGAAATTTGGGGTCTAAAATGGGCCTTATAAGAAAACGTGCCAAAATAAGTTTTTGTGAGTTGGAATTCAAGAACCAATAGAATTTCAATAAAATAAGTCAACCATAATGGTTGAATTGGCATATTTGTCATTAAAAAAAACTACTTTTTTTGTTCGTATTTTCGACATATCTCATTGTGTTTTTACTCAAATTTCGATCGGGAGAGCGCGTTGGATGCGGAATTTGATTCCGCATCCAACGAGTACCCACACTACATACTTTTGACGGACCCCGCTACCCCAAAAACAAGAAATACCTGAAAAAATGTGATGATGATGTCATCATCACGTTTTTTCAGGTATTTCTTGTTTTTGGGATAGCGGGGTCCGTCAAAAGTATGCAGTGTAGGTACTCGTTGGATGCGGAATCAAATTCCGCATCCAACGAGCTCTCCCAATCGAAATTTACGTAAAAACACAGGGAGATATGTCAAAAATACGAACACAAAAAGTAGTTTTTTTCTTTCTTCCTCCAAAATTAATTAATATTATTTTATTATTTTAACCATTATTTTATTATTTTAACTATTATTTTATTATTTTCCTTAGGAGGCCCATTTTAGACCCCAAAATTCCTCTAATGATACCTTAAAAATATTTTTTTTGTCTATACACGACTTACTCTCTATAGTACCTGCGTACGTACGCGAGTTGCTCATATACGCGACTTTCTATATTGGCAACCCGCGTGTATTTCTCATGTACGTGACTGTTGTTTCAGAAACCCACGTACGCCTCTTAAAAATGTCAAAAAACATGTCTTTTGAATTTCAGGTAGTTTGGGTAGTTATGCAACAGACTCCTTCAGTTGTAACTACTTTATCTTCGCCCCTAGCTCTTCCTTAAGCATATAAATAGAGGTAGGGAGGTCCATGAGAGGGGAATTGAATCTTTGCATTGTTATGCTGGAGGATTTGGAGCTCTCTTTGCCCACACATTTTCCCTAGTGATTGTTGGGCTATCTGGGCAGACCCGAGTTTTACCTTTAACTTCGCACCAACAAAAGACCCACAGTGTTGGCCCTTTCGGCAGCAGCCTACGAACATGCTAGAGTCTCACCCGAAACATCTATGGGGTGCCGCAGAATCAGGTTTCTGCAAGAAGAAGAGAGAATCTTACTGTACCTTTAGTCTTTAACTATTAATAATCACGTAACACAATGCTTGTATTATCAATTAAGTAACTTCGCGATTAGATAAACAAACAGTTACTTGCACAGCCCTTATCTGGGAATTCACAACGAAGCTAGTTATTAACAGCAATCTTACTTTATCAGTTATTTACTTAGCAGTGCATAAAATATAATAACAAATCAACACAAATGAACCACAACACTAGATGTAACGTGGTTCACCCCCAGTGTAGGGGTTACGTCCACAGAACTGTGTTTTATTCAACTCTTTACAACTAAAACGACAGTTCTAATCTGCGCACTCAGCTGTAGATCGTTTCAGTCCTCAAATTCGCGCACACAGCAGCAGACCTCTGTGCACACAGCTGTAGATCTTCCTTTTCACCAAAAAACCCTCTGCACACACAACTGCAGAGGTCGTCCATGCACACAGCTGGGACTTAACCTTCTTACAAAAACCATTATACAATCTCTTATCTTCACAATACATTAGCTTCATAAGATAATCATTAAAGACCTAACCCTACTTCTTTACATAAGTGCCTATTTATATAGCGCACTATTACAAAACCATGGATTTACACCATGGGTGCCCAAAACCCTAACCCTGGATTTAACCCAAGTGTTAATTACAAAAAGGGGGTTTCGACCCACCCGCGACACCCCTAAGACTATTTTAGGCCGTAACTCTGCTTACACTTCCATAAAAACTGTGGAGTTACCAAAACTAAGGACTCTTAGGGTCGGAGCCCCAATAGGCCCCTAAGACTCACTTGTGCCCCGTCACGGGGTACTCTGCGACTCTTCTGGTGGGAGAATCTTCTTTGCAAGGACATGGAAGGCACTGTTGAGGTTGTGTATAATGTCATCAGCTGCTTTCTCTTTTTCCACCTGTTTGTGTCAGAAATTGTTACTAAGGCTAGGGTAACAAGCCAACACAATCTCAAGAGAAAAAACTCAATTCAAACTATGGTTTAGGGTTCTGTTTATGTGTTTTTGGTTGTAAGCTTCAAGATCATGCAAGGAATACATTCAGAGTAAAAGCAACAACTAGATCATAGACATAAACTGATAAAGATGCCCAAACATATCACAAAAATCCAACAAAGATACTATGATGTGGTTCATACATTAAAAGATAAGCATTACCAGAAAAAGACATCAACTAGCAATGAAATTACCATTCAAGAAGCAAAACATGCTCAATAACAAAGCCAACATAGACAAAATGTGGGGAAAAGAGTCATATATCACATTATTTCATCAGTAAATGTATATGAGAGTTACAGTACCAGTTCTTTGAACAAGTCTGATAGTACAAGCAGCTAGCAGACCTCCTGATGCTCCCAAAATCAAGAACCCTCACAATGTCTAGCTAACTCATTTAAATAGGAAAGTTCTCCCAAAATTAGTTAGGTTTCACCTCCTAACTACCTCCATCGGGTCACTAAGTAGGTAAAGCAAAAAGTGACTTTTACAAAATTACATGATTGCTAAAAATAGCAAATGCTTAACAAAAAGTGTTTTTCAAAAATAACCACTAACTAAAATCAGTTTCATATCTTCTTAGCTGCCTCAACAAGAAGTGATATTCCATCAAGACTTCGAGCCCTTTTCTTAGCTCTTTTATCCTTTTTATCCTTATCAGTTATCCTTTTCTGCAAGTCTTCATTTTCCCGTTGTAAATGATCAACACTCTTCTCCAGCTTTGCACAGTACCTGTCAGTAACTCTTTTCCTGCTAAGGACTTCCTTGGAAAATTCTGACAGCTCCAAAAAACTTTTATGCATATCCTGCAACTCCTCTACGAGCTCTTTATTAACTTTGAATAATCCATCATTAGTTTCTTGCAGGTGCTTCATGTGTTTCCTGTATCTCTGAATATTTTCCTGTACATCCTCTTCATCAAAATTTGGGATCTCTGATATATTGTCATCCTACATTAAAAGATCTGAAAAATCAACATGAACAATTGATTCTTCTAAATATCCTGCTTGCTTGAGAATATCTTGATCCTCTTCATCCAATTCATGATCTTCAAGAGTATCTGCCTTTGCTTTATCTTCTTCCTGCTGCTTGGTAAGTCTATCTTTAATTTCAGAAATTATTTCAAATAATTCAGACCTAGGCTGTTCAATTTCTCCTACTAACTGTGATCTTTTGGTCTCTGCAGGTTGGGGAGAGGAGGAAGGCTTGACAGTTCTCTTTCCCTTACCTTTACTCCTCTTTTTAACAATTTCTGTTTTTTCACTAGAGGAAGAACTAATCACCACAGCTTCCTGTCTGGACTCTAGTTTGGGGTTAAGTAGTTTTTCATGTTCCATCTCAGCTTGTTAGTAGGTCTGGTTTTCGGTCTTCTGTATGCAGCTACATTTATCATTTTCTTCCTCTTAGATTTTGCTGATTTTACCCTTGACATAGGAAAGTCTCCATATGCTTCTGTACTTGGCTCTGTCAGAACAATCTGTTGTTCATCCTCCAATAAATATCCTTCATATTCAGATAATATGGTAAGAGGGCTCCTTTGTTTAGTTTGTAATTCCTCTTCAGGAGTAACAGCTCTCTCTTTATCAATAGTCCTAGCTTGTTTAGAATGTGCTACTGGTGGTAATTTCAGACAAGGCTGCACTTCTTCGCCTGCAAACAATGAGTACTTGTTTCTCATGGAATCTGAAGCCACTTTGAGCTGGCTGTCATCCTTTACTTGTTCTGCTACCTGCTCTGTCACCTTCTTGGCTTTAACCTCATCTTTACTTGTAGATTTGACTGAGTGACCTAACTTTTTGATCATTACCTTCCCCTTATCAGTATGCCTTTTAGGCTGCTGATCTTCTTTTTGAGGATGAACATCTGACCAAAACAAAAAGAAATCCCAAGTCCTTCCCTCATGCTGCAACACTGTGGTGATGATCAGTTTGATGAGACCATGGTGAAAAAGTGACTGGGAGGTGTGATCATCATTTTGCTTTATCTTGCTTGACATCTTCTGCAGGATTTTTAAGAAAAAGAAGGGCAAGTTCATTTTAGAAACTCCTACTATGTGTTGCAAGAACCTGAAATGATATTTGAAGACAAATGAATATCTGCCTTCACAGTTCACATAACTTTGAAGTATCCTTATGGGCTCAATCCACTCCTTCCTGAAATTTTGAATGAGGATACCCTTGTTCCAGTCAGGAGTCACATTAGGCAATAGGTATCTTTGGGGTTCAAACTCAAAAGGCAATTTTTTAAACCAATGTTCCCCCTCATTGCTGATCTCAGTAGCTTCTGCTATTAACTCCATAGTCAATTTGAATTTCAAAGCATCCATCATAATCATATCATCTTTGAGTCCCTTAGCAAACTTGCAGGACACCTGAGCATTGAAACCATCTATCTTCTTGAAAAACTTCAACCAACCTGCCTGCTGAAACAGTTCTGCACAGTCAGGAAGCTTCTGAATCTAGGTTAGGTCTGTGGGCTCAGCCCTGTTGACCTTACCACTTCTGCCACTTTTCCCCATATTCTTCTTTCAGTAAACAGAAACAGTCTGGCTTTAGGTTTCAGAAATGTTTTGTAACTGGTTTGTTGTTATTTGAACTCCTTCTCAATCAGTTATGTACTCCTGGACAGGACAGCAATGTCAATGTTCCCTTGTCTTCAACCATACAACCAGGTTTGAATATAGGTATACTATGAGACAAGATCAATCATAAGTGAAAACTTTCATAAGAACAATATGGCTCTGCTTAATTTTCAAACTGCACCATCAGGCATAATGTCGAACTGTTTCAGAATATCAGCCACTCAAATTCCTTATTTTAGGGTTTAGGAGAAAACAGTCTGATGTGTATTCAAAAATTAGCTCCTCCTTAGTACAACTGATTCAAATCACCGAAGACAGCACTTTGCTCAATTTGTAATGCTCAGGCTATTCAATATAATTGCAGACTGCCAATGAAAGTGGTTGCTCTATCTTCAGTATTTGCTCCTCCTTCTATGCATCAAAACAGCTTCGATCCTCAAACTCTAAATCTCTGACTGCTTCAGATTTTGCCAGAGTAACATCACATCATAGGCTTATTAGACCCATCGGAGACTATCTGTATGAGAAAAGAGAAAAGCACTAGTGTTTGCAATATATTCACCCTAGTCACAAAAAGTCATTCAAAACTGGATATGAAATCCAACATGTTCTCCAAGCAATTGAACATGGTTCTTCAAGCAAGTGATTTCACAAATCATAACAATTTCAACAGCTTTCAAACCAGTTGAACAAACCAACAAAACACCTTCTGTGAGTCCTCTCAATGCTATTTTCTATAGATTCTGGTTTACACTGGCATTAGGTCATGAAAAGAATCCATCCAATTAGCTCATTACAGTCAGTATTCATCAATTTCAGAGTTTCTCGAATAGGTTAGAGAGCAAAACATAAAAAACCTTCCTTTGAACTGTCCTCGAAATTCCAAAAGTGGATGCTTCAAACTTAAGGTTATTATGGTACTCTGTTCATGCAAATTCTCACTAATAGCTTCAGATAGCTATTTCTAGGTTGAATGGTTCATTTTAAAACCTATTCTAACTTCTGCAGCAATCAATTTCTTCAAAATAGCCTCCAGCAAGAAAAACCCAATTTCTTCAATTAGACGGGTTTGTATTGAAATACCTGTCAATTTTCCAACTGCCACGGTTTATACCTTTGTTTTAGGCTATCAACGGTCTCTCCTTACGCGTACAGGTGTCTCCATGTAATTTCCTTGACTACAAGTAAGCGAATTAGGAAGCCCTAATTTTCGCTGGCTGAAATAACGCTGTCTCCATTCCACAGAAACAAATTCCTCCTTTCAAGCAGTTAAATCTTCTTTACAAACACTCCTCTCTTATAATAATGCGTATAGAAAGAGAAATTTGCCAGCTTAGACCGGAATTTGCTGATTTCTGTCCAACTGATTCCGCATATTATGCAATGATGAGCCTGCTCTATTTCGTGACTGATAACCAACTAAAATCATGCTTAAACTGCAGTAAACACGTGTTAAAACACTCTCACAAGGAGATTAGTCATTCAGATACTGCAATCATGATCGTAATCCGTTTAAAATTTGAAAAAACAAAGGGCCGCGATATTCTTGTAGCGCGCCCTTTGTTAAATTTTCATCCAGCACTACAAGAATAGTTGCTAGGCCAAATTTTCGTTGTTTTGCAACTTTAAGCTAATTTGTCGGAGGTTTTAAAAGCTGCTTGGTTTAAGAAACAAGTCTAACTGTTCTCTAAACACATTAATGAATCAACCTTGAGAATATGACCTTTTTTAACCCCCTTTAAAAATATAAAAAACCATCAAAAATCAAATAAAACCTAAAAGATTGGGCTCAAAAACTTATTCAATCACCCATAGAGTTTCTAAGGAGACCAAAACTAAAACTTAAAACCAAAAATTTAACTGAGATAGATTGAAAAACAAACCAAAACTGGGGAAAATAAACCAAAAATGGAGAAAAAATTACTGACTTAACATCTGGCTCCAGTTGCGGGATGAAGTCCTCCCTGCGAGGCTTCAAGAACTTGTAGACCAGTGCCTTCTGTCCTTTATTCACCTAACTGCAAACTTCCATTGGGCTATGGAGTCTTTATTCAACCTCACTCACACCGGTATGTACAATGAAGAGTGAAAATGATCTCATAAACTGTAAAAATGCTTGAGGAATCGCCCATTAACAGGGCTGAGCAATTCCTCACCTTCCAAGGACTGCAAGATGAATGTATTATTTTCCAAAATTTTTGATATCAGAAAGGGGCCAAACCAAATATTATTAAATTTGCCATGCTTACCTTTCTGTTCCTTTCTTGCATCCCATCTTAAAACCAACTCACCTTCTGAAAAAGTATGCTCTTTAACTCTTTTGTCAAACCTATTTTTTACCTTAGCTCTGTACAGCTAAGCTTCTTTGTCCACCTTCTCTCTATGCTGCTACAACTCTATCATCTCAAAGATCCTCCTTTGCATGTCATCTGGTTCCTCTTGAGAGTTTTGGAGGAATTTCATCACTGGAATCCCCAACTGAACGGGGAACACTTCCTCTGTGCCATATACTAGCTGAAAAGGAGAAGTACCAATGGGCTGCTTTACTGTAATCCTGTCTTCCCACAATGCATATTTCAGCATTGAATCCTAAGACCTTTTGTTATGTTTCAGCAATTTCTTAATGCTTTGAATGACATTCTTGTTGGATGATTCAGCCTGGCCATTTCCCTGAGGATAATAGGGAGTTGAGTGTTTCAAAATAATGCCATTTTTCTCACAGAAAGCCACCATTTCCTTGGATTTAAATGCTTTGGAATTATCAGTTATTAATCTATGTGGGCAGCCAAATCTACTCAGGATATTGTCTTCAATGAACTCCATAATCACCTTATCAGTAGCATTCCTTGTAGGAATGGCTTCTACCCACTTTGTGAAGAAATCTGTAGCTGTCAGAATCCAATGATGTTGTCCGGAAGATGCTGGATTTATCTCTTCAATAAAATCCAGACCCCATTGCTGAAAAGGGGCATTAACTGTAATAGGCTTCAATGGCAAGGATAATAATTTTTGTTTACCTGCAAATTTTTGACAGGGTATGCAAGCTCTTACCTGCTGGTAAACATCTGAGAAGAGGGAAGGCCAATAGTATCCAGCTCTCAAAATTTTGTAAGCTGTGGTTTTCCAATATTTATGCCCTCCACAAGCTCCTTCATGAGATTCTGAAATTACTTCCCCTATTTCAGGTTGATCTAAACACCTTAACAAGATACCTCCTGGGTCTTTCCAAAACAATTTATCTTCCAGCAAACAATATTTAGTAGCTTTCAGTTTCAGAGATCTGGCAGCCTTCCTATCTAAGTGTTCTGGGCATTACAAAAATAACAGGAAATAAACAATATCAGCATACCAATCTGAATATGAATAAGAGTCCATGATTCTTTCTTTCTCCAGCATTGCTTGCTTTCCTTCGGGTACCAATTCTTCTGCCATAACATGTAATCCTAGTGCTTGACAATTTGAGTCAGCCAGCAGTTTGGCCAATCCTTGTCCTTTGACCAGCTTTGTAGGTCTGATTTCTACCTCATATTCCATAATCTTAGCAATCCACTTTCCCTTCTTTCCTTCACTGTCAGGCTGTGTTAGAACATCTTTCACTGCTGCATTTGGAACAAATGAAATCACCTTTGAATGAAGAATATAAATTCTGAAAAATTTCAGAGCTTTCACCAGAGCATAGGCTTGTTTTTCCAGAATGTTGTACTTCAGTTCAGAATCCCTGAGAGTCTTACTGAAAAAGGCAATGGGCTGCTCTAGTCCTTCCTTGTTTTTCTGAAGTAAGACACCTGCAATTGTATCTGCTGAAGCAAAAGAAAAAGTGAGGAACTCCTTGGTAAAATCAAGACTTACCAGAACAGGTGCTTCAGTCAGAGCCACCTTGATTTTTTCAAAAGATGCCTTTGATTCAACAGTCCATTTAACTTCTTGGTCCTTCTTTAACATTGTTGTGATTTGTTTGATGGTCTTAGCAAAATTTGGAATAAACCACCGCAGAAAATTTATCTTTCCAATGAATTATTGCACATCCTTCTTACTCCTGGGAAAACTAATTTTCAGTATTGCTTGTACTCTCTCAGGGTCAATTCTAATGCCATCAGCAGACACCAAGTGACCCAACAATCTGCCCTCTTGAACAGCAAAATGAGATTTCTTGGGGTTTAAAAAGAGTCCAAATTTTCTGCATTTCTGAAAAGTTTGCCTCAAATGTTTTAAGTGCTCATCATCAGACTGTGAGAACACTGTAATGTCATCTAAATAGATAACAACAAATTTATCTTTCTCACCTACAAATGCAATGTCCATTGCCCTCTGAAAGGTTGCTCCAGCATTCATCAGACCGAAGGGCATCTTGTCATACATGAAGGTTCCCCAAGGGGTGGTAAATGCTGTCTTTTCCTTATCATCCGGATGCATGGCAATCTGATTGTAACCTGAAAACCCATCCACCATGGAAATCCTCTGTGCTCCAACAACCTGCTGCAATACTTGTTCAATCTTGGGAAGAGGATAGTTGTCTTTTAATGAAGACCTGTTGAGATTCCTGAAGTCAACACACAGTCTTGACTCCCCATTCTTTTTTCTGACAGGTACAAGATTTGCAACCCAGGAAGATTACCTGAGAGGCACTATTATCTTAGTATCCAGCAACTTCTTTATCTCTTTTTCAATTACTAGAAATAAGGCTGGATTAATTCTTCTCAATTTCTGTCGGAAAGGCTTAACATTGGGCTTCAAGGGAACCTTATGCTGAATGATTGCTGTGTCATAGGTTCTTAATTCTTCATAGGACCATGCAAATACATCCACATGTTCTTTCAAAATCTTGATATATCTGCTCCTTTGTTCAGCTGACAGAGATTTAGAAATTTTTACCATTCTTAGGTTTTCTGCAGTACCAATATTGCAATCCATTACATTTTCTTCAGAAGATTGTACCACTGGCTTCGATGGAGTGTCATCTTTGGTAAAAATTCTTTCTAAAGGCACCAAACCTTTAGGGATAAAATTACTCTTCAACTCAATGATCTTATGACCTGCAATCTTACCTTCGGGAAACTCATTTTCAGCAAAAACATTTTCAGCAGACTCACTTTCAGTAGACTCACTTTCAGCAGACTCATCATCTTGTTCTTCTCCTTCATCCTGATCAATTTGGGCATTGTAAAACTCATCTGTAAGCTCAAGGAATCTCTTAATTTCAATATCATCTTCAAAAACCCTCCAGTTTTTTACATTGTCAGGGACACGTGGTCTATATCTTACTTCTATTGGATATCTTAGCTGGGTAGTTTTTGGAATTCTGAAGTATGTAGCTGCTAGAGCTAATGAATCTGCAGTTTCATTGTAATTTTTGGGAATATGAGAGATGTTAAATGCTATGAAGTAATTTTCTAACATCTCCCATACCTCATTCCTGTAGATCTTCAACAAACCCTGCTTTACTTGATATTTGTTCTTCACCTGTTGAACAACTAATTCAGAGTCGCCAAAAACAGCAATTTGTTGAATGCCTAAGTCTTTTGCAGCCTTGAATCCCAGTAGCAGCGCTTCATACTCAGTAGTATTGTTAGTAGTAACAAATTCCAATTTATACATGAGTTTCACTGTCTCCCCTCCAGGAGAAATTAGCAAAACTCCAGCTCCAGCACCCTCTTTGCAAGAGGATCCATCAAAATACAGCTCCCATAATGCATCTTCTTCTTCTCTGCTGTGTTTTATGGGTGGATCTTTTTCCACTTGTAATAAACCACCTGAATTGTCTTCATCAGAAAAATTTAACATGCAAGTACCAAGATCTTTATCAATAGAGTACAATGGATGATTAGTGGGGTTTTTATCATCTGTGACAATGTAGGAAAACTATAGTTCTCTGTAAAGTATCCTATTTTCTCCACCAAAAACAGGAATGGTGGCATAAGAGAGATCCATCTGCAATGTTCCTCCTACCTTCTTTGCCCAGGATCTTGAAAGAAGCATACCAAACTTGGGTGTGATATCAGCTACAACAACATCCATTATGACACTCTTCATGGGCAGCTGAGTAAGGTTAACAACCATTTCTTTAATTACCCCTAGACACTTGACAGCTCGGGAATCAAAGGCATATAAGTCATGGTAAGGTTTGGTAATACTGAGACCAAGGGCTTCCATCACAGCTTTAGGCATTAGGTTATGGGATGATCCAGAGTCTAACAAGCAATTATGAATCATTTGGTCATGGACAGTCAAGGTAACATAGAAGGGAGGGGAAGCACCAGCTTCATTTTCTGTTTTCTCAGCTAGGGAAGAACCAATAAATATTTTTGGGCTCTCTTCTTGCAGATTGATAGTATCAGAAACAGGCTGACCACCAGCAGAATTCATAACCTTTAAAACTGTTTGTTTATAAGATGGATTCTTTATAAGTTCAGTCAATGGAATAGGAATTTTCAATTTTCCTAATTCAGTTTCCAAATTGAAATTCTGAGCTGACCTGTTTACCTCTTCAATTTCAGCATTCTTCTTGGACTTTTCTGCATGCTGCCTCTTCTCTGTGACAGGATCAGCCACTTGTTTATCAGGAACATTTGCAGCTGGAACATTTGCAGCAGGTACAACAGCTTTTTTCTTGGGAGCTTGGACTACTTGTTTCGGACCAGATCTGAGATTAATGGTCTTTTTAATTCCATTCTGATTAGCAGTTGCATTTACAGCAGTTTTCTCAAACTCTAAATCATCTTCAACTTCATACAAATCAGCATCATAAAATTCAGAATTTAGAAAATCTTCTTCTGTTACAAAACCTGTGGATAAACCATCCCCAAAGTGATTCATGTCTTGATCAGTTTCGGTCTCCTCAAAGAGGAGCTGTTCATCAACCTCTTCTTCATCAGCTAAATTATTCTGAAAAGGTGGGGGCACTTTTTGCTCTTCATTCTCTCTCCTTTCCTGCTGAATGTCATTATTTCTTCGCTCCCTTGGCATGAATCTAGGAGCAAACTGCCTCCTGAACTGATTTGGATTATTTGGATTTCTTTGAGCTTCTGGGGCAGCTTTGGGAGAATTCTTTTCAAGTTCTAATTTGTTCAGCTTGGTAGTGAGAACCTTCACAAGTTTAGCCATTTCATCTATTTTGGCTTCAGTAGACTGAGGTGCAGCACTTGTTGAAACAGCCTCCTTCTTTCCTTTTCTTTCATATAACTGTTGAGGTGTTTCTTTTTTAAGTTTATTTGAAGCCAGTAAGTTTGATTCCACCTCCAATGCTGCATCTTGCATGTTCAGCAAAGAGACAGCTCTTCTTTCTCTGAGTAACAATGAAAATTCATGGTCAAATGCATTTGCATAAGTCAGTTTGGCTGATGTTTCAGTAGGTTTGATCTCTGCTGGAATCCTACTATACATCTTATTAAATCTTTTTGAGAAATCAGCAACAGTTTCATCCTTCTTTCTTCTAAGAGCACCAAACTCGGTGATATAATAAGTGTGGTCCTTGGTGTCTCCCCACTGGCTCAGGAAAAGGTCACAGAGTTCTTCAATGATTGTAATGGAGTTGGCAGGAAACTCCCTGAACCATTTTCTCACATCCCCATCTAAGCTCTGCACAAATACTCTCATCCATACATCTTTAATTTCAATGTTCTGATTGTCTGCATAACTCAGGAAAGCCTCCCAATGTTCTTCTGCAGTTGTTTCACCTTGTCCATTGAATCTAGGCATATATTTTTGATAATCATGAACAGGCAAGGCATGTAAAGGCTGGGGTAATGCTAATGGTGCATACCTAGTAGCTATCATTCTGTCCATCATATCCATGGGTGGATTTTGTCCTGCCAGTGTGGACTGAGGTTTAGATTGAGGTTTTGAAGAGGAAGAAACTTGACTGGTACTTGCTTGGAATGGATTTTTTCCTATTTTCAGCTGAAAGAGTGGGATTTTTCCAGGAGAAGTAGTCTTAGCTTTCAAAAAGGTTTCTGGATTGGTAAAAACTTGAAAAGTATTTTCAGGTATGGTAGGTTTTAACCAAGGTGAGTTTTCAGCTGGGTCTAATGAATCACCCAATTGGTGAGGATCACAAGAAGCTAGAAAATATTGGGACCTTCTGATCTTTCTTGTTGTTTTTATAATCTTTTCAGGGTCTGTCACAACCCGTAGCAAGGGAGATGTAGGTCTGCTCCTGGTTCCAATACTTCTAGAAGCCAGTGTGTCCAAACTTGGTGAAAATAGCCTTCAAAAGATGCTGGTTTAAGTCCACCTCTTAAACCAGGAAAATGATAAGTATCCCAGGGAAGATTTGCTTCAGCTTCATCCCTGGCAAAGACGCCAAAGATGTTTGTGTTAGAAATTGTTACTAAGGCTAGGGTAACAAGCCAACACAATCTCAAGAGAAAAAACTCAATTCAAACTATGGTTTAGGGTTCTGTTTATGTGTTTTTGGTTGTAAGCTTCAAGATCATGCAGGGAATACATTCAGAGTAAAATAAACAACTAGATCATAGACATAAACTGATAAAGATGCCCAAACCTATCACAAAAATCCAACAAAGATACTATGCTGTGGTTCATACATTAAAAGATAAGCATTACCAGAAAAAGACATCAACTAGCAATGAAATTACCATTCAAGAAGCAAAACATGCTCAATAACAAATCCAACATAGACAAAATGTGGGGAAAAGAGTCATATATCACATTATTTCATCAGTAAATGTATATGAGAGTTACAGTACCAGTTCTCTGAACAAGTCTGATAGTACAAGCAGCTAGCAGACCTCCCGATGCTCCCAAAATCTAGAACCCTCACAATGTCTAGCTAACTCATTTAAATAGGAAAGTTCTCCCAAAATTAGTTAGGTTTCACCTCCTAACTACCTCCATCGAGTCACTAAGTAGGTAAAGTAAAAAGTGACTTTCACAAAATTACATGATTGCTAAAAATAGCAAATGCTTAACAAAAAGTGTTTTTCAAAAATAACCACTAACTAAAATCAATTTCATATCTTCTTAGCTGCCTCAACAAGAAGTGATATTCCATCAAGACTTCGAGCCCTTTTATTAGCTCTTTTAGCCTTTTTCTCCTTATCAGTTATCCTTTTCTGCAAGTCTTCATTTTCCTGTTGTAAATGATCAACAGTCTTCTCCAGCTTTGCACAGTACCTGTCAGTAACTCTTTTCCTGCTAAGGACTTCCTTGGAAACTTCTGATAGCTCCAAAAAACGTTTATGCATATCCTGCAACTCCTCTACAAGCCCTTTATTAAATTTGAATAATCCATCATTAGTTTCTTGTAGGTGCTTCATGTGTTTCCTGTATCTCTGAATACTTTCCTGTACATCCTCTTCATCAAAATTTGGGATCTCTGATATATTGTCATCCTGCATTAAAAGATCTGAAAAATCAACATGAACAATTGATTCTTCTAAATATCATGCTTGCTTGAGAATAGCTTGATCCTCTTCATCCAATTCATGATCTTCAAGAGTATCTGCCTTTTATTTATCTTCTTCCTGCTGCTTGGTAAGTCTATTTTTAATTTCAGCAATTATTTCAAATAATTCAGACCTAGGCTATTCAATTTCTCCTACTAACTGTGATCTTTTGGTCTCTGCAGGGTGGGGAGAGGAGGAAGGCTTGACAGTTCTCTTTCCCTTACCTTTACTGCACTTTTTAACAATTTCTGTTTTTTCACTAGAGGAAGAACTAATCACCACAGCTTCCTGTCTGGACTCTAGTTTGGGGTTAAGTAGTTTTTTCATGTTCCATCTCAGCTTGTTAGTAGGTCTGGTTTTCGGTCTTCTGTATGCAGCTACATTTATCTTTTTCTTCCTCTTAGATTTTGCTGATTTTACCCTTGAGGTAGGAAAGTCTCCATATGCTTCTGTACTTGGCTCTATCACAACAATCTGTTGTTCATCCTCCAATAAATAACCCTCATCTTCAGATAATATGGTAAGAGGGCTCCTTTGTTTAGTTTGTAATTCCTCTTCAGGAGTAGCAGCTCTCTCTTTATCAATAGTCCTAGCTTGTTTAGAATGTGCTACTGGTGGTAATTTCAGACAAGGATGCACTTCTTCACCTGCAAACAATGAGTACTTGTTTCTCATGGAATCTGAATCCACTTTGAGCTGACTGTCATCCTTTACTTGTTCTTCTACCTGCTCTGTCACCTTCTTGGCTTTAACCTCATCTTTACTTGTAGCTTTGATTGAGTGACCTAACTTTTTGATCATTACCTTCCCCTTATCAGTATGCCTTTTAGGCTGCTGATCTTCTTTTTGAGGATGAACATCTGACCAAAACAAAAAGAAATCCCAAGTCCTTCCCTCATGCTGCAACACTGTGGTGATGATCAGTTTGATGAGACCATGGTGAAAAAGTGACTGGGAGGTGTGATCATCATTTTGCTTTATCTTGCTTGACATCTTCTGCAGGCTTTTTAAGAAAAAGAAGGGCAAGTTCATTTTAGAAACTCCTACTATGTGTTGCAAGAACCTGAAATGATATTTGAAGACAAATGAATATCTGCCTTCACAGGTCACATAACTTTGAAGTATCCTTATGGGCTCAATCCACTCCTTCCTGAAATTTTGAATGAGGATACCCTTGTTCCAGTCAGGAGTCACATTAGGCAATAGGTATCTTTGGGGTTCAAACTCAAAAGGCAATTTTTTAAACCAATGTTCCCCCTCATTGCTGATCTCAGTAGCTTCTGCTATTAACTCCACAGTCAATTTGAATTTCAAAGCATCCATCATAATCATATCATCTTTGAGTCCCTTAGTAAACTTGCAGGACACCTGAGCATTAAAACCATCTATATTCTTGAAAAACTTCAACCAACCTGCCTGCTGAAACAGTTCTACACAGTCAGGAAGATTCTGAATCCAGGTTAGGTCTGTGGGCTCAGCCCTATTGACCTTACCACTTCTGCCACTTTTCCCCATATTCTTCTTTCAGTAAACAGAAACAGTCTGGCTTTAGGTTTCAGAAATGTTTTGTAAATGGTTTGCTGTTATTTGAACTCCTTCTCAATCAGTTATGTACTCCTGGACAGGCCAGCAATGTCAATGTTCCCTTGTCTTCAACCATACAACCAGGTTTGAATATAGGTATACTGTGAGACAAGATCAATCATAAGTGAAAACTTTCATAAGAACAATATGGCTCTGCTTAATTTTCAAACTGCACCATCAGGCATAATGTCGAACTGTTTCAGAATATCAACCACTCAAATTCCTTATTTTAGGGTTTAGGAGAAAACAGTCTGATGTGTATTCAAAAATTAGCTCCTCCTTAGTACAACTGATTCAAATCACTGAAGACAGCACTTTGCTCAATTTGTAATGCTCAGGCTGTTCAATATAATTGCAGACTGCCAATGAAAGTGGTTGCTCTATCTTCAGTATTTGCTCCTCCTTCTATGCATCAAAACAACTTCGATCCTCAAACTCTAAATCTCTGACTGCTTCAGATTTTGCCAGAGTAACATCACATCATAGGCTTATCAGACCCATCGGAGACTATCTGTATGAGAAAAGAGAAAAGCACCAGTGTTTGCAATATATTCACCCTAGTCACAAAAAGTCATTCAAAACTGGATATGAAAGCCAACATGTTCTCCAAGCAATTGAACATGGTTCTTCAAGCAAGTGATTTCACCAATCATAACAATTTCAACAGCTTTCAAACCAGTTGAACAAACCAACAAAACACCTTTTGTGAGTCCTCTCAATGCTATTTTCTGTAGATTCTGGTTTACACTGGCATTAGGTCATGAAAAGAATCCATCCAATTAGCTCATTACAGCCAGTATTCATCAATTTCAGAGTTTCTCGAATAGGTTAGAGAGCAAAACATAAAAAACCTTCCTTTGAACTGTCCTCGAAATTCCAAAAGTGGATGCTTCAAACTTAAGGTTATTATGGTACTCTGTTCATGCAAATTCTCACTAATAGCTTTAGATAGCTATTTCT
The DNA here is from genome assembly GCA_001517045.1 of Pseudotsuga menziesii. Lineage (NCBI taxonomy): Eukaryota > Viridiplantae > Streptophyta > Pinopsida > Pinales > Pinaceae > Pseudotsuga > Pseudotsuga menziesii. The sequence goes on from LPNX010867003.1 coordinate 529,268, forward strand.
AAGTTGAATGGTTCATTTTAAAACCTATTCTAACTTCTGCAGCAATCAATTTCTTCAAAATAGGCTCCAGCAAGAAAAACCCAATTTCTTCAATTAGACGGGTTTGTATTGAAATACCTGTCAATTTTCCAACTGCCACGGTTTATACCTTTGTTTTAGGTTATCAACGGTCTCTCCTTACGCGTACAGGTGTCTCCATGTAATTTCCTTGACTGCAAGTAAGCGAATTAGGAAGCCCTAATTTTCGCTGGCTGAAATAACGTTGTCTCCTTTCCACAGAAACAAATTCCTCCTTTCAAGCAGTTAAATATTCTTTACGAACACTCCTCTCTTATAATAATGTGTATAGAAAGAGAAATTTGCCAGCTTAGACCGGAATTTGCTGATTTCTATCCAACTGATTCCGCATATTATGCAATGATGAGCCTGCTCTATTTCGTGACTGATAACCAACTAAAATCATGCTTAAACTACAGTAAACACGTGTTAAAACACTCACACAAGGCGATTAGTCATTCAGATACTGCAATCATGATCGAAATCCGTTTAAAATTTGAAAAAACAAAGGGCCGCGATATTCTTGTAGCGCGCCCTTTGTTAAATTTTCATCCAGCGCTACAAGAATAGTTGCTAGGCCAAATTTTCGCTGTTTTGCAACTTTCAGCTAATTTGTCAGAGGTTTTAAAAGCTGCTTGGTTTAAGAAACAAGTCTAACTGTTCTCTAAACACATTAATGAATCAACCTTGAGAATATGACCTTTTTTAACCCCCTTTAAAAATATAAAAAACCATCAAAAATCAAATAAAACCTAAAAGATTGGGCTCAAAAACTTATTCAATCACCCGTAGAGTTTCTAAGGAGACCAAAACTAAAACTTAAAACCAGAAATTTAACTGAGATAGATTGAAAAACAAACCAAAACTGGGGAAAATAAACCAAAAATGGAGAAAAAATTACTGACTTAACACCACCAATTCTTGTAACACTGAGGATGATACTTCATTAGCCTTTTCCAGCGCAAACGTATCATAGGTCTTCAAAACTTTAAGCTGAATCTCCGCAGCATTGCTCAATTCCAATGCTTCATCGACAAGTGGCTACAACGAATTTTCCAGTAGTGTTACCTTCATCCTGCAGGAGTCAATTTCCTGCTAGAGCTCCTTGCTTCGCTTCACCTTAGCCATTTTTTGCATAGGAGGCAACGTCTTAATTTCTGCTCTGACTGCATCTAATTCTGCATGTCACAGATTGATGGTTTCTCGTACCTTACCTATATCTGGGTGGTCCTATAGGTTCGCCCATGCTTCGATACTGTCTTCCAGCAGCTTTGCTGCGCTGCCCACAGTATCTGATATTTTTGCTGCTGAGGCCTGGATGTCCCTGTGGCGCTGTTCTTGGACCTCAGGTGGAGTTTCTGAAGGTATGCGAAGTTGAAGCTCCACGATCTGATTCTGGTGTTCTGTTTTTAACTTTTCAATTTTGCTGCGAGACTGTTGGGCGTAGTCTCTCAGCTTGGCAATTCTTTTCTCTGGTTCCTCTTCATCTTGGATGTCGAAGTCAGGAAGACTCCGACATGCCTCATCCAGCACTCGCACCAGTGTAGCTCTTTTATGTTCAGCATCTTTCTTCTTTTGCGCAACTTCTTCCAGCCTTGCTGTGAGATTCTAGCTTTGCTTCATGGTGTCTTCCAACTGGGTTTGAGAATAGTGATCTCGTGCGTGGATTTCCTTCATGATGGCTAACTAGTAGAGGTGCAATTCTGTCATAAACAGCTTGGTGTAATCGATCCCAACTGTCATACTCATCTGCGGCCGGGAATCTGCATCATTCAGTATTAGAGCTGCGCTTGACACTTGGCCCCTGTTATCTATGGTTGGCCATTGCCTCATATCTTGCTGTGCGGATGCTGGGGTACTAATTGTCGCTGTATTAGTCGCTGATTTTGTTGCTAACTCTTTCAGCTCTGACACCCTGTTTGCTACGCCTGTGAGTGCAGCAAGATGCACATCCATGAACTGTGACCACTTTTGAGTTAGTGTTTCAGTAGATTTGTCGAGAGCTTGCTCAAGTTCTTCCAGCGTCATAGTGACTCCTTTGTCTAGATTTTTGTCCTTCGACGCTTTTGTCTTCTTGCGGGACTGCGGCTTGGTTACCTCCTCTACCTCTGGCAATTTGTGCTTAGTTGATCGATTAAGATCTGATAGATTTTTGACCGACTCCTCATCCTCTTCTTCATGGTCTCCCTCTCCACCTTGGTCGTTTCCATATTCCTGTGAGTCACTTAGGTCTTCGCTGTCTTCTGGTGAGTTTTGTTACTGCGTCTTCTTGGTACCTGCGCCTGTATTGGTAACAGGGGGAACTGGAATAGTGGGTTTTTTTCCTGCATCTTTCAACCAGTCAGCCGACCACTGTTGAACTATGCCCAGTATGTTTTCTTTGGTTACTACATATGGTAACTTAAACCACTGATTTGTTGGATCTGCACAGGCTTGAATGAAAACATGATGCATGTCGGCACTGAAGTTCGTGGCACCTTCATATTGAGAGAAAAACTCATTGGTAAGTCGTGGTGTTCGCAAGATCTCGTAGTGTATACTCATGCCATATAATGCAAACACAGTGTTCGTCATCTGTTGAGATGCTTTTTTCGGCGACATCCAGAGGGATGCATACCTTACTGCACCCGGCATGCTTGGGGGTGCCTCCATGAACTGAGCCTCAGTGGGTTCTTTCCACCCAATTAGTGCAATAAGTATTAATAGCTAGGAATAATGGAAGGTTCTACCTTTTTCTTGTGCATCATGGGCATCTTCTAGGAATTCCCTCGCGAGGTATGCGTCCCAGTTGTAAGTGTAACCCTCAGCGCAGTTTATAGCGATTCTGATAACCGGGGTAGGCACTTCATTGGCCTTGCACTTCCACAGGAGTTTGCACGCTAAGAGCTCAACGGTGAAGCAGATGTTATTGTCCTCAATCGTGGAAGTGTGATACCCTCATTTCCCCTTGGTCAGGCCGAAACAGTCCTTCATGCTCTACGCGAGCTTTGTATCCTCGTGTTTTCATGGAAATTCAATGCCCAGATCAGGCCCTACTATCGGTAAGCCTGTGATCTTATGAATGAGCTCGGCATTGATAGGAATTTTCTTGTCTCCTATCCACAAGTGGCCATCATGTACTAATTCTAGCAACTGCTTAACCACGACAGTTACCTGTGTGCTGTGCCCAAAATGAGGAACATCAAGCATTTTTAGCAGGCCAGTTGTGGCCAAGCTGGCAGCCCACTGTTGCACTTCCAATAGTGTTGCGCCATTGTCTGGGTATTTGATGTGATGCAAGTATTGAGCAGGTGTGAACTGTGGAAACTTGATATGATCATTTGTGTCATGGTCGGCATACTTAAGCCGATCTATTTTTCCTGTCATGGTTCCAACCAGCTGTACACCCGGTGGCAGCGAGGGCGTGCTTAATGTAAACTGCTTTGTCCGCCGGGGTGGCTCGATACCTAGCCGAACGGGCTGGAGATACGGTGGCTGCAGTGGTTCAATGTGCTCATCTCCTCCAATTGGGACCTGTGCTGAACTAGGCGGGTCCATCTGGTGAGTCCCTGATGTTTGCCCTGATTGCTTGTGTCGGCCTTCATTCCGCTTAGAACAAACTTCAGGTTTAAACTTTTTCCTGGTGGACCGTGTCTGTATCGGCCGTGGCGGTGCTGGGTGAGCTTCTTCACGGGGCGCAGAGGTATGTGGGAGAGCGGAACGACTCTACAGACCCCTCTGTTTGAACTCTCTTACTAGATCTTGAAGCTCTTGCTCGTCTATCATGGGTTCACTCGTAAGTGTCAAGGAAATGCAGAATGTGATTTTTGCCAACTTAGGGATCTTCTTATACACTTTATCAATCAAATATGTTAGGACAATGCATTTAAGGCACCAAATCTGATAAAAATATTGTCCGACCGGTACTGGATTTTCCATGATCTCATTAGTACAGATAATTAAGGTAATTAAAGTTCCCCTGCCACCAATTCGGTTGTTTTCCAACGGCCGGATTTTAAGCTTCGCCGTGTTTTTGTGCCCTGGCAAAATCACTATCTTAGCTTCGTCACAATGAGCAGTATTGGCACAACATTGATCCACGGTCTATCCTGGTAAGATCTGTGATGGGTCTGTTAGGTTTGGTGCACTAACTTCTTGGTTCTACTCCTTAGTTTGGTACTCAGTTCTTTCTTGATCATCAACTGCCTTGTCATGGATCAGTCTGACATCTGCATCTAAAGTAGGGCAAACTTCATTAATAGAAAACGTAAGCATTAAACTATCAACAAGATCATCCCAACTTACAGTACCGTGTCGAAGCTCGACCTTCGTATACCAGTTTTTTGCTATAGGTTCCAAAGTGTGCACAAACTTATGCACCCATTCCTCACGAGGTACCTGTTCCCATGCTGCATAACATTGCTTCAAATGTTCCTGAGGACTATTCTGCCCATTGAACTTGCTTCGCACCTCTTGAGATTGGTCTATGAATCTAAGGCATAGAAATTTTTGGCAAGCTTCCCAATTGTGAATATACTTCCTGTGGCCATTCCACCATCTCGCTACTGTAGCTCTTAATGCTGCTTCCAGATTCTACATTCTCTGTGATTCTGGCACTTTTTCTAAGAACTGTGCAATAAATTTTCCTAGGTCTATCAACCCATCATATGTAGGCAAATCTCTGGCCTGTGCACTAAGGCATCTAAGAGATTTGGTAATTCGTGTGCACCGATGGCCATGTAGCTCATATAGTTGATTTTGCCAATTCTCTAGACCATCATCTGAGTCAGACATGCAGGAGCTATCACATTTCCAATCCATTACACCTTCGGCATTAGGCTCGACATAATCTTCTTCTTTAGCTGTGATATTATAGATGTGGTCTAGAATATCCTGATCTTCCTCTCTGACTGGCTTCGTATATCTTTCTCCTTGAGAAGGATCCAATGGTAGTATAGCTCTCAATCCCTTCCCTTCAAAATTCATTTGTCTCTTTTTAAGATTGATAACCGCATCACTATATATTGCCCACTCAATTCCTAGCAAAGCTGGATAGGGGTTACTGTCATCAATGATCTCAATAACTTCAAAATCTGCTACAGTGCTGACTCCATCTATATCCACTGGTACTCTAGGGACTCTTCCTAAAGGTAGAATCCTCTGCTGATTGGCTAATCTCAATTGGATAGGGGACCAGTCAAGGGTGGGATTTCCCATTTGTTCCCATGTCTATTTAGTTAAGATATTAACTTCTGAACCCAGATCTAAAATAATATCCTTCATGTCATATTCTCCTATCTGAGCATGTAGTCTCATCTCTCTTCCAGTCCTTCTAATTCTACTGACAGCTTTTTCCTTACCAGGGCTTTGTTGAGGTTCACAAGACTAAATAACTTTTTGTAATTCATTTAAGGCATTCTGATTTCTTAACAATTTGATGCAACTCTGTAAAAATGATGACAGAGTACTTACTTGGCCTTGTGAGTCTTCCTGGGATTGCAGCTGCTGTTGTTGCTTGTTTGCTGCGGGAAAATATGGATCAGCAAAGTCTTGTCTGGCTTCCAAAAAAGTTTCTTTTTCTCATCGAACATCAAATGCTGGAGTTTTCTCTATGGCCTTGCGAACCCAAGCTTCCTCAGGCTGCTTCGTCGGACACTGCGCAACTGTCGTAGCTCCACTTCTTGTAACCACATTAACAGCTGGGATTGGTCGTGGCTCAATAGAAATCAACTGGACACTTGGACTAGGTTTGCTGTTCCTTTCTTGAATTTTAGCTGGCAACTGTGGGCACTGCTCAATGACATGATCGACTACTCTGCAGTATCGGCATATCGTGGTTGGGTTTTGATAGTCTCGAGCTAGATGTCCACCCTGATTGCAGTTATAGAAAATAACTTGACCTCGACCTCCTCCAGGCATACCACAACCATGGCCTCTAAAAATGCCTCAACCACCTTGGTAACCATATCCATCATGGCCTTGTGCATCCGGGTAGATCCTATAAGTGTCGTAGGTCCGCTCCCTCATAAGGTCGAAGCTGCGACATTCATCTTCATTGTGGCCTACTGACTTACAGAATTTACAGTAATGGTTCTTCAGGACTTGAACATACCTCTGTAACAGATTGCAGTCTTTCGGTCGATGCTGGCCAGTAGTTTGACAGATCTCATAGTACAGAACACTAGGATTCAACAGGTTTGGTGCGCCAGTATTCAAATAGTTTCTCAGCGTCGGACACTGGTCCTTGTCGTGGCCTTCTGTTCGACAACCTATACACCATACCTCTTCGCGGGTGGATTTCCATTTTTTCATGTCGCGAATCTCTAAATCCATCTCCGCGAGCTGTGCTTGAATTTGAACTATGTCAGAATTATCTTCGACAGGTGCAGTTTCAAGCTTTATGGCAATCTCTAAGGCCTCTTGCTGATCAGCAACCTTCTGTTGCATGAGTGGAGCTCTGATGTGAGGTAATAATGCTGCAATAAACCACTCCTTATGTTGTGCCGGTCCAATCATGAAGCTATCTTGGTCAAGCAGAACTTTGAATCTCTGATCAAAGTCCCACACAAATTTGCCTCACCGCTGCTGAATCTCTTTTAACTCAGTGATGCACTGCGACTCTGATTTAGGTTTCTTAAATTCTCGGATCAGTGCTGCTTTGATGTCAGCCAAGACAGGATTTTGCGTGCTAGAAAAATTCATAAACCAAGTTAGGGCTCAGTCTCTAAAATAAGTGATCAGCTGCGCTCGTCGAACATCTATGTCCGTAATGTTCTTCGCGGTCCACATAGCTTCGCATAGAAACCAGAACTATTCTGGATCTTCTGACCTAGTTCCTTTAAAAACCGATAGTTTGATGTCATCATGAACATGGGCCATCTGGGATCTAGTGGGGGAGGAAGGGTTTGAACTAGCTGGGGAAGACTGACCTGCGACAGGGATACTTGAGCTAGGGTTACTTTCACACTGCGACAGGTTCTCAGGGATAATAGGTCTCTGCTGCGAGGTTATCGGAGGGTTTCTAATAGGGGGGGACTCGGCAGACTCAGAGGCTTCAGATATTAAAGGGGTATACTCAGTAGAGGAGCCAAGATATCTCTTATATCTTTTGCCGCTTCGCAGCAAAACACTTTGCTCGTCGAAGTCCCAGTCACTTCCAATCATAGGTTAGCAATACTAGATCTAACAATCTGATTCTATAAGCAAGATTCTTTTTTCAGCCAATAGTATTTTAATATTCAAACTAAATAGGTTCAAGTAGTTACCCCTTGGTCCTTTGAAAAAATTTCATTCAGCTTCGCTAAAGGAGGTACTTGTGTCGATGGCGAACTCCGCCACAAATGCTTCGAGAGTTCGCGCAGTCCAGAAATCTATGGCTCGCGAGATCGCGTTGTTCACTCTTTTCAAGATAGCGATTCTTGCGGGGGTCCAGGGAGGAAACTGGTTTTCTTGGAAGTTCATCCTCCTTTCTGTTAACTTGGATAACCACTGGTACAACTCTATGTGTATAGTACCAAAGAAAATTTCATGAACATCAGAAAAGACGTACCTTTGCAAAAAAAAATCTGCGCTACGACAGGGATCTTTATTTTCCTGTTCTGCAAACTTCAAATAGGTCGCTTCGATCCAATCACCAATTTATTTTACAAAGGGTCGCCAAAACATAGCCCTCGAGGTACGACGTAGATCCCTCTTCAACAGATACTGAGTTCAACCGGCAACGGAACCAATTTTTTGGGCTATCTGGGCAGACCCGGGTTTTACCTTTAACTTCGCACCAACAAAAGACCCACAGTGTTGGCCCTTTCGGCAGCAGCCTGCGAACAGGCTACAGTCTCACTCAAAACAGCTATCGGGTGCTGCAGAATCAGGTTTCTGAAAGAAGAAGAGAGAATCTTACTGTACCTTTAGTCTTTAACTATTCATAATCATGTAACACAATGCTTGTATTATCAATTAAGTAGCTTCGTGATTAGATAAACAAACAGTTACTTGCACAGCCCTTATCTGGGAATTCATAGCGAAGCTAGCTATTAACACCAATCTTACTTTATTAGTTATTTACTTAGCAGTGCATAAAATATAATAACAAATCAACACAAATGAACCACAACACCAGATGTAACGTGGTTCACCCCCAGTGTAGGGGTTACGTCCACAGAACTGCATTTTATTCAACTCTTTACAACTAAAACGACAGTTCTGATCTACGCACTCAGCTGCAGATCCTTTCAGTCCTCAAAGCTGTGCACATAGCAACAGGCCTCTATGCACATAGCTGCAGATCTTCCTTTTCACCAAAAACCCCTCTACGCACATAGCTGCAGAGGTCGTCCACGCACACAGCTAGGAATTAACCTTCTTACAAAAACCCTTATACAATCTCTTATCTTCACATTACATTAGCTTCATAAGATAATCATTAAATACCTAACCCTACTTCTTTACATAAGTGCCTATTTATATAGTGCACTGTTACAAAACCATGGATTTACACCATGGGCATCCGAAACCCTAACCCTGGATTTAACCCAAGTGTTAATTACAAAAAGGGGGTTTCGACCCACCCGCGACACCCCTAAGACTATTTTAGGCCGTAACTCCGCTTACACTTCCGTAAAAACCGTGGAGTTACCAAAACTAAGGACCCTTAGGGTCGGAGCCCCAACAGTGATCATCCCCTTGTGTTGCAGAGCTTGGAGGTTGAGTTCTTTGGAGAAGAGAAACAACAGAACCAGATCAAGGTTTCGTGAGGTGCTGAACTTGAAGAGAAGGTATACTTGTACTTGTTTTCAAGATTAATAAAGATGTGATGTCCTTGTTCTTCCCAAATCATTGTTCAATGTGTGATTGAATATCTGTTTATGATCATATTATGATGTTAATTAGATTATTATTTCATGTTTATTTGATTATCATTTGTTTATATGTGGTCATGTTGGTTTGAGGAAGGTATAATTTGTTTTACAGGTCTCTTGGATCAAGAGGAGCAAGAGGAACAATAAGAGGATTGAAGGGCTACTTGGATCAACCTTTGTTTGGCTAAGGTATGAACCATTCCAATCTTTGAAACTTGCTTATATATGCTTGCTAAACATTGTGCATCCACCTTTCAACCCCAGCATGTTGATGGCCTCTTAAACCATAGCCATAGGATACTTTCCTTTACAACAAAACTGGTGACTCCGCTAGGGGTAGCCTTGTCTATTTGGGGTTTCTCTGTCTTTCTTTCAGTCTTTTGCATTGTTTCAGGTCCTTCTTGCCACTTAGGAACACCTTATAAGTCTGATAGAACAATTCCCCTGCCTTCCTAAGGTAGTTTTTGACCTTTTTGGGGATTTTTTCCACCCATACGCGACTTGCAGATTGAACAGTCATGTGTCTGGTTTGATACATGTGACTGTCTATACTGTCGACCCGCGTACAATACGTGACTTGTCAGTTATACAACCCGTGTGTGCTTATACACGCGACTTGCTATACTGTCAACCTACGTATGATACGTGACTTGTCAGTTATACAACCTGCGTGTGCTTATACATGTGACTTGCTGTATTGTCAACCCGTGTATGACACACAACCTGTTAGTAGTACAACCCGCGTGTGCCCCTAAAACAATGTTTTTCCTCATTTTTGTGGTTCTTTCTACTGTTGTGGGTTGTTTGGTAGGTCTTTTGGTGTCCTCTGCAGGTGCATGACTCCAGGGAGTTAGTGTCATCCCATTTGGTTGTTCTTTATCTATGTGGTAAGCCCTTTTATAGCATTAGGGTTTTCTCTTTGCTCTTTCCCCCACCTCATTTGCTTGGTATTATTTTGGCTTATGTTTTTGGTCAGCCTCTGTTAGTGATCTTTGTTTGATTTCAGAAGCTTGTTGGTGTTGGTTTCCTTCTTTTTTTGTTGGTTAACTTCACCATGCCAAAATAGTTGACTTGTCTTCCATGCAAGCCTTCCTTCCAAGTAGGGTTTATATTGACTTCAGTTCATTTTAGTGTTTGTTTGGTGGTTGTATAGCAGGGTTCCTTTTGCTTTGTTCTTGTTATTTGTATACTTTTATTTGTAGGTAGTTTTTCTTTTGCATTTATAAAATAAAAATAAAAAGAACATATACTTGTTTTTGCTGCTTTCCCCCCACCTCCTTATTTGGTTTGACCTTGTTGGACAAGGTACTGAGCAACCTCTGTTTGTAGGTTTAGATTGATACTTGGGACTTCTTGACCTTTGTTTATGTCAGTCTTATTGCTTAGTCTCTTCATTCCAAAGTTGTTGGCTTGTTTACCTTTGTGAGCCTTCTTTTCAAGAGAGGTTGATATCCAACTTTAGGGAAACCTAGGGTTTGTTTGTAGGGTGTAGAGTAGTTGTCTATTTGCTTTGATTACAGTATTTTCTTGCATTTAGGCCGTTTTTTATTTTGCATTTATAAAAGAAAAAGACAAAAACACATGTTTGCTTTATATGCATGTAGAAAGTTTTTTAGTCTAGATTGCATGGCATATCATTGTTTTCGAAAAAATAAAAATAAAAAGAATTTGTTCTTTTGTGGCTTTCAAGTTTTCTATTTGAAAAATAAAGAGAATACTTTTTGCTTTTTGCATTTCATTTCTCTTTGCTTAGTCATTTTGTTTCAACTTTGAGTCAAAAAACCACATAAGTTTCACACCATTTACCCTCTGACTAAAAATAGCCCTTAAAATAAATGATATAATTTTAAAAATTATTAGTGAGTTTTATTTTATAGGGTCATACACCAACTAGCTCAGGCTAGACTTGTGGATTAGGGAGTTTTAACTCTCCACAAGTATTTAAATCTCAGACATAGTTGGCCAATCACTAGGTAAACCCTTTTCTACGTTGATTGTATCTGGGAAGCTCCTCTCAAATAGGAGTTAAGCACGAGGCCACGTGGAGGCTTGGACTGAGGAGATAACCCTTTGATTCCTTGTCAAAGCATAGACCAAGGTTTTTGCGCATCTGGGGATTCTATCTTAGATAGGGTTTCAATATTTGCTACCCTACCCATGCGTACGAACCAGGTTGATGACTGTCCCCCTAGACTATCAATATAGTTAAGGTAGCCTTTAGTCTCTTTGACATCTAGGGCTCATACACAGGTACACCGGAAGGCTATTTCTGGTTGACCTTGGATGGGCTTGGAAGGTAACCTTGGTAGAAGGTGTGGGAGGGCGGTGGGTGATTCCTCTGCTTGTGCCTAAGAACATCTATAGGGATGCCGAGTAACTGTCTATCAGCTTTCTTCTAGAAAGTATATCTTATAATTGTTTGTCTGTTTGGCTTTAGGAATTTTTAGTGAGTGCTGTGTGGTTTGTCTGTACTTAGTGTTCCTTTAGGTGTGTGCTTTGTAATTTTGGTTTCCTATCAACCTTAGAATTTGTCTCCTAGTTTGAAACTATGGATAACACCCCTTTGAGCACCAACCAAGATATCCCCATGCTGGGAACTCCTTGTACTATTCCTCTCACGGGGAATGTTGGTGTTCCCTTAATGGCCACCCTGAATCTACCTGGATTCACCTTAGGGCTACCGGTGTGGTTGTTTTCCACTCCAACTATCCTGAATGTTCCTGATGCTTCTCAAGTAATCTTCTTATATCAAGGGCATCAAAACACTGCTTCCGATTCACCTGTAGTTGATTCTCCTCCTCTTTCTACCTCATGTGGTGACAGTACTGATACTAGTAATCGGTAGTCTAAAAGGAGTAAAAGAAGGAGGAATAGGAAGAAGGCACATACGAAAGGGGGCACCCATTCAACCTCTGTAAGTCAAGTTGAACCTCACCACCCAGCCTCTAGTGTTCATGTTGGGGAGACCTATCCAACCTCTGTAGGTCATGTTGGATCTACCCGTTCAACCTCTGCAAGTCAAGTTGAACCTCACCACCTAGCCTCTGTAGTTCATGCTGGGGGAACCTATCCAACCTCTGCAGGTCATGTTGGATCTAAGCACTCAACCTCTACAAGTCAAGTTTATCTTCACCAACCAGCCTCTGTTGATCATGATGGTGGGATCCTTCCAACCTTTCTAGGTCACGTTGGATCCAATCACTTAGCCTCTGTAGTTCATGCTGAGGGCCCCTGTTCAACCTCTGTTTTTCAAGTTGAACCTCCCCATCCAACCTCTGCAAGTCATGTTGGATCAATCCACCCAGCCTCTGAATTTCATGCTGGGGGCACACACTCAACTACTGCAAATCATGTTTATCCTAACCACTTAGCCTCTGTTTTTCATGTTGGTGGTGCCCGTCCAACCTCTGCAAGTCATGTTGGACCCAGTCTCTCAGCCTCTGCAAGTCATGCTGGGGGAAGTCTCTTAGCCTCTATGGTTCATGCTGAAGACAATCCATCAGCCACTTCGAGTCATGTTGACACTGTTGAAAAGACTACCCATTCAAAACACAAGCCCAAGTTTCCTTGTAAGCTTTTTCAGGGAGACCACCTTAATTATAAATGCCCTTCTATTGCGGAGGTGCGAAGAGTTTGGTTTCATGGTCATCCTATTTTTGAACATTCTAAAGCTTCTCAACAACCAACCTCCCTTATTCAGGTTGGACCCAGTCACCCAGCCTCTGTATTTCATGCTGGGGGAAAACTCTCATCCTCTGCAGGTCATGTTGAGAGCAAATAGTCAGCCACTGCTAGTCATGTTGACACTGTTGAGAAAATTGGTCGTTCGAAGTGCAAACTTAAGTTCCCTTGTAAGTTATGCGAGGGATATCATCTTACTCATCAGTGCCCTGCTATCGCAGAGGTGCGAAGAGTGTGGTCCGAGACTCAATAATTTCCTTCTCCTGAACAACCTATAGTTTCTCAACAACCTACTCAACCTTTGGTTGATCAAGTGGTCGAACCAATCTTAGATTTGGTCGATCCCACTCTTCTTTTAGAGAGTGATCCTAATGTGATTGAACCAATGTCATCTTTGGTCAATCCCACTCTCCCTTAAGAGAGTGACTTTCATGAAGCGGTTGAATCGAGTTCAGTATCGCTCAATCCCACTCTTCCTTTGGAGAGTGAAGTGTCTACTAGTCACATTTTATTCACTGCCAGTTCAGAACTTACTGAACAAGGGGGAACTGAACTTGCTTTGAATCAACCCCCACCAAGCTCTCAGATTGCTTCCTTTAATTGGGATAGCCTAGTTGATCCGCACCTTCCTTCTGATGCACCTTTCTAGATAAAGGTCAATGTTGGATAGTATACAATTTCTCGTTGTATTGTTGATGAAGGAGCCTCAGTTAGTATCTTTTCTGCTCATTCTTGGTGAGGCATGGGATATTCCAGCCTTGTGTTGACTACTAATTAGTTACTGGCATTTGATTGAAGGACTTGTATAGCCTTGGGAATTCTTGCTCAAACACCTATTACTTTGGGTGGGAAGACCGTCTTAGTTGACTTCATGGTGAGAGAAGACCCCTTGGACTTCAATATGCTCCTTGGACATGATTATGTCTATGCCATGCAAGCTGTGGTGTCAACTTTATTTCATGTTATGTACTTTAATCATGGCGAAGAAATTGTCACTATCGATCAGTTGGATTTTCTTGATCCCTCTTCTGACCCAACTAGAGACCAAGTCTTTCCTTTATTGATTCCCAGTGTTTCTATAGACACTACCCCGCCACAGGTGAAATATGTGGCCTCCTGTCCTTTGCGTTCAATTGCTACTGAGAAGCAGCCTATGTTTTCATGCTTATCTTCTCAGGACTTGATCCCAGCAGTTGACTGGGTGAGTCATCCTATACATATTGTGGGGCCTACTCTCCACTCTGTCGATCCATTTGAAAGTTTAGACATGTGTCCTATCTCATATGATCTCCTTCCTTTGGATGAAGTCTTCCTAGAGTCTTTGATACAGTCTGATCTTCTCTTGGATGTTAGTTTAGTTGTGACTAAGTCTAACCCTGATTTTCCTAGTAAGCATGACCTTTCTTCTTATGTTGGTCTTGTTGAGTCTTTTGACTCTTCCTTCAAACAACAAGTCAGTGATCCTGATGAGTTTGATTTTTCTTATGAATTTTTCAACTCCTATGATATTGAGTTTGTTCCTGCAGACTCTATCTCCCTTGTTGATTTTTGCTCTCCTTCTGAGGTTGATATTATTGATTATAAACCCTCATATCTTGGCACTATAGAGTCCTCTTTTGTTGATTCTGCCTTGACTACACCTTTTATAGAAGATAGAAAAGTCACATGTGTTTCTGCCAAAGTGACCTGCATCGGATCATTTCTTCTGAATATGATTCTGATGTTGTTGTTTCTTGGAGATAGGATTCTTAGTTGGATTCACAACTGTTTACTAGCCTCACCTTGTTGTTCAATATGTAATTTCATTTGCATGTGCCCTGCTTGCGCTTATGAGTCTGATGCCGGCTTCCACCCTTTTAGCCCGTTGTATAAGCCCTCATCTTTGTTCTCATCATCGCTAATCCTTGTATCATTTTGCCTTTACAACTTGGCACCCTTTACCTTGAGGAGACATTCCTCAAGTGTCTTTATCCTGCTCATGTTCCTTGCATTATGCATAGGTCTGTTCCTTGTGCTTGGAACTAGTTTCACCTATTTATGACACTCGTCTCCTCGTATTTAGAGCATTCTTTTTGCTCTCCTTCGAGCTCATTAAAAACAGTAAGGAGGTTGTGAGTTGACTTTTTTGGACTTGTCAAAACTTCATGGGAAAGATATTGAGTTTCTTTAGGCCCAGGTCTGACTCCTCAAAATAGAATTGATTGTTGAGTAAACTTGTCCATTCAGGCTCATTAAGAATATGTGAATGGGCATCCACAATGGTGGTAGGTTATCTCTTTCTTGGACCATGTGGAATAATACGAGAAATGAACACTCTCTTTTCTTTGGAATTGAGAAGAGTATTCTCAGGCATATTTTTATCTCTTTTTCGGACCTCGGGGACTAAAATTACGGAAAAGGAACCCCGGTATGAGCTTAGTTTTCTCTTTTTCATGCTCTGGACCAAAACATGAAAAATATTCTGAGTGTAGTTTATGTCTTTGTCATGCTCGTTAAACCATAAAGAACAAAGCATCGAGTTTATTGTTGTAAGCCCCATTTCTCATAATCAAATGGATCTTTCCGAGTGATCGTGCCTTCCTTCACACTTGTAAAACTCAGGCTATATGCTACTTTTGAAGGAGCATTGGGTAGGTGGTAATTTAACCTTTTTCGGACCTTCCTAACTAAGTACAAAAAAGGTGCGCCTTTTCTTCTTTGGAAGTTAAGAGAGTTCTTCTTTGGTATGTTTTATACTTTTTCAGCCTCAGGAGACTAAATTGTACGAAAAACCACCCCCCTAGAGTCTTCATTGGAGTTTTCAGACTCTCTAAACTATGAAAACACCGTCGACGGTGTTTTCAAGCATTCTTCTTTCTTTTCTTCGAGCTTGCCAAAAATGAAGATGGTCCTGAGTTTTATTTCTTGGACTCGTTAAACCTTTACAAGAAAGAGGGGAAGGGAAGTTCATTCACATGTTTTTTACATCATGGAAACAAGTCTTGTTTCCCTGAACAAAGCACCAATTTTGAGTCTATCAATAGTTGGGTCCTAGTATTTTGACCTTATCCCGATTCAGAGTTTCTTATTCCTTCGGTTGGTTTCTTTTCCAATTATATGGGGAATCTGTCAATGTCTCCTACATTGTAGATTTGTGTCGTTGGTCCTTTTATGTCAAAATATGCCTAAGTCACTTTTGTGTCATGCTCACTGTTCAAGGATTAAACCTTTGTTGGCCATTATACAGTTTCCTTGACCTTTTGTGTTGGCCATTCCCTGGTATCAGTTGATTACATCATGTCTTCGGTGTTTCTTGTCATGAAATTCAGTACCAATTCCAGATCCAATTAGTCTTTGACTTACCTCATGTTGGATGATGAAAGATTCCTTAATGCCTTCCTTCCAACGGATCTCTTCCTATCGACTGCAACACATCTTTCTTTGGGAATGAGATTTAGAGTTTTATGACAGTACCTTGGGGATTGTATTCATCAGTGTAAATTTCACTCGCTATTGGGTAGTGGGAATACCTTAATGTCTCCTACTCGATGGATTCTTCAAGTGTTCGACTTCAATTCCTTGTAATCACACTTGTTAGAATGTACTAGGTACCTTGGGGACCATTTCATTAATGGTGGTTTCCCTCGCGTTTGTTAACGGTTCTCATCATTGACCGGTAATCAAATAGCTTCCTCCATGTTCGACTTCAACTCCTTTATTCGCATGGTTAGGATTCGTACCTTTTGGGTGGTTTGGATTGAAGACGTTGGGCTGACAGTAGCATCGTCATTTTTTTCTATTGCCCAAGCTGCACAAGACCTTGTTATATTTTATATGACATTTTGCTGAGACATAGATCCACCTTATATTTTTGTGGCTATGATCGATTGTCAAGTATGGATCCACCTTGTTCATTTGTGGCCATGACTCCTTTAGATTTGATATGGCGCCTTTTTGCATATTGAGCGACCATGATAGTTTCATCAGTTATACATATGTTGGATCTTCCTGTATTTTTATGGCGATGTTTTGTATATGGACTTGTATGTCCCAGAGATCAGTTTTTTCTGACATTTATCTCTCTTTCAGGTACCTTTGTTCGAACCTTTTGATCTTGGATTCTCTGCTCTCTCCATACTCAGTTGTTTCCTTTATAATGTATTTCACCTATAATATTCCCCTCTAACCTCACACATTAGGGGGAATCTATGATATCTCAAAATGACACATCTCTACCTGTGACCACTTTCCCATGATTCCGTCGCTTGTCGACACTTCATGAAAAGTCACTGAGAAAACACCTAACTTGGAGGACTAATATATTGAGTTTTGCAACTCTGTTTGACCTCATCTCTACACTATTGGAAAGATATTTCTGTTAGCTAAAACTTTCTAGAAGACACCAAAGTCTGAAAATACCCAAAAATACCCTAAAAATAAGTTTTCTTTTTTGTACGCGACTTGCTCTCTATAATACCCACGTACATATGTGAATTGCTCATATACGCAACTTTCTATATTGGAAACCCACGTGTATTTCTTGTTTATGTGACTGTTGTTTCAGCAACCCATGTATGCCTCTTAAAAATGTCAAAAAACACGTCTTTTGAATTTCGGGTAGTTTGGGTAGTTATGCAACTGAGTCCTTCAGTTGTAACTACTTTGTCTCTGCCCCTAGCTCTTCCTTAAGCATATAAATAGAGGTAGGGAGGTCCATGAGAGGGGACTTGAATATTTTAATTGTTATGCTAGAGGATTTGGAGCTCTCTTTGCCAACACCTTTTCCCTGACGATCATCCCCTTGTGTTGCAGAGCTTGGAGGCTGAGTTCTTTGGAGAAGAGAAGCAGCAAGACTAGATCAAGGTTTCATGAGGTGCTGAACTTGAAGAGAAGGTATAATTGTACTTGTTTTCAATATTAATAAAGATGTGATGTCCTTCTTCTTCCCAAATCATTGGTCAATGTGTGATTGAATCTCTGTTTCTGTTTATGATCATATTATGATGTTAATTAGATTATTATTTCATGTTTATTTGACTATCATTTGTTTATATGTGGTCATGTTGGTTTGAGGAAGGTATAATTTGTTTTGCAGGTCTCTTGGAGCAAGAGGAGAAAGAGGAGCAAGAAGAGGATTAAAGGGCTGCTTGGATCAACCTTTGTTTGGCTAAGGTATGAACCATTCCAATCTCTGAAACTTGCTTATATATGCTTGTTGAACATTGTGCATCCACCTTTCAACCCCAGGATGTTGATGGCCTCGTATAGGGTTTGGTTCATGCAGTATTTGGTCAAAGACCCTAGATGTCACCTGAATCTAGTGCATTGATGGGTCTATTCGAGGGTCCTAAACAAGTTATGTCCCTTGTGATTTTTGGGTTGCATTGGAGACAGTGTTCAGAAGCCCCACCAATGCTTCTATATATATTTATGATTGATGAAGCGTACTTGTACCACAGAGACTTTGAATCTCAATCAGCAAGTCCATACAGCTATGTACCATCCCAGATCTAACAGGTTGTCAATCATGAAGATATAGCATTCCATGAGAATGCCATGGGTCCAATGTAGTAGTTCTTCATATCAATATTGTATTCAGCCTCACATTGAGGCAACCACTATGTATCATCAGTTGTATATGATCGGCTCTTGTATTTTAGAGCACAGATAAAATTATTATTTTGGAATTGTCACTAGCATGGGGATTCCTGCCTCGTCCATATACATGTCACACATTATTTATATCTCACCCTGTTATCACTCCAGGAAACTCCTCTAGGTTGTAGCTCGAGGATTCCTAGTAACTTAAAATGTTTTTAGGGTTTTCTGATATGGATCAAGTCAGGTGACCTATATAAACTCACACCCTCAAGACATGCATGAAGCTCACTCAATTAAAAGGATTTTAGTTACAACTTGTTCAGTAGTTTGACAATAAGGTGCAGGGATGGAGAAATCATCAAGCTGGAAGAATTACATACAAAACAGATGCATATAAATGGCTAAATCCTAACAAGGATGGTACTTATAAATCAAATCACGTTAACTCACCAATAGGATGATAGCTATTAGCTATTAATCAACTTGAAAATCACCTAAATGCACATTCATGCATAAGTACAGTAAAGATAAAGATGATGGATTAACAACTCATAACAAAAGAGATTATAATTAGAATAAACAAGATGAGACGCTTGACAATAGAATAGGCTTACAAATCCCCGAATTCAAACCCTTATTATAAAATCAATCGTGGGATTTATAGCCTTCTACAGAAAAATGACAGATCCTGAAAATCTGATCTATTTACACAAAAAAATACTTGAAAGTGATAGTTTTCTCAGATTAGGGCTTGAAACCCTTGCTAGCTATTTGTTTACCTTTTGTGAAGATCTAGTTCACTGAGTGAACTTTTAATAACTGAAGTAGTTGTTGATAATCACCACTGCTGGTTCTGTAAGTTTTAAACCTATGTAGAGAAGCAAAGCATACAGATTATTTTAAGCAAAATAAAGATCACAGCACATCATTCACACATAAACACAGAGATTTACCCTAGAAACCCTTAATTGGGAAAACAAGAAAACCTTGGAGCCACACCTCCTATTTTCTCTTCATTATATTATGAGATCCTCACAA
This sequence comes from Pseudotsuga menziesii, assembly GCA_001517045.1. Classification (NCBI taxonomy): domain Eukaryota; kingdom Viridiplantae; phylum Streptophyta; class Pinopsida; order Pinales; family Pinaceae; genus Pseudotsuga; species Pseudotsuga menziesii. The sequence continues at coordinate 548,461 of LPNX010867003.1, forward strand.
TACAAAATATAGGTATTTCGCAACATCCAAATACCCTAATCTGTTAACTCGGATTAGAAAAAGACTCCAATCCCTTAACTGGGATTAAGTTACATATTTTTAGACAACTTCTAAAAATAGCCACAAACAACTATAAATAGCCAAAAAAAATTGCTCGTTGCGCTCACATTGGAAATGGCCTAACGGCCCTTTCCGTCAAAGGTTCCTTTGGGATCGCCGAGTTGCAGCGCTAACATGTGCACCTCCCCTCCATATGCACATGCAAATAATATAACATATACCCAACAGGTTCAGCGTAATTTTTCCGCCAAAAGATAGTGTTTCGGTGGTTAACTGAAGTGACCTTTACTGTTTAATCCACCGGGGTTTTCTACCTTGTTGCCACGGTCGCCAATTGGAAGCTCTAATCTCTAACCCATTGGCACCGCAAACCTCATTGTTGCCGCAGTTTTGGTGCCTTAAATGACTAACGTTGTGACATTTTATCCATCGGCACTCCAAGCCTGAACGTATCGGCGCTTTCCATCACTAGCTTGTCGGAGATTGGAACCTATAATAACTAATGCATCGAAACCTCAAATATGAATACTACTACAGTGTCAGAGCTTCCAACAACTAATCTTCTCAGCATCGGTGATCGAAACCCCAAGACTAAACGTATCGAAGCTTTCAACCACTAGCTTGTCGGCGATCAGAAGCTGTACTCACTAATGTGTCAAAACTTCTTATCTGGACGATGCCGCAGTGTTGGAGATTTAGTTCTCTATGCCACCACTATTTCAGAGCTTTAAACCACTAGCTTTGTGATAAAAAATCAGAATCTCTAGCCACTATACCATCGGCACCTTAGACCTGAATGTTGCAGTTGTGTCGGCGTCTCAAATCACTAGCGTCGTGATGGTATCTACATCAATGATTGAAAACTGTTTCCTCTAACCCATCAATGCCTTAGACCTAAGTGTTGTTGCAGTGTCAGCAGTTCATACCACTAGTTTCCAAGCATTGGTGATCGAAAATACTAGCCATTAATTTGTCGTGGATCAGACGCTCTAGCCACTAAAATCTTCGTCAGCAATCGAAACTCCAAACCACTAACTATCGGCACTTTAAACCAATAGCTTCACAATCGAAAATAGAAAGCTCTAGCCACTATCCAATCAGTGCCTTATACCTGAGCGCTACCACAGTGTCAACTTCTCAAATCACTAGCATTGTGACGGTTTCTACATTGGTGATCAGAATCTCTTTCCTCTAGCCCATCGATGCCTTAGACTGAAACACTACCATAGTGTCGGCATCTCAAACCATTAATGATCGACAATCAAAACATCAAGCCACTAGTGCATCGAAACTTCAAACCACTAGACCCTACATAGTGGTGGTGACATAGAGGAATAAATCTCTGAAATGTCAGTGTTGTAGAGAATTAAACCTCCGACCTCCTGTCAAAAATAAATAGTTCGGGCGAGCTTTGTGTTTCATCATACACTAGAATAATATTCATCAAGTAAGAAACCATTTCCATCACATGTATCCAACACCCATCCGAGTGGTTTCCGTAGAAGTGTCTGGAACTGATAAATAGAAGTCTTTGAATGACTCATTCCATATAAAATTTCAGTTTTTGGAGCTCTTATTGCACCTGTGCAATTTTCCCAAGCTTGTCACTGTAGTTAAAAACACAGGGGGTAAATTTTGTTGTTCTTTCAATCTGTCAGTGATATTCATATCCTTCATTGCATGAGTTAAATTCTTCATAAATTTATTTTGGGAGATAACACACCCATTGATGGGAACCATATTAATACAAAAACCAAAAGCCACCATGCCCCAGCCCCGGAAGCATCACCTCTCCGCAGCAAATCCTATGATGTCCATCGGCCATACATTGAGCTCCTTCCCTCACACATCAGGGGGCAATCTATTAACCCAAAAAATCCCTCACTCAATTATACATGGCCTACACCACCCAAAGACACCCATGCACGACCTTCGTATCACCCCATTAGACCCCAACACCATTAGAAATGCTTAAAAATGAGTAAAAGGGCTTTAGAACCCCAAAAAGGAGCCTAAATAACTCTCCTAGGGGCTAAAGCCTCCAAAAAGGGGCTAAAACCCCTCAAAGGATCCTAAAACCCTAAAAGGAGCTAAAGTTAGGGTGGAAGGGGCTAAAGCTTTGACCAAGGGCTTAAAACCCTAAATGTCCCCAAAAAAGCTATAAAAGGAGGGGTGGGGGTCACTCTCAAACAACTCTTCCCTTGCATATTGTTATGTTTCCTGTTGATGCCTTGATACCCTTTGACTCTCAAGCCACCCACATCCCCCTCTCTTCCACTCATCTTCCCCATTGAGCCATAACTCCTCCATTGTTGAGTGAGATAGAGAGGTGCTTCCTCTAGCCAGTGCATGGTGGCCCATTATACCAAAGAAGAGGTAAACTTGTGTGTTTTGTTTCATTTCTTTGCTTTTGTTTAACCCATAGCTTGTTTGCAGGTTTTCACATTCTTCTTGCAGTTTTATTTCTAACATATTTTTGCAGGTTTATTATCTCTAATAGTTGTTTGCAGGTTCTCGGAGAAAATCCCTAACCTTGTTTGCAGAGGGGCTCTTGTCCATATTTGCTTTCATTTCTGTCTAGTTTCATTTCGGCTTTTCTTTTCAGCACTTCCACACAGGAACCTACCCTTCTGTCCTATAGATGGAAGGGAGCCATTCCTACCCCTGTAGCAAGGAGATATCCCTACTATAGGCCCCCCCATCCACACTCATTGCATATATTTTTAAAACCATGATCTAATCCACACCATGCAAATGGTATAGTCACGATTTAATATTATGAGATGGTGACGTGAGGTTTGAAGTGCCCACGCTTATGTGGAAGTGGGATGAATGGGATCATGCTAATATGAGGCGGACTCTTCCACTAAATAAACATTAATATAAACCTTGGAACATTTTATCCATGCTTGTGAAATGTATAAAGGAGTAGCAATGTCAAAACATTAAACCAAACCTTCACACAAAGCTGTCGATCCACGTTTCCAATTCGCATGAGATCAAGGAAGATTGACGACGAATAGGTTGGATGTCAATTTGATCGGGTTGTGATGGGGAGTTTGGGTATGTCTATTGTGTTTGGCTCATTGCATGCTGAGTCTCTTAGGTTTTAGGCTTGGAATTTTGTATAAATAGAGGCTCTTTGAGCTCTATTTGAGATGGATTTTTTGGGAAAACTTACTTTGCCATTTTGTAATCGTATAGTCATTGGCTTATTGAAATAAAGTGACTTTGCAGGTCCATGTGGTGTTTATGCTTGTTGTGGAAGTGCTTCATCTATTGTAAAGTGATATTGTATTTGCTTATTGCTCATATTTCATTACTTTGATCAATTATTTAGCTTAAAAGGCTTTGTTAATCCCATAGGGTGGGCATTTGGGTTCAACTTGTCCATTTATGTTGAGGTTCTATGCGATTTGGAAGGAGTATACTATAGTTGGAAATACTTATACTCTTCTAGTCCCATTTTTCTTTACATGCAATATTTGATCAAGGTGTGTTTGTGAGTAATTTCTTGTGCAGATCTAATAGGTTGAAGAGAGGATTGACCTCGGTTGCATATCTCACCTCTTCAAAAGACCTACTTTCTAACATTCATGTGCATTTCAAGATCTCCCAAAGTTGATCTCAAGTATTGGAGATTTGGCAAAGAAGTGCTAAGTTCAAATATTTGTCTCTTGTTCAAAATGTAGAAATTCAGGCCTGCAGTAGATTAATTTCACCCACAACAATTAACAATTGATCATGCAAAATTATCAACAATGGAGACTGAATATGGAGCTGTAACACAAAATTATATTAACTAAGTGTACAATAGCCAACCCTGTAATAAAATAGGCTGCTGAATATATATAATACATGAGCAAATCGAATGCATAAGGAAGCATCCAAATCTAGCATAAAGCAGGCTTACCCAAAATAGGCAAATCCCCCATAGGTGTAAAAAGCTGATCCCAAATCTATCAAGGACCACACGAATTAGAAAGGGCACATGGGCAAGATAAAGAGTGGTCAAATGGCAGCTCATACATGCTTTTTCATGGAGGAAAGAGTGGAGGAGGAAGAGGCAACAAAGATGATTCACCTCACCTAGTCTTGCTTT